>JAEBUS010000032.1:187179-555863 GCA_023014475.1 Amanita pallidorosea | reverse complement strand
TGAGGAACATGGTTCCTTGACCTAATATAAGAGCAGCTGATTTAGAATCTGCTGTTTTTATTTCTTCAGGTTCAGAATATGGATTATACTCAAAAAATCATTTTTTGTTATTAGTAATGTGCACAGATGCACCAGAGTCTATAATCCAATATTCTTGTTCTAAATTCTCACTTTTATACAGTGCAGATTTCATTACATTAGCAGCTATTAGGCTACTTTTACATCTGCTACCTACAAACTTACCATTACTATGGTGATTTCTATGATGGTTACATTCTTCCATCATCTGCATAGAAGTCATCATCATAGTATTCATTGTAGGTTTCTTCAGGATCATATCTGATTTATAATCAGTACTTGTATCCTGGTTAGTGAGAAGAACATACTCGTCCGATAACCGTTATCTATTTCATTAATAGATTTTTCCTCAACTCCTTTCTCATTATGAGAAATTTCTTCCTCATCTATCCTAGCTATAGGTATAGATCATCAACAAAGTCTTCTTCTATAAGATCTTTTCCTTTTCCTTAAGATCTTTGATTCTTTTATTATTTTTAATGTTTCAGGATCGACTTTGTTAATGTTTGGTCGATTCTATCGGCCAATTTTGAAGAGGAAGGTTGTGGAGCATCCACTTCCATATCATGGTTATCAAATATACCATGTTAGCAAATTTTCTAAGATCCGCTTTATCCCTCTTGGATAATTCTCCAGGAGCATTAGCAGCCATAGATAGGAGATTAAGTTTTCTCTTCCTATTATCTCTATGTTGCTTATTAGACTCCCAGTTAGGTCCTCTTTTGTTTCCAGGAGGTACATAAGCAGGTCTATTACTAGGACCTGCTTGCGCATTATTTGGGACATATTTCCCTTTAGGCATATTACTCCTGGTGTAAATCCAGGTTTCTTATAAGGTTTTTTGCCTTTAGAGAATTTGTTTCCACTCCTTTGAACAAAATTTGCAGATGGATTTCCTGAGTCAGCTTTACGACGCTGCCATTCATTCTCTATCTCAGGAATGAGATCTTTTAACTTAGTCTCTCCTAGTGTCATTTTAAAGGAGGACATAAGTCTTGAATAAATCCCAGGAATGATGGTAATCGATCTAAGACTTCCATATATGGAAATCATCATCGAATTTCTTTCCATTCTGATCCATTTCAGCCAGAGTTCCATAATTCATGGACTGATTCTGCAGGACTTCCCTTTCGAGAATTCCCAATTTTTGTCTTTTTATAAATATTAAATACAGCTACTGCTCAGGCTTTGCAAATGCAGCAACAAGTGCATCCCAGGTGGCTTTTGAGTCTCTTTTGTATATAACTTAAGAGAACTGGGCAAATGGAGTATATTAAGCCATTTGCTTTATTGTCATTTTCTAGCCACTCTAAGTGTAACTTCCATTTCTGGCTAAGTTGCTGACACTTGTGCAGCTGTTTACACTGGGTGCATTCATTTTTTTCCTGTCTGCAGTGTATATACATTATGTGTAATGCCTCCATTCACATATTGCCATACAGATTTTGATTGGAGCATAGCCTTCATTAATCGTTCCCAATATTCCAATTACTGGAACCTTTTAATATGGGAACTCTATCCTTGTCACTGTTGTCCACACCACACAGGATAATGGCTTTTATTTGTTTGAGCAATTTTATCAATATTTTGCCCAGCCATATTTTCCCTTTTGTGGACATGTGAGATGAAATGCCCATTTGCTGTCTCAACTAGAGTGAAGCCAACGTCTTTACGAAGACTGATGGCTCATTTCAGACATCTCCTTAATAGTAGGATATGCCTTCCACACATATTTAGGCAGTGCTCTTAATTTAACTGCTGCCAAATAGCAGAAACCTGGTCTTTTCCAGATAGGTTTCTGATGTGTGTGAGTCAACACTCTATTCGTTTGATTGTATTCTAATGAATTCACCCTTCTCTAATGGGTGATCCTTTTGAGCAGCTAGGAATGTTTCATTCTCATCATCAGATAACTCCCAATGAGAATTATCAAGAACCATAAAGTAGCTCTTCAAGGTTTGATCCTTTGATTCCTTTAACTCATCATGAGTAGGAATTCTATTTCTAGGTTCTTTTGATCTAGCAGTATTTGGATATTATCGGTTTTCAATTTTAACCGATTTTCTTCTGACGTTGTTTCTTAGCTCTTTCTTTTCATGAGCCAATTTTGTTCGTCAGATTCCTTGGAGAGCCAAGATTCTGCATTTTCTGCACGAATTCTTTGCTCATCCAACTCTTTTTGCAATTTATTAATTGTGCAAGTTTTTCCCTTTAAAAATCCCAAAGGACAGAGACATACGCTAAATTGGAAGTGTGTCATATGCCAAAAGCTTCTCATAAACTTATTTCATCAGGACAATTAAAAAATCGCTGGTTACGTCGAATCATCTAACAGGTGATCAGACAGTATTTTCTTATAAAGGAAATAATTCAATAATTGCGAGACCTAAAAAATCGGTTTGAACCGATTCATTGGGCAGAAGTGATTATTGATAAAAGAATGAACAAATTAGTCAACTTGGCTGATTTTACTACCTGGCATAATTGTATGGCTCATGCAAACAAAAATCTAATTAAAAATATGAGCCAAAATACTGAAGGTTTTGATAGTAAAATAAAATACCTTCAATATCCCCTATTTGCTTCAGGATGTGCACAAGGAAAGATGCATAATAAATCTTATCCAACTTCACAAACTCGTTCAAAACAACCCTTAGAGTTGTTACATGCTGATTTGCTTGAATTCCACAAGAATCATACCTATCGTAAAAAATGGTGTTAAATGATTCTTGATGACTATTCTTCATATGCCTTTGGCATTCCTACAATCAAAAATCAGAAAACGTTTCAAAACTTTAAAGACTTTGTTACACTGTTTGAAAATCAAAACAGGAAGAAAAGTCAGACGTTTCAGATCGATCGAGGGGAGAGTTTAAATCAAATGAATTTGATCTATTCTTAAAGCAAAAAGCATATTACGTGAACAAAGTGCACCATACATCCACCAACAAAATGGTCGTGCAGAAAGATTAAATAATACCATATTGGAAAAAGCAGAAAGTATGAGACTCCATGCACAATGTCCAAAATTGTGGTGAGTTTGCAATGGAAACTGCTATCGCATACATATAATCGCACACCATTAAAAAGAAAAAATGGATGACTCCATATGAAAATTTATATAACACAAAAGCCAGAAGTTCATTACTTTAAAACATTTGGATGTTTAGCATGGTTTTCTTACCAAAAGAAATTAGACCAAATAAGCTTACGCCAATAGCTGAAGCCATGACATTCATTGGATATGAAAATGGCTCAAAAGCTTATAATTCATGCCAAACAATAACTCCATATTTGTTGGTGTTCAATCATTATTGATGAACATATATTTCCTAGAGCCAAAATAGAAGGCCAAAATGAGAGACTATTTAACGTGCCACCAGGTATTGAAACTTGGATAATGAAGAAGGACAAGAAATCTGATTCCAATTCCCACATACACCATGGTCGTCACTCATATGATAGTGACAGTGATGATGATACTCCCAAGGATAAAAGAAACAATTATTATCATAAAAAATCATGATACTACATTTGATGGAAACAGCAGTCCATCTCGTATAATGATAATATAAAAGGCTACCAGATTCAGATATGACTCCTGATAAGGAAAATCAGGATAATATAGAACCAAATCTGAATCGGACAATTACACCTCCTGAACGAACAACAAATATCCCCAAAGATCGACATGGAGATAAATGTTCAGAGAAAGGAAAATCGACGAGATGAGAGATTGATGAAACTCTCAGAAAGGACTTCCCGAATTAAAAACCAAAATTCTTGTCTGACAATTTTATGGACGAGAAAATCCCATTCAGACAGAAAAAGAATCTAAGTCAGAATGGGAGAAAAGAGTTTTGGGAAAGGCAAAGAAGGCTTAGACCTATCCTTAGTCCTCAACTTCACAAAAAGCACTAGAAAATCCATTAAAACAAATAGAAATGGATTTCAAATGGATGAACCTTCTAGTTCAGATCAGAAACAGACAATTATAAACTCCGTCTAATTCTGGATCTGACAAAGAAGAATCATTCAGACCAATTTCAGGTGGTGAATCTATTCCAGATTTGAACAACCAAAGTCTGATGATGAAGATCCATTTGGTGATTCAAGTGAAGATGAGATAAATAACATCTCAGATCAAATCACCTAGTGACAATCTCGTCAACTTTATACATAAATTTGCATAAAGAAGGAGGAAATAAATTTGTTAACTACCTTCTATCAAAAAGCCATAAGTCCAAATTATTCCAAAATGTGGATCAATGGACATATAGAGATGCATATAAATTAAAAGCATCTAATCCCAAAGAATGGGATGATGCATTAATGCAATGACAGAAGAATTAAAGCCCTTCAAGACCGTGATTGTATGGGAATTAGTACCATGTCCTAAAAACAGAAAACCTGTGAAATGTTACATGGGTTATGCTGTTAAAAGTGATGGTCCGAAAACGTGCTCAACTAGTTGCTAAAGGATTTTCACAAATTACCTGGAGTTGATTATTGATGATACATTCTCACCAGTTGCACGATTTGAAACTGTGAGACTACTCATGGCTACAGCAGCGCTAGAAAATTGGAAATTGAAGCGCTAGATGTAAAGACAGCGTTCCTATATGAGACTTAGAGAAAAACATATATATGAACAGCCAGAAGGATTTATCATCAAAGGACAAGAGCACAAGTCTATAAGCTCAAAAAGGCCTTATATGGATTGAAACAAGCTTCTCTAGCTTGGAACAAAAAAGCAAATGAAAGTCTACGAGAATTTAGGCTTTGGACGATGTTTACAGACACAGGAATCTATGTTTGCTATAGACAAAAATCAATAATAGTAGCAATACTATATGTTGATGATGTGTTATTCATGGGTATAATAGAAAATTACTCATGGAATAAAACACAAATTCATGACTAAATGGGAATGTAGAGATTTTAGGACCCATTTCTGAATATCTTGGAATGAAAATAGTGCCGAGATAGAAAAAGAAAATTGATAACCCTTGATCAAATTAACTATGCAAAGAAAATAGTTAAAAGATTTGGTCAAGAAGATTCTAAACCTGTTTGCACACCATTACAGCAGATACATACCTACAGCAAATGAAGGTTCTGCAACTCCTCAAGAAAGGAGTTACTATCAATCAATTATTGGATCCTTATTATATCTTACACTTGGCACAAGATATGTATTACTCAAGCAGTAATCATGATGTCACAATTCTGGTTAATCTGTTGAACGATCTTCACCCCCAAATACCCCTAAGTATAGCCTTCAACACGGCTTATCACCAGTTTAACCCTTAGAGGGTATTTCTATTTCATTTATTTCTTTTATTTACGTATATTAGATACAAAGTCTTTACACAAATATGTACATACACTAAAAGTGTAATATAAGACCAGTAGATATCGAATATACGTTCAGTTGCTCTTTCCTGCTTACCAGCATGTGAGTATCTCCTCTCTATGAGAGTAAGACCTGAGAGGTCTCTGTCACTGTCTCTGACAGTGATAAATACTCAAAACACCTGGAAGTGTCTGGTCACTGTCTATGACAGTGATACAATACTCTTGTCATCATGAACGTATGACTCTATGTCTGACGGACATATGAGCTCATCATTCCATAACAGTGACGACCACTGAGACAAACCATGTCTGACGGACATGTGATTGCTGCTCAACAGTTATGCCCCGGTAAAGCCCGTCATTGTTGCCAACGATGACAAAACATGTCTCAAGGACATGATCAACAACAACAAAAATTTTTCATATTTTCATTAAAAAAACTTTATGAAACAAAGACGCTAACATAATATGTTTCATAGATAAGAAATATCATATACTATGTCGTCCTCCAAGACCTCCACTGGCATTGACTCTATCAACGTTTTCACTGGCATCGACTATCGGCGTCTGGCAGAAAGGATGAATCTACCTTCTTCAACATAGGATCATGGTCTATCATCAATCTATCATTCCTAAACCATCCCCTCCCGCCGATTCAGCTGCGCCTGCAGCAGCAACAGAATATAGAAAGGAACTCCAGGAATGGCAAAAAATTTAAATGATCTGGTCTAGGAGCTTTACGTCTCAAAGTCTCTGATTCCAATCAGGCGACAAATAGCTTCTGACGATCAACTACTTTCGGCATGGAACACGTTGGCTACTAGTTATAAAAAGACTACACCAGCGCTCATATTTGACCGTTTTCAGAAAACGGTTAAATTCCAACTCTCAGGGAAAGATCCTGTACCTGAGATCGAAAGACTTGGATCATATTTCGCACAGCTCACAGAGGACAAAGTTGAGATCCCCGATTTCATGCAAGCTCTTATACTTGCCAGCCGCTCTTCCCAAGGAATGGACCGCTGTCTCTACAACTCTGTTCCAGTTATATGGAACAGACAAATTCACCTTCGAGACTATCTCCGATTCTATCATCGGAGAATTCCGCAGGAATTATGCCATGAGACAACAGCATAATTCTAGAGATAAAGCGAATAAAATAAGCGGAGTAAAAAGGAAGGAAAAAGATGCGACGTGGGAATAATCAGAAAAGGGATGACGACAATCAGCGTCAGGTTCTGATGAATCAAAGATCAAAGACCTCGCCCTCGCAAGGGTTTCAGAGGCAAGGAAAGAAGCGCCCAAGAAGCAGACGTTCCTCCTGAGTCTGATCAGGAGCATAACGCCATTGAGATTATATCTCCAGCTCTTTCAATTGCGGCAAAGAAACGTACAAGACCGCATGCTCCCACCAGCTGCCCGATTCACGGGTCAGTCACAAACCCGAAAGGTGTATGGACAAGTCTAATAAGACAGATCGCTGCAGAACGCATCGGCGCTATACCACGACGGAAACTTTAAAAATACTAGATACCGTCACAAAGATGAAATATCTTTTGAACCGCCTCACAAACGAAAAAGATCTGAGATAGATCTTGATTACTCAACTGTGGGAAATCCACAAGACGTTTTGGAAGAAACATTGTTTGAGGATGGTGACAAAGATTACGACATCCCGATGGATCCGCTCTTTGATGATGATGCTGTAAGCCTCGGTGACGAGTTAAGTCATTTATTTGTCAATAGAGAAACTACTAAATGCTTTTCACAGCGACATGGTAGTATAAATGTATATAATAAAAATATACATTATTTTTCTCATTGCAATAATTGTGTGAAATGTAAAGAAAAGAGTCGTCATGGATTCTTGACTCAGGACATCATTGCATTTTACACATAATCAAAATGACTTCTTATTTATCGACAATTGATCGATAAAAGGTTTGTACAAACCGCTGCTAAAGGAAAAACTTTACAGATACTAGGCGTAGGAGCCGTTATGATCAAAATAACTGTTAATGGAAAAGCAGATATAAACTGATCAGGCCAGTCTTTTATATTCCCGACATGGATACGAGATTACTCTCCATGGGAACTTTCCTAAATCAAGGGTATTCCCTTTCAGGAAACAAAGATCATATCGATCTTATTAAAGAATCATCAATTATAAGATTCTCACCACATGAAAAAGGACAAACCATATATTGGTTAGATTCCGAAATTCATAATGAATCAATAAACGTTGTGACACGAAAACCTGATTTTCATATATGGCATAAACGATTGGGACATCCACAAGATGAAGTAATCCGAAAAGGAAAAATTCATTTAGACGGGTTCCCAAATATTCCTGTTCCAAAACGGAAACAAATATGTTCAGGATGCGCAAAAGGAAAAATGCGAAGTAAATCATTTCCAGAATCACAAGTAGAGCATCGTCTCCTTTTGATTTAATACATTCAGATCTCAAAGAAATCTCAATAATATCATATCACAAATATAAATATTTTGTGACATTTATTGATGATTTCTCTGGACATCTATGGATTGGTTTATTAAAAAAGAAATCCGATACGGAATCTTCGCTAAAACAATTTGTTGCATTAATAAAAAACAAACATGGAATATTGCCAAAGAAATGGAGATTTGATGGAGGAAGTGAATTCACTAAAAGTGAAAAATATCTCAAAGATCTCGGTATTGAGATCCAGAAATCACTTCCATATACGTCACAACAAAATGGCAGAGCTGAACGAATGAATCGAACTATTTGGGAAAAGTCACAATCCCTCAGATTCGACGCCTGCTTACCACAATCATGGTGGGAATTTGCGCTTGAACACGCAGTATACCTATACAATAGGACTCCCATAGCTCGTAATAAATGGCAGACACCATATTTTCTTATTGAAAAGAAAAACCGAATGTATCGGATTTACGAGTGTTTGGATGCCAAGCTTATGTATATATCCCTGCTGAACGCAGACAAAATAAGCTTGAAGCCAGATCTAAGATGATGATCTTTCTGGGATATAAAAATGGAATGAAAGGATATAAATTTATGAATCCCGAAAATAATACCATTTTTTATGGGAACAACTGGAGTTTTGACGAAACAAAATTTCCAAAATGTCGAAACTCTGAATTTGATTCCCACATTCCTTAATCCAGAGGAAGAGTTTGAGGATCTCATGCCAGAAATACCTCATGAAACGTCTAATGATCACAATATATCAGATGAAGAAGATTCATCAAAATCAGAGAGCGATAGCGACTCATCTGATGAATCTAGTATATCTCCCAAAGGAAAGGGATCTGATAGTTCAGATGACGATTCAGGAAGTGATGATTCAGATAACTCCGGAAGTAATTCTGGAGTGATGATTCAGATGATCAGAGAGAAATTGAAGAAGATCTATTTGCTCCTTCAAGACCCTCATCTCCAGGTCCATCGAGACCAACCAGAAATAGACGACCAGTCAATCGACCAGATAATGTCTATGGAGATAAAGATCCAGTTGAAATCGAAAAAATTGATAGAAGAACGAAATTAAATCGTTTCACAATTAATAAATTGTTGTTATGTGCAATTCCTATCAATGAAACAGCAAATACAGCTGTACCTGAACATCACCACGAGATATTTCGCTTACCAATCAGCGAACAAAAAGATTGGATAAACGCCAAAAGAAAGAATGGGATATGCTCATCAAAAGAGGCGTAATAATAAATCTACAACATCTCCCTGAAGGTCGAAAGGCCATAGGTTGCAGATGGGTTTATGTCCAAAAAGACGATGGACGTAAAAAAGCTCGTCTAGTTGCCCAGGGTTTTTCCCAAATAGATGGCATTGATATGATGAAAATATTCTCACCAGTTGTAAGATATGAGACATGTCGTCTCATACTTGCACTTGCAGCACTAGAAAAACTATATATATCATTTCTAGATGTGACTGCTGCATTCTTATATGGAAAACTGGACGAAGAAATATATATGAAACAACCACCAGGTTTTATAAATAAAGACAAAAAAGACATGGTATATAAATTATATCGTGCACTTTATGGATTAAAACAAGCCTCATTGGCTTGGTGGAAATCATTAGACGAATCAATGGAAAAAATGGGCTTTATACGAATACATTCAGATGCGGGTGTATTTGTTTTTAAACAAGGATCAGACATTGTCATAGCAATAATCTATGTTGATGATTCAATGTTCTTGGGATCTAACAAAATCATAACATTGCGTAAAAAGCAAGAATTTATGAATAGATGGGAATCTAGAGATTTAGGAATCTCATCGATGGTCAAACAAAAAACTTTTTATCATTCCAAATAAAGAAACAAGGAGATAAAATTACCATCGATCAAAAACCCTATTTGCATAAAGTAATCCAGAGATTAGGAATGAGTGATGCTACGCATATGAACACTCCACTTCCAACTGGATATGAACCAATGACAAATGATCAACCACTAGATCATAAGATTAGATCACAATATCAATCAGTTATTGGATCATTACTATACTTAATGATCGGAACAAGACCAGATATATGTTTTGCTGTAATAAAAATGTCTCAATTCTCAGCAAATCCGTCATCAGATCATTTAAAATGCAATAGGAATGGCTAGATATCTAGCAAAAACTGCAGATCTCTTCATTAAATACGACGGATCATTAAAATCTGGCCTAATGAGCTATACTGACTCAGATTGGGCTTCAGATAAAAATGATCGACATTCCACATCAGGATTCTTTACTCTTTTATCGGGAGGAGTAGTATCTTGGACGTCAAGAAAACAGAAAACAGTGGCACTATCGTCAACAGAGGCTGAATACATGGCCTTATCTGACTGTGCTAGAGAAAATAAATGGATTAGATCAATACTAAGTGAAATCCATTTTCCTATAATGATTGCGCCTATCTATGGCGATAATATGGGATCTCTATTTATTGCAAATAACCCTGTTACTGAAAAACGTTCAAAACATATTGATATTAAATATCATTTTATACAAAAACTCATAAAAAAGAAAGAGATAGAATTACGATTCATTCCAGGATCTGAAAATCCTGCTGATATTCTGACTAAAAATCTTGGTCGAATATTATTTGAAAAATTCACACCAATGTTAGGTTTATCAGAATCATTAAATTGATCACTGATGGCCCTGGAGTAGGGCCCTAAACTGCTTCATTTTACTGCGATAAAGAAACCAGCCTATCACTGTAGAGATTACTCCAGCTGATTAAAAGAACGTTGAACAGCTTTATCATTATGGTCAAAAATAAGAAACCCCGCAGTAAAAAACAACAACCTATTCTGACAATAGGAGGACACTCCAATGTCGGACACGAATGTGAGCGGTCGTCTCGCTGCCACTTTGAGGAACCCCCACCTCCACCACCTAAAAAACCCCAGCCGTGAATCACATACACTCTGGCTGTTGCCATATGGATGGACCAAGCCCTTCAAGGACGAGATCCTTGGAAATTTCCTCCTAAAGCTTTTTGGGCTTGGCAATTAAAGGAAAGATGGAGACGTGAGGGAATCTCTGGCCACATTTCTTTTGAAGATTTTTGAAAGAATATACGCACCTCTTCTTGCAGGCCTGTGAGAAGATCTTTACTAATCAGTACATGACTGTACAGATTATGGGGGTGTTGAACGATCTTCACCCCAAATACCCCTAAGTATAGCCTTCAACACGGCTATCACCGGTTTGACCCTTAGAGGGTATTTCTATTTCATTTATTTCATTTATTTACGTATATTAGATACAAAGTCTTTTACACAAATATGTACATACACTAAAAGTGTATATAAGACCAGTAGATATCGAATATACGTTCAGTTGCTCTTTCCTGCTTACCAGCATGTGAGTATCTCCTCTCTATGAGAGTAAGACCTGGAGAGGTCTCTGGTCACTGTCTCTGACAGTGATACAATACTCAAACACCTGGAGAGGTGTCTGGTCACTGTCTATGACAGTGATACAATACTTTGTCATCATGAACGTATGACTCTATGTCTGACGGACATATGAGCTCATCGTTCATAACAGTGACGACCACTGAGACAAACCATGTCTGACGGACATGTGATTGCTGCTCAACATAATCCTTCAAAAGAACATATTACTAAAGCCTTATATATCATTAAATATGTTAATTCCACTACAAATGGAAAAATAACATATGATGGCTTTAACAAAGAAGGACTTAATGCTTATGCTGATGCTGATTGGGCTGGTGACCAAATCACACGGCAAATCAGTAACGGGTAATCTAGTTCTATTAGCAGGAGCTCCAATTAGCTGGATTTCAAGAAAGCAAAAAACAGTTGCTTTGTCATCCACTGAAGCTGAATACATGAGCTTGTCAGATTGTTCTAGACAAATCATGTGGATTAAATCTTTATTCAAAGAACTGGGATTTAATGTTGGAGCTATTGATCTTAATGTTGATAATAGAGGATCAATATTCTTGGCAAAGAATCCAGCTCAAGAACATAGAACAAAACATATTGATATTCGTTATCATTATGTTAGAGAACGTGTTGAGGATAAAGATATCAACATTCAATATGTTCCCACAAATAATCAATTAGCTGATATCTTAACAAAAAATTTGACTTGGCAAAAGTTCAAAGAGTTAAGAGATAAAATTGGCATTGAGATCCTCAATGAGGGGGAGTGTTGAAACGGATGTAATCCGTTACACACACGATGTGTTCCGCACCGTGGGAAACATCTCGGATCTATCCGATCTTATCTTGGATGGGACCGATCTTATCTAATCTGTCATATAATCAATGTTTGTATATGTGGATATAATTATAGAGTTCACTGCTATTAATATCTTGACAGATATTATAGAGTTAGACAGATATTATAGAGTTTGACATGTGTCAAACTCAGACAATAGCGCACCATGTGCATGACTGTGTAAAGCTGTGTTCCACACAGCTATTGACACAGCAATGACTGTGCATTAGCAAGCACAATAGAAATGATCAGTCAGCGCTACTAATATCGCTGACATCAGACCAGTAGATAGACTGTATAAATACCTCAGTACTTAGACGTCAATCTATATCCTCTCTCTACTAAGTGATCGCTCTACAGCGGACTTAAGTAACTACTACAGCTACCAGTAAGTGTTAACTTACTCAGCTCTACTATTCTGCTGCGCTCCTGTCGGTTGTTGCTTCGACAGGTGTCTCCTTGTACTCGTTACGGCTCTTTTTCTCGCCGTATGCCTCTTTTGCCCTGCGATATACCCACGCCAATTGTACCGCCCGATCCTGAATTGTTTTCAGGGATGCATCATCCACTAAGTTCCCATGCCTGATCAATTCCGCACCCAGGGCAGGATTGATCCTATTCAGGAAATGATCTTTGAGCGCATTTTCCCCCATCCAACCAATGGTGACAACGCGTTGAACTTAATGATATAGTCTTCTATTGGAGTATTTCGTTGTTCCAATTTCATTAAGTCATCCGTTGCATGTTGTTTGGTCTCAGTAGACATGAAGAATTCGTGCATCTCAGTTTTAAACGCTGCCCAGGTTGTCCATGGGTATTTGTTTACATCGGGTAGTCGTGTCCATTGCAACGGTTGATCTTCAGGTTGCAACGGAGCTCGGTGTCCGTTATTTACTTCTGCCCATGTAAGATCCGATGGATACCTTGTTGGAGCGCGCGCATGCTTCCCTTCATATTCCTCGTCTGCCTTTTGAATTTCCTGGAGCTTGACTCCCACCCATTCTCCAGCACGGTTTCCTTTTCCTTTCCTAGTGCGATATAGACAAATCACTATGCGCCGCTGGACCGTCGTTTCCCATGCCAACGTAAAGTAGACTTCCATGGTACGCAACCAATTATCAACTTGCCCCGGATCTCCTTTGAAATGATCTGGCATCTCGGCTTTTGTCAATGGAGCTGGTGTCAGTCGTGGGTGAGTGTGTTGCCATTCTTCCAGAACATTGGTAAGGAGTTGTCCAAAGCCGTTGACGGTTGCCATTCTGGACTCCTCAATGTCATCGATCTGCTGCTGCCTTTCTGCGACATCGTCCTGATTTGTTCTGGTTAATTGTATTTGCAGTGGCAAGGGATGTGGCATGACTTGCGTGTATCCGATCAGGAAATCTCTTAATCCTATGGCCATTTGCACAGTCCATTGAAAAGCGCCGACGTGGTAGCGACCATATCCTTTGAGAATCCAGTCTTCCATTTGAGTCCAGGCATTGAGACCCTGAGATACTCGTTCCACATGGATGCATCCTTCGCGTCCATATGTTTTTCGAGCTCTTACATTTGCCTGTAAATCTCTCATTCACTGATCGAACTGATAGATTTCTTGGATTTGCGGGTATGCCAGCCACTTGAACTTGTTCCAATGCTGTTTCTTAAACATCACCAAATAGCAAAATCCCGGAATATCCAGGTGTAGAATTTCACTACTCGATTTGGCTACAGGGTATGGATACGCGTGTTCTACTTCATTGGCTACTGTCCGACACCAATGGTCTATTTCTCACCGTTTCTGCGCCTGATCCAAATTGCTGGGTCCTGCTTCGATCATCCAATCCTCTGCCATTGTCACCGGTCCGTCATGCCAATTCCAGTCACCACCACGAGTACGCATGATTGCGTTGAACTCTGCCTTTTTGGCTTTGATGGCCTCAGCATATGTAGGCACCTTTGGTGGCACAGGGGGTGGTGTTGATTGTTTTGACGTTCGAGGCGGGGTAGATCCAGTGATCAAGTATAGTACGGGGTTGGGTTTGCTGACCCGTACAGGGACGCTGGATAGTTCCGCGTCGCCACCTTCACACTTGATGGACAGGGTTGACCCAGTGTAAGATCGGGCCTTCTTCTTTTTCTTGTTTCGGCAAAAGAAGCCTTTGCCACCCCATTGTGCACGCTTGTTGTATGTCCCCCTAGCGATCATCTCATCGATGCTGCCCCAGTCCCAGATATCGTCACCGTCCTCTATCCGGATCATGAATTCTTCCAGGACATGGAATCGGTCTCGTTGACAGTTGTCTTGGAGACTGAACCGAGCAAAGGGGTTTCGGAGCTCAGTGTTCCATGAAGCGATTTCCGTTACAGTGGGCCACTCCGGCCAATGGTACAAGTCATAATATTCGGGTTTGAACAAGTACATGTAGCAGTACCCGGGTTTTCGCCAATGATAGTTAGGGCGATCCGCATTCGTCGGACCCCTGGCAGTATGACCCGTTCCTGGTTCTCTACCCAATGATCAGTGTATTCTTTCTTGGTCCGAATTCCCCAATCGGCCAAGTGTAATCCATGAAGTCATCCCATTCTGGGAGCATGACTCCATCATTGTCGAGCCCTGTGTGACCTTCCAAGGAGTTGGGCTCCGTAGGGAGATGAGCTTGATGGACCCTTCCTCCATTCGTACATGTAAGGGGCATATCGCGTCATTTGTCCTGAGTGCTTGACTTGATGTTGCCATTTGAGGCATGCATCAACTTGTTCCTTTCTTTGGCCGTCAGGACCAAACTGTCGTGTTTCAGGGTAACATGTTGAACCCCTGGAGTAACAATAGCATATTGGAGGGTGAATCGAACACCGCCTCCCTGACATCCGGTTGATCGATAAGCTGCTCAAGCACTGCTCAAGCACTCGCCTATCTGCTTCCAGTTCGTTCCATCTGTTGGAACTTCCTTTTTTGTTGTAGCGCCTCGCGCTTTTCCTGCAGAATTTCCCATGCTTCTTCCTGCTCTCAGAAAGCTGCCTCCTCGAGCACCTGTCGTTCATATGCTGCCCTACGCAGCCTGAGCTTTTCTAGACGGTGCTGCTCTTTGCGCCAATAGTACCATGCGCGAACGTGCGCATCGTTTTGTTGGTAGTCGACCGACTTGGCCAACTCGGTTCGTTGTTGGGGCAAAGGGCACCCCACCGCCCATTCTAGATCAAAGGTGTGTCCGATCTCCGTCAAGGACATAGCCGCCCTTGGCAAAACATAATTGAAGCTCATATCCATAGCTTTGGATCCCAGATCCAGATTGTTCCAAAAATGGTAAATGACGTCCCAAGTAGGGAGATGTCGCCTCTTCTTCTGTAACTGTACTTCCGAATACAGTCACTGCCCGATGCGGTCAATAACGCACCCGCACTCGAGTTTTCAATTTTATTCCACCAAATGACCAAAAGCGGTGCTGCCCGGCGCTTCACTGAGATGTCCTCGTGCTCAGATTGGTTAGATCTGATACGTGATTGGTGTTCTCAGACTGTATGCCTTGATACAGTACCACTGATGATTGCCTTCGCGCGTTCCTTGCGCTTTTCCGAAAGTCCTGATGTAACTGCCCGGGGCGACCCTGCCTGGTCCACAACCAGCACGCTGTTACTCTCATTCAGAACCTTTGTGTAGACAGAGTTTTCCCTGAGTCAGTCGTGACCCAGTTGTGACTATGTTGGATCGAGGCTGCAACTGGCCTCGTGTTGTAATGAGCAGTTGGTCAGACAATAAAATTTGTTGGATCGCTTCGACACTGTGAGCGACAACGAGCAAGACGTGCTCGCGCTGTGTCAAACGACGAAGGGTGTGGTTGAGAAGACTCTAGATTATGTTAGGACAAGCCACACACAACCACAAGCTCTCAGAGAAGAGTGAGAATAAGAGGATAGATTCGACACAGTAGACTAGTGACCTGGTGTAGAGGAAACTATCTAGAGTCTTAGAGACTCCTACCTACAACGCATCACCTTATATACCCAACCATGGTCTGTGCACAGCAGCCTCATGCCCCTAGGGCTATGCGCGCGCAGCAACGGAACCATGGCGACTATCTACACCTTCCGCGATGCCCGTGTCCCCATCCGGTCCTTATTGTCTTCTTATCGGCAGCCCCTGGCTGACTAACCGCTGACCTAACTGATGGGCGTCTCGACATAGGGGTTGGCGCCTACGAGTCTTGTATACCTATGCGTCCATAGGGCCCCAGAGAAAATAGATAAAAATATGGAAAAGTCGCCAGAAAATCGTAAGGTCGTAACAACTCATACTTACTCAGTGTAGCTACTATTATTAGAGTGGTGCACAGACCACCTCTGTAGTATATAAACTGAGCAAGTAACACCCAGAGTCCTCAGTCGAGTTCTCTCAGGTTTCTCCTCTCTACCCTCATCTCCTCTTCTCCTAAAGTCTTCTGTTGGGGCCCTAAGGCGTCACGCCAAGGGTAGTCCTGATATACTGGTAGCTGTAGTAGTCACTTAAGTCTGCTGTAGAGCGATCACTTAGTAGAGCAGAGGATATAGATTGATGTCTAAGTACTGAGGTATTTATACAGTCTATCTACTGGTCTGATGTCAGTGATATTAGTAGCACTGACTGATTATTTCTATTGTGCTTGCTAATGCACAGTCATGCACATGGTGCACTATTGTCTGAGTTTGACACATGTCAAACTCTATAATATCTGTCTAACTCTACAGTGACCAGCAAAAGGTTTCCAATGTTTGGTGAAACTGTATTGAATGGCTTATAGCATGAGAAATAAATTATATAAAAATCCTGAAAATTCAGAGTACATAGCTTAACATGTATAGTATTAGGTAATACAGCACCATTATGTAATCATTGTTATTGGAGAAGATAAAAATAGATTAAATAAACCTCACTGCTCATTGGAAACCTTTTGCTGCTGACAATTTGAGGAATAGAAACAAGACAGATCACATGACTTCATTGACTACATTCACACAGTCATGTGACTATGTTGATTTTCAGTTGAATTCAACAGTCCTAGCAACCCATGCCACCACCAATCCATCATGCACTCTCTCACTCCTGCTCAACAGCAACACATCATCTCTCTTCTCATGCTGGCCATTCTGCCAAAGGCATTGCTTCATCCACTGGCCATTGCCTTGCTACAGTCTCTAGAATTTGCTCTAAACACTGTCCTCACCTCCAAAAGTCCTTTGGAGGTTGTCCAAAGAAGCTCTCTCCCACCAACAAACACCATGCCATGCACCTCATCACTTCTAGGAGGGCTGAAACAGCTGTGGATGTGACCAAAGAACTCAGCTCATTGTTGATCAGCCATTGTCAGTAGATATAGTCAGGAGATGCTTGAAAGAGCAGGGAATGAAGGCAGTTGTGAAGAAGAAGAAGCCACTTTTGTCAGCTAGGCACAAAAAGGAGTGGCTGGACTTTGCCTTGGCACACCAATATTGGACTATGGATGACTGGAAAAGGGTCTGATGAGACTAAAATTAATCATCTTGGGTCAGATGGGAGGAAATGGGCTTGGAAAAAGGCTGGAGAGAGCCTGAATGATAGGCTTGTGCAGGGGACAGTGAAGTTTGGGGGTGGGTCTGTCATGGTTTGGGCTGTATGATGTGGGATGGAGTTGGATATGCCACCAGGATTGAGGGTAGGATGGATGGGGAGCTTTACAGGAGCATCTTGGATGATGAATTGCAGAGAAGCATCAGGTATTATGGATTTTCTGCTGATGACATTATCTTTCAGCAGGACAATGACCCCAAACATACCAGCAAGAAGGCCAAGGATTGGTTTGATGAGCATGGTATGAATGTTCTCAAGTGGCCTGCACAGTCTCCAGACCACAATCCCATTGAGCATCTCTGGGACCACTTGAAGAGGAAGCTGGGAGAGTATGAGACAGCACCAAGAGGGGTTTTGGAGTTGTGGGAGAGGGTTGAGAGGGTGTGGGAAGCAATACCAGCTTCTGAGTGTCAGAAGTTGATTGAAAGCATGCCTAGAAGGGTTGAGAAGTGATCAAGGCATAGGAAGGGTATACAAAGTATTAGAAGAGGGTATCTTGTTGTCTATGACTGTCAGCAGCAAAAGGTTTCCAATGAGCAGTGAGGTTTAATCTATTTTTATCTTCTCCAATAACAATGATTACATAATGGTGCTGTATTACCTAATACTATACATGTTAAGCTATGTATTCTGAATTTTCAGGATTTTTATATAATTTATTTCTCATGCTATAAGCCATTCAATACAGTTTCACCAAACATTGGAAACCTTTTGCTGGTCACTGTATAATATCTGTCAAGATATTAATAGCAGTGTACTCTATAATTATGTCTACATGTATAAACATTGATTATAAGACAGATTAGATAAGATGGGTCCCATCCAAGATAAGATTGGATAGATCCAAGATGTTTCCAATGGTGTGGAACACATTGTGTATGTAACAGATAACATCCGTTTCAACACTCCCCCTCATTGAGGATCTCAATGCCAATTTTATCTCTTAACTCTTTGAACTTTTGCCAAGTCAAAATTTTCTTAAGATATCAGCTAATTGATTATTTGTGGGAACATATTGAATGTTGGAGTACTTTACACTCCCCCCCCCAATACCACACAGAATTCATGTGGAATCTGCACCATTCCATGCATTTGACCTTTGTGCTGCATTTGGCAGTGTGGCTCCATGTCCGTTCCACATCCATTCCACGTGGAATGTGCACGGAACGCGGAATTTCCACAGAATGGCTGTGTGGAATATTCCATGCGGACTCCGCACAGCCTCCTCACATAACATTCACTGTGACAGGTCACACTCTTGCTCAATCCCACTGTTGCCATGACTTGCACCCAGTTGCAGCCCAGCATCACCACCATATTGCCACCCAAGTCAAGGAGTGGTAGGAAACGGGCCATATCAGCAGCATCTGACCAATTGGCCAAGAAGAGAGCCGTGAAGAAGCAGTGGAAGGATGCAGATGAAGAGGAGATGCCTGTCGCATCAAAGGGCAAGGGTATATGGTGTGTGGCCTTCTTTTTTTTAACAAACTCACTCATTTTTGCAGAAAAACCTCTGCTGCCCATACTCGTGAAGATGAGGCTGCCTCTAGAGCTGAAACAAGTGGGGGCACTCTCACTGCATAAGTACTTTCTCCTTTTTGTCACACCTTCCTCATGTATGGGTTTCAAAAACACCTCCTTGCCCTCCTATGTCAACCATCACCCTGCCCTCGCAATCTTGGAAATGCCACCTTGCCCTCAGAAATGTTACTTGCCCTCCTATGTCAACCGTTGCCCCACTGTCACAACCTCACAAATGCCACCTTGCCCTTGCAAACACCGCCTTGCCCTCACAAACACCATGTTGCCTATCAGGACTACCCTTGCCGTGACGGCTTAGGGCCCCAACAATAGACTTATGAGTGAGAGGAGATGAGGGTAGAAGGAAACCCGAGAGAACTCGACTGAGGACTCTGGTACTATCTTGCTCAGTTTATATACTACAAGGGTGGTCTGTGCACCACTCTAATAATAGTAGCTACGCTGAGTAAGTATGAGTAAAAGAGATAACATAATCGGCCCCCGCTGCTGCGCATTGGTAAGCCTAAGTCATAGTCCATGAGTCATCGGTCCGGTAGTCCATAATCTAATCTAATCGTTATCTAATCTAATCTAATCTTAGCGCTGACTAGATAAGATAGACGCCAACCTGACTAAGATGTTTGGCTACAGCTATTGTAAAATACAAGAAAAAGAATAAAAATGTCTTAGAGATTTCGACCATTAAGAACAGGTCATGACATTGCCCCCCTACATCAACCATCACCCCACCCTCACCACCACTGCACACCACTGCCACCTGACGCCGCCTCACCCTCACAAACACCATGTCGCCCCACCCTCGCCCTTGCAAACACCATGTCACCCTTCTACATCAACCATCGCCACCACTGCACACCACTGCCACCCAATGCCACCACCCTCCTACATCAACCATTGCCCTGCCCTTGCAACCTTGCAAACACAGTTTCAATATTATGTTGATCTGTCCATTGTTAGCATTAGTAAAGTAGTCATTATGAATGTTCCACCTTACTGCTTGGTCTTAAAACAATGTTTCCTTGATTGTTATGGGTAGTGGCTGCTCCGCTTCCATCTGGACCATCATGGGCTGTCATCGTCTTAATGAATCTTCAAGTAGCCTGCACCAGTGATGCGTTTTGGCAGTGTGTTCACCTGGTTAGGAGTATCAGGACTACCCCTTGGCGTGATGCCTTAGGGCCCCAACAGGAGACTTAGAGAGGAGAGGAGGTGAGGGTAGGAAGAAACCCGAGAGAACTCGACTGAGGACTCTGGGTGCTATCTTGCTCAGTTTATATACTACAAGGGTGGTCTGTGCACCACTCTAATAATAGTAACTACGCTGAGTAAGTATGAGTAAAGAAATAACATAATCGGCCCCCGCTGCTGCGCATTGGTAAGCCTGAGTCATAGTTCATGAGTCATCGGTCCGGTAGTCCGTAATCTAATCTAATCTTTATCTAATCTAATCTAATCTTAGCGCTGACTAGATAAGATAGACGCCAACCTGACTAAGATGTTTGGCTACAGCTTTTGTAAAATACAAGAAAAAGAATAAAAATGTCTTAGAGATTTCGACCGTTAAGAACAGGTCATGACAAGGAGGAGCCAATGAAAAGACTAAATGTTGGTTGTCAGTGTCAAAAAAGACAGAAGTACTGTGCATATACCCACTCACTGATGGTGACAACTTCAAAAATCACCAACTCAAGGCCATTTTAAGCACAATACAGCAGCCATTGAGGAAGGAGATGGCCAGTGCACAGGAGGAGGGAGATGGAAGGAAGGACACAAAGCAAGTAGGACTCTAGGAGGGAGATGGAGGGAGGGAGATGGAGAGCACAGGAGCCTCAATGGCAAGTTTGATATAAACAAGGACAAATTTGGACTTTGACAAACTGCCAATATGGCAAGACTTTTTTTTTTTGTTTTTTTTTTTTAAATAGAAATGTGATCATTTGGGAGGCTGAAGGTCTCCACTTATTAAGATACATGGAATGTGTTAATAATAAGTAATCTAATCTATGAAACAGCTGCATCAGCAAACTTGGGGTTTCCCCACAGTGCCCATAGTGAATCTGCAGTGGTTTTGTAGTAAACTGGCAGTGAATTGGCAGAATGTTTGCAGACAGCTGCAGTGCCCACAGCACCACAGTACTGACAGTGCTGACAGTGAAGCCACAGTGAATCTGCAGTGACCTGTAGTGGGCTGCAGTGAATCCACAGTGATCTGCAGTGATTCTGCAGTGACCTGTAGTAATTCTGCAGAGACCTGCAGTGAATCCACAGTGATCTGCAGTAATTCTGCAGTGACCTGCAGTGGCCAGTAGTGGCCTGCAGTAATTCTGCAGAGACCTGCAGTGAATCCACAGTGATCTGCAGAGACCTGCAGAGACCTGCAGTAATTCTGCAGTAACCCGCAGTGATTCCAGACTCTGTGGGACTCTGTGGGACTCTGTGGGACTCTGTTTCAGCATTGCAGCTGTCTGCAATGACTTGTCAATTGGCTAAACATGAATAACTTATGAACCACTGGTTGGAATTGTTTCTGCCAGCAACAAACGTTGCGCGCCTTCTTCCATACTACAACTCTTGTCACACACTCAAGCCTGGATTTGTAGATCTTGACTCAGAAAATAGGATTTAGTTGAGTGAGAGCAGTGGCAAGACCAAGTCCACTGGATAGGATGTACAATATATGTCTTTTTGAGACCAACATAAAAATGCCAGTTTGGTGTAATGGTTTGTATTGCTTCAGCTGTGCTCTAAGGTTGTGAGTTCAATCCTGGTCATTGGCAAGTTATTTATGTTCATATATTACTTTAATTGACCAGAGTCCCACAGTGTCCTGCAAAGTCCCACAGAGTCCCACAGAGCCTGGAGAAAAGGTATATGCCAGCATACTGCACAGAACATATACCTTTTCTCCAGGCTCTGTGGGACTCTGTGGGACTCTGTGCCTTATTGGCAGTTTTTTACTTGGACTGCCACAGACTGCCTGCAGACTGTGGCAGTACTGCACAGAACATATACCTTTTCTCCAGGCTCTGTGGGACTCTGTGGGGTTCTGTGGGGCTCTGTGGGGTTCTGTGGGGCTCTGTGGCTTGTTGGAACAGTTATTTACTTGGACTGCCACAGACTGCCAGCAGACTGTGGCAGTACTACACAGAACATATACCTTATCTCCAGGTCCTGTGGGCTCTGTGGTACCTCCACAGTGTTGAAACTCTGATAGTTATTATAATAGTTACATTAGATTAGTTACATTCATTACAATAAGTAATGTAATGAACATCTTATCTTATCTATATCTTATCTAACAAGATAAGATTGAATAACTATTAATTAAGTGTTTCATATTTAATCATAAAAAGCTTACATAATATTAGTCATGTGACTTATGACTCACAATTATGACTCACAGTTATGACTCATACTTATGACTCATTTGGAGTCACAATGACTCATGATTATGACTCATACAATGTCATATAGAAGGATATGATATCATATGGAATATCATAGAAGGAATATAAATAGAAGAAGACTCAGAATGACTTGTCTTAGGGACCAATATTATGTAATAGGTAGATTACACTGTACTTAGGTTAGGGTTTCTGAAACATATATAAGGAGGGCATTCTGAGTGACTATCCCCTCAGTTTTACAACTAACATTAGTACTTTTACTAAGGCAGTAACAAACTAACATGTAAGTAATTGAATCCTTACTTAGTTTGATTAGCTGCGCTGCTGTCATTTGATTCAATACACAGTGCTGCAGAGGCCTCTGCAGAGAGCCCCCAAGTTTGCTGATGCATGCTTCACAAAGCCTTTCAAAACTCACTGGCCTGGAAAGGTGTTGAGCAGCAATCACATGTCCGTCAGACATGGTTTGTCTCAGTGGTCGTCACTGTCATGAACGATGAGCTCATATGTCCATTAGACATAGAGTCATACGTTTGTGATGACAAGAGTATTGTATCACTGTCATAGACAGTGACCAGACACCTCTTCAGGTGTTTTGAGTATTGTATCACTGTCAGAGACAGTGACCAGAGACCTCTCCAGGTCTTTTACTCTCATAGAGAGGAGATATTCACATGCTGGTAAGCAGGAAAGAGCAACTGAACGTATATTGGATATCTACTGGTCTTATATACACTTTTAGTGTATGTACATATTTGTGTAAAAGACTTTGTAATCTAATATACATAAATAAAAGAAATAAAAGAAATAGAAATACCCTCTAAGGGTCAAACCGGTGATAGCCATGTTGAAGGCTATACTTAGGGGTATTTGGGGTGAAGATCGTTCAACAAAAGGAATTGAACCCGCATGGTAAGGGTTGACCAGCCATCCAACTTTTTGTTGATGCAGAATGCACCATTCTAGTGCATTCATAATATAACTCTTTTGCATGCAGGACCATTTAATTTGGCTTGGGAATATTATTGACCAGACTGGAGACTCATGTGACTGATATCCACGGCCATAGGACTCTGAGTGCCGATGCCCAGTTAGTACCACAGTGGGACCACGCGGGAATCCTGGGTGCCGTGGTTTTTCCCCCCTTGCTATGATCATCGAGTGCTGCGGTGCAGGCTAATGCAAGTTGATTATGTTTCTCAAAAATCATGTTCCGCTCGTCCAACAATATAGGCATTTGTATGGACAGCTTCAATAGATTCTGTACCTTTAGGTATACCGTATACATGTCCAACAGAGAAACGGATATATTTTTAACCACCGAAAACCCGATTTTTAGATGCATCCCAGAGTAACAAGAGCACCTGGGACCGTGCACGTCCAGGCATCCACTGGCTCGCGCTGTTTTGGAGTAAATAGGAACCCGTTCTCGCTCGCCGCCATGAAGGTGTCATTTAGTACGAATGCTTCTGGGGTAGCAAGGTCATCGGCCCGACATCTTGGCTCGTGGTCTGGAAGGGAGAACAAATTCAACGACCTCGGCATTGAAAGCGGTTCCCCAGTCAACGAATAGGGCGCGAAAAGCATGCCCTGCTCGCTGAGCGGATCGCCCAAGGATTTTCCTCGATGGAGAAACTGTTGCAGGGTTGTTGCTCAACGAGCAGCCTTTGTTGAGTGAACATGATCCTACCTGAACTGTAGCACCCTGTGCAGGTGAGCGTTGGGTATCTAGGGATATCGGACCACGCGACGGGTCGCCGGCTGTTATGTTGTACACTTGTCCTAGCTGAGCAGTGATTCAGTCCTTCTGAGACTGATATGAAGCAAAGAAAAAGGATCACCTCCCCATTGTCCAAAACGCCTAAAAGATAGCCAGCGTCGTCTTTGAAGGTCTTGGTGGAATCCATGTTGAGACCTGATCCGCGAATGGAGGACAACAAGAGTTGAGTTGGATTCTGGTCGTCTAGCGAGACGACCATGTTTCCTTCACATCTAGTGACAAGCGGTTGGCCTCGAATACCGAAAGAGAAAACTAGAACATACTGCGTTATGGTCATTGATTTGGAAATGGGCGACAGGCCGGTGAATGATATTTTTGAGGTGAAATCGTTGTATAATGATATTCTGGATCGTTTGAGCGCAATGCCAACTGCGCCTGAATCATATATATTTTGATTGCGAAAGAGGGTGAACGGCCTGCCGGTTACGAAAGGCGTTGACGAAGCAATGAGGCCAACCTGTGCAGCTTGTTAGTTGGACTTGGGTAAAGGGACTTGAGTGTTATTCACCTTGGACGAGTTCGAGAGTTGTGATATCGAACCGGACAATCCTTCGGGCGCGAGATCTGTCAGATATATGATCGACGAGATGTCTCTGGATGGCAATCATTCTGTCAGGTCGTTCATGGTTGATACATACTGACACCGACCTTTGTCCCTCAAGTTCTTCAGGCAACTTTCGAACGCCGGGTGAACTATTCCAAACATCGTCCCAGTCTTCCACATCGACGAAGCTGTCGTCGCGCCAGCCCAACCGCTCTTCTTCTCTCACCCTTTGTCCAACTGGTCTCCACCGCCCGACTTGCGCCTGTTGCCTTCCAGGAATAGTCGAACGGAACACCACTGCATTCCGTGGATCAAAAATGGCCAATGAACAGGCCGTAAAACTAGAATGCGGCCCAGGCAACGGGGCTGAGAGGCAACCAATTGACTGTGACGAGAAATTCGTCAACTTCCCGACAATGTTGGATAGGTCATCTGTAGATGGGGTGTTGTGGGAGAGCGTGAATAGAAGCGGGTGGTTTGGAAAGGATTTGGCGAGATGAGAAATGTGCGAGAGAATGGAAGTGGATGACCGGGAGATGATTGTACTCAAATGAAGAGCTGCCATATAGGATCGGTCATCAAACCAGCGCGACGCGTCCCGGATATCAGAATCCCTCCTTGCTCCTGCGTTCACGTTTCGGTCAGGCTCCAAGCCCAGGACGAACGTGCTGGCCAGCGCCAATGCACACGTTCTGAATACCTAAACATGAAGAGGTTCAGTGCAAACTCTGAAAAATCTGAACCCCGGGCCTCCTCGTCTGGTTCGGCATCTGCGACTCATCTGGGCACGACCAATTCAGGCAGCGGTTCGGGAACGACAAGGCAACGGATGGACGGAAGGGGTGCTCGTATGAGTACTAGTGGCATTGGCGTTGCTCCCTTCAAATCCGCCCCGCCTTCTCGCTCTTCTGCAACAAAGGCAACCGCGACCACCACTGACCCCACCTCAGAGCGAGACGCGCAACAACGATATCCTTCACCATCGACACCAACGAAGATGGTTGGGTTCGACTGTGATGTAGACGTTGTCCAATGGCAAAGTTCACAAACGACGAACCCCGCCCTGATCACTTTACTTAAAGAAGCGTCGTCAGAAGAATCGATGCTCCGTTTCCAGTCTTCATGTGCGTGTCTCTATGCCTCGTCTTTCTCGTTTTTCTTTCATTACATAAAACTATGACTTCTACTACATCTATTCCTTCTATTTTCACCTCTTCTCCCGTCTGGTTGAACGCTTTTCCTGAGTCGCCTCTTGCCAGCCTCGCGTATCTCACCATCTTGGCAGCATTCGCCGACCAAGTTGCCCACGTCCGTTACAACACCTATGGCGGCCTCGTCTTCGTCAGCAAGTAAATATTCAAGCCTGGGTTCCGTATCATTCTCGGATATGGTCGTCGATTCACACTCAACGTCTGGCCGAATGCGCATTCGTCCCCCCGCTTCCAAGTCGGCCACCACTCCTCTGACTCCCCATTCACATGTTCAGCAAGACCACCGACAGACGAACGTGAAATTCATTGAAAATGGGGACAATCCACCAGAGTCAGGTTCACTCTTTTCATCCAGTAACCCAAACAAGATTTTGGAGATGATGCGGGGTGTCTCGGCCAAAATCGACGAGAACATGGCCGTAAACACGCCTGTCGCAAAGTCCAAGGGAAAAGAGAAAGCAACGAGTATTATGTCCACGAGGACAAGGCAGATGGGTAGATCGCTGTCGTCGATGGATATTGATGTCTCTGTGGATGGATTTGGAGGTGGTAGTGCCTATAATAATATGGGAAAAGGTAATGCGCACGAGCGAAATGCGAAAAGAGGGTCGATGATGGCCATTGACGAAACCGATAATGCTAGTGCGGACGCAGATGTCAGTATGGCTTATGTTGGTGCAGTCGTGGATAGCCTAGATCCACCAGAGATCCTTCATTCAAGTGTGGAAGTCTCCAGACGGAAGGAGGTACTACCCCCTACTCTCCTTGCTAACAAGATCAAGCCAATGCCTCCCAGGGCGGGTACGACTTCAAGTTCAACCTCAGCCCAGCAAGTTCATGTTGCGGATAGGGCGCGTTCTGCTGTGGTTTCAGTACCCACTTCGACTTTGACTGCGGATGCAACGGTGGATGTTAATGACGACCCAAAGCCGAAAGATCCGTATATCCAGCTGCACCCGCTTCTGAGGGAAAAGGAGCATTGGAAGGAGACGAAGCGTTCACAAGCTTCCTCGCCCCTCTCAGTCGATGCCATGTCCGTTTCAGGCATTCGCAGACACGGTCCAACGTTCCCTAATCTGTTTACGAAGACACCGCTTACAAGGTCTATGTCTGCTTCCATCGCTCCAACCGCTTCAGAATTGGTTCGTCCTGCCCAGTCATTCTTCCTATCTCCTAATGCATCCCAATCCTCGCGTCAAAACCCTCCTCGGCTAGGCATGTGCAGGTCACGCACTGCTCCTTCGCCTCTTAATAACGCTCAGTCTTTAGGTGGTAACTCATCGATAACAACAGGCAAAGCTGCAGTTGTTGCAAACAAGGGAAACTCGGGTAAACTGTTAGCCAAGCCGTTCAAGCCTCCTTTACGTAAAACCACTGTTTTCCCAGACCGTGGTTCACAGCAAAACTCTGGTCATACCGCTCAGCATGGACATTCTCAGCGAACTACTGCATCTGCCAGTCCCAATTATGCCACGAGCAGCCGCGGCAGCAGTAGAGCGGCATACCCTTCGCCATCACCCAACTCGGACGAAGATGGGAAAAAAGGGAAGGAACGCCAAATCAGCTTAATTGCAGAAGAGGAACTCGGGTCGACACGCTTGTCCATGCGAGGACGCCCCCGATCACCGCCTGCGTTACCCCCGACGCCCGAATCGGTGTTGAATGGCGTTTCGGGATCGGAGGGCCAAGAAGATAATATGAGGCTGGGAAAAAGGGAATCGGAAGGGCATCGAGCCCGGGATGATCTGGATGAGGATGTGGAAGAAATGGGGGGCGCAGATCCGGATTCGTCGTATGGCCATATGACGTTAGACATCGACATTGATGCGTTGGAAGAGACGATGAAGATGTTTGATTAATTTTTGGGGGGAGAATATGATTATCACCGTTATGTTGATACCTTACTCATGGGCATTCAATCAAGAGTTGGATGCGACTGTGGGAAATGGAAGTTGAACCTACATGATGGCGACTCGTTGAAGGTTCAATTTCTCAAGTGAGGTGCCCTTGTTCTCCGGGGATCATTAGTGGATGACATTTCTTCAGTCAGAATGTCTCAATGCCATTCTGGCGGTCTCAGAAGCCGATCCCATGAACAAAGCATTGTGGAGAAAGACTAATTTTCGGTCCAAGTAGAGTCAAGTGTTCGGAACCTGATTCTGATAATTTTGTTGATCAGTTCACCTAGATCTTCAATGACAATGTGACAATGTCAACATCGTGCTCGGCTAAAAATCAACCGGCACCGTAATGCGTCGCTTAGCGTTTGTTCAGGCCTCATTTATATAACGTTTGAACATCGGGACTCGCCCCATTCGCACTGGCAAGGAACAACAATCCTGCAGGTATGCCGCGTTGCGGTGCGGAGTGTTGTGACAGAAGCTGACACGAAAGCGCTCTCTAGGCTGATTACTTCTGCATTCGTCGATTGAGTGTTTCTGTCGCACAGTACAGCCATCAATTCAACCTTAAAGTATATCGGTCGCGAGGATTGGACGCACTACCGTGACTGTTTCCAGGCCGATACTCTCCAGAGAATAATAGGTATGCATATATATCTACATTGTATCGACGGATTAGCGCAACTGATCTCTCTGTTCTCTCAAGCCCGCAAAGCACCTATTACCATGTCCGGCATAGATCCCGGAATCAAAGAAAATGTTCACTACACCTTGAAGGGAAATGTTCGTTTTATCTCTCCCGATGAGTTTTTTGAAAAATTACTCCACGGCGCCGCCGTCGGTGACGATGTGAATCGAGCTCTCGATATTGTGAAGGCAAAACACTACTCTGAGAAGCGTTGGAATGGCTTCCCACTTTGGAGCGACGAGGAGACTATGGATGAGTATATCAAGCCACTTGCCAACATAGCCCAGGTTATTCACGAGACTTGCCAACCTTATGCACCAAGTGATGCAGTGAAGACTACCTGGCTCGATTGTTATTCCGAGTCACGAATGCATCGTCAGGATCTACCGTGCATTGCTAAAGTCACCGCTTCCACATCACAACATGTCAAAGATCTGAACGAAAAGTTGTCTCAAACTAGCAAACTCTCACAGGATCGCGTACGTGCATCGAGGCAGTCGATACGTCCGATAATTTAACATTGGTGCAGAAAGATCTGTTGCGCATCTGGTGGAGGCATGCGCATGCCATCGTCGATGTCGCTCCTACTAGAATGCCACAGGACGTCGGATCCTTGCAAAAGACAGTCGTCCGCTTATGCACTCATATCACTCGACTTTTCCGCGAGCAGCCTAACCGCCATTTTGTCAAGGTTTTGCTCCCCCGTGGTGACGAACTCTCATTGTGGTACTGCGACCATGTCGGACTTGTTGGGACGTTAAAACCCATAAACATGCACGAAGCAAGCATAATGGTGATATCTCCAACGCGATGTTTGTTCATCGATATGGTAGGATCCGAACCAATTTATGAGGATTCTTGCTGCCTTTTCAATGCTATCAGCCGGCCAACTAGGGTGGGATCCCATGATGAAGATATACCAGGGAAAAGGAGAAAATGCGATCCCTTCCCACCTTCTTCCTCATGATCGCTTACTTGCCACGACTACCTGGTGCATTTCGCTGTCTTCTGAGGGGGATTGCGAACGTCGCGAAGAGTTTGTCACTATCAGACAATTGACTGGGTTTCCAGCATTTATATGTGGTTCTGCTACTATGGTCTGGGAAGCCGTAAAGAGAGAAGATTTTGAAAGGGGAAATCTTGATCTGTGTCCAGACACTCCCGTACGTGTCAGTTCTCATGCCGTCTCGTGATAATTGAAGTTATGCGCTAGGTCTTTGTGCTTAAACAAGCCTGGCAGCCTGTGACGGATGATAGCGGTGAAATACATGAAGTAAAAATGCACAAAATCGCACAGCTGGACGAAGTTTATTATTCCTACGAACTCGTCAAAGCCGCTAACGACATTGCTGCTTCGACTCAATTGGTTCGGAACAGCGTGGAAACCAAACTTTATGCAGAAACTATCGAAAAGCCTGCTAAAAGTGAAACTCCGGAAAGCATTGACAGGGAGGATGATGGGCCCGGTTATCGTGTGCCGTCGCCCCCTTTCTTCGGATATCCACCAGGCAGCATTTCCCGCTCGATATTCTGTGAGGGAGGTGATGAAATTCATCCTCGTCATCTTGTACGCTTATTAACGAAGAACTATGGCTATCGGCTTGAACGCTTTGCCGACAATTTAGAACTCATAACCGTATTGAGAGACGCCGTTCGAGGTAAGAAATGTAACACACTGGCACATTCGATTACTGACGGCGCGATACAGAACATGAATTTATGTATAACAAGGGCATTTTGCATCGCGATATTAGCAACGGCAATATTATCATTCGTGACTTTCCCTATGACACTACCCAAGGTAGAAAGGACGGAGGAATGCTGATCGATCTAGACCGCGCAAGCATACAAGCGAATGGATGAACCATCCTTGCTCCAAGCCACCTTCCGAAGAATATCTGGCTATTTTGAAACGTCGTCTACTACTGTCCGACTTTCCTGAACTTACAGATGAAGGTCTCCAAGCAATATCGCAACTCTTCGACAAGTCAGAGGCATATAAATGCTTAATGTACGTCGATTATAAATTGGAGAATATGCCTGCTAGTTTAAAGAATGTGATTGGGAACGGTGTCAAACTCAAGGTAGGATCTAGATTTTCATCTTCGCACACTCTCTTTGATCACTAGGTTCTAGCTGAAACCAAGGCTGCCAGACTTTGATTGTGGCAAAGCTCACCGTGAGAAGCTCGTGGTGCGTTTCCTAGATTTGCCTATTTCATCGAGTATAACGCATTGTAGGGCACGTATCCTTTCGTCAGCGTTGAAACTATTCTCTCTATGACAAGACGAGCCGTATCCATAATGCTGTTCATGATACGGAGTCCTTCTTTTGGGTACTCTTATATCTGTGTCTTACCAGAGATGGTAATACAGGCTACCTGAACTCGATCACCAACACGGGAAAAATCCACTGGCAGGGCTGGTTCACAGATTATTTGACAGTGGATCAATGATCAGGAATGACAAGCGATGGGGCTCGTTCAAATCAGAGAAACAGTTTACCGAACTACTTGACTCGATTCATCCATACTTCAACTGTCTCAAAGACTTGCTGCTGAATTGGCGCTGGTTATTATTCACGGCGCATCTCCATGAAGGTGTCGAGTATTATTACATTCACAACGTCATCCTGGCCGTTCTCCATGAAACCATCGAGGAACTCAAGCGACAAGATCCGGAACACGACGAACGGGAAATCATGGAATACAAGAGAATGCGTCGAGAAACGATGAAACATTGGTCGACCACCATGGGGACGCCCGCTCAAGACGAAACCAAATCTGAAAATTCTGCTGGTCAACCGCCCGTTTCTGGGAGTCAAAGTGCTCCGAATTTGTCTGCTGCTGCGGTTGATCTGCCAGAGTCTGGTCCGAGAAAGAAGAGACGCATTCATTAGCTCGATGACACAATATACATAGTTAAAAACAGCAATCAGATATGTAATTTCTGTGTCTAAGGATGACGTGAATATCCGTCAGAGTTGCGCTAAAAGAAAGGTATTAGTAGGAGGCAAAAAAAACCACGGCACCCAGGATTCCCGCGTGGTCCCCCACCGTGGTACTAACTGGGCGGCACTCTGGTTGACTTCGCAGATCGGACGGGATGCGGTGCTTTCAGAGTCCTATGGCCGTGGATATCTAATACTAACCTATATCCTCCATATACTAATGTCCGTAGGTGATCATAGTAATTGTGAATTGCTCCAGCTCTAGTAACCGAATCAGAATCAGATTGCTGGCAATGACATATTCTGCCTTTCAGATGAGTGAATTGACGTGCGTGTGGCGCTGCGAAGAGTCTTATGTTCATTGAATAATTGATGTAGACTGTTTGCCGATTGACGTGTCTTAGCGTCGGCCAAGCCACGCGCGCACGACATGGCCAGCTTCTCATCCCCGTCACCTCCGCCCCTCCGCCACCCAGTGCCCACGCACCCAGCATACATTCCAGAGCCTCCATCGACGCCGGCGTCGCCAACGGGTTACCAACGCTACACGTCCACGTCATCGCCGGGACCACCGCCACCGGTCCAAGCATACCCCACCCTTGTCCCCGCCTACACGACGCCATTCCAGCACTCCCAACCTCCACATATACAGCAGATGCAGCAGCAGCAGCAGCAACAACAACAGCAACAGCAGCATCGTGCACAGTCTCATATGCGTCCGCAACCCGCTACTGGACCTTCTGTTCCTGCGCCAGACTTTGGGGCTTGGGGTCTGAACGATGCGACGGCCCAGTTTGGTATGCGATTAGGCCATGACGCTGTAGTAGCTGGCCAGGAATACGTGCAAAAAAACGTACGTTCGCCTCCTTCTTTTGTTGGCGTCCATAATGGCTCACATGATGTGGGTGGTATATGTACATAGCTCGAAACGATATTTCCCGCAACTCATATAAAGCATCATTTCAACGTTTCCAATTCGTATGTTATGCGGAAAATACAGCTTGTTTTGTTTCCTTGGAAACATAAGCCTTGGTCAAGACGCGTCCGAAGGTCAGATGCTGGGCAGAGCGAATGGCAGCCGCCAAGAGACGACATAAACTCTCCGGATCTGTATATACCTCGTGCGTCATCTGTCGTGTTTTGACTGATACCCCAATTAACATGCACCCATCTAGTCATGGCACTCGTAACATACGTTCTTCTATGTGCTCTCTACTCGGGTTTGAAGGGTAGTTTTCATCCCAAGGTGCGCATATGTGGACATGTTGCGCGCTATTTCGTCCAATATTTTATTTTAGATGTTAGGCGAATCGGCGTCTCGCGCGCTGGGGGTTCTCACCATCGATTTCTTCTTCGTCAAGCTCGGATGTTATTTCCTTAATGTACAGGGATCAAGTCAGGTCGTAGACTTGATAGCATATGGTGGTTACAAGTTTGTTGGGTATGTTTTTATTTTATATTTTATGATGGATACATTAGATCAATGTTGTCAACAGGGTTATCTTGGCCTTGACGGCAGGAATACTAGAGTTCCCATCTGCGCTGTGGTCATTGGTGTTCATCTATGCCTTTCTCGCAAATGCTTTCTTTTTAGTACGTCCGCATCCGTCCTTAGTCCCAGTTATTTTGTTACTGATTCGGCATAGCTTCGTTCTCTACGGTCGGTGGTCCTTCCAGATCCTTCCATCGCCATCAACGGCTCGACGAATCCCACAACGACAATAAACCCTGCACAACGTCGGAGGAGGATTACGTTCCTTTTCCTCGTAGCGGTGTGTCAGATTGTGTATATGGGCATGTTGGTCCGTGTTTGAAGGGACTCGGATAGTACGACTTGACTGTACCACAGCTTTCGCCATGTACTGCTCGGGCTCTTTAATATGTTGCCCGAATGGATGTGCGTCTCCATACTCCATCCGTACCCCTGGTAGTGTGGTGCGTTGCCATCACCCGTGCCCAACGACTTCGGTACAACCTTTGCCAACCGTGAAGGCCGTCTTGAATGCGTTGGTACTCGAAGAAATGTGGCACGTGTCCATATTGACACATACAGAAGGAAGGACTGGGCAACAATAGACGTAATAGAGCATCTACGAGTCTGTCTTCGGTAAAGGTTTAAAGGTATAAGTCGCAGCGCAATGTGAATATCGGTTTCGGTGCAGGCGGCATAGGTTGGGCCTGTAAAGTGGTTGGAGACGTCAGAAGTCCGTTGGAGCGGACTTGGCTTGGGAATTGCCGAAGCCAGAATAGATAAAACGAGCGAAGATTTCGTCCAAATCCCCTCGTTCCCTTGCCTCTCTCCATTCTTCCCTTGTCCTTTATAAATCCACTCATTTGAGATCAACTGTCGCTCATAACATGTTCGCAAAAGTCTTGTCTCTCGCTTTCATCGCTTCTCCTTTTGTTGTCCAGGGTAGGTGATCTTTCCTTTTTTTCCGTTTTTCAAACTGTCGAACTTGGTCGTTTCGCATTTCGCAGCCGTCGTTACAGGGAGGTGCAGTAGAACTTACGTTGTGCAGGACGGGGATTATTGCGACAGCATCTCCAACGCCAACCACGTCTCAACGTGCGTTTTCTCTTGGTAGTTAGACAGTCAATGATTGATGTGCTATTCTTAGCTACCAACTTGCCGTCGTCAATCAGGGCATCATCGACCCTGCCTGTGAAAAGCTTGTTCCGGGACGGATTCTATGTCTCGGACATGCAGGCGAGGACTGCACTACGACTTACGCAGTGGCCGACGGAGATAACTGCCAAACCATTCAAGCCAAGGCTGGGATCAATGCGACTCTTCTCCACGCGAATAACCCTCAAATCAACGAGGGTTGCACCAACATCTACATTGGCGAGGTTTGCAACGCATTTAGTACGGGAGATTATATCGAATCTGATGTCTGGTTTGCGTAGGTCCTCTGCGTCGCAAAATCTGTCATAGTCCCTGTTGCACCGGGTGGCGGGTCCTCCTCGGTCGTGGTTCCTCCGTCGACGGCCGTTCCTGCCAACCCCAGCGCAACAGCCGTGCACGGCCACGACGGCCACCCGCACAACCACGACGTCCACCCCCACAAGCACCACTACGCCCACCCACCCGTGCACCCCCATCACTCTACCCCTCATCCAACCACCGCCACCCCCGCTCCTAGCCACACGCCATCCGACTCCAACCATGACTCCAAACATAACGACTCCCATCATGACGACGACGATCTCCCTTACTGTGACGAGCTGTGAACGCGCACTTGGCTCCAAATCACTTTCACTGCACGCCACGCACACTTTTTTGTGTGTCAGTCACTCTTGTCCAGTTTTTCTTTCTCTCCTCTCGCGTTTTTTTCTCAGGGAAACGAGGAGTTGCCGGTGATTCTCAATTTCCCGTTTGTTGTTGACAACTGTCGCTTGAAGCTTGAAGCTTGACCTTTGATGCCGTCTTTGGTTTTGAGATGACCTTCGTATCTCTTTGCACATACAATAAAGTATCCTTATTCTTATCTGATTGGCATACGTCCTTTAGCAGGTACAAAAGCGTATGATATGGTTTTATTGTTGATAGATTGGGCAGTGGTACCCTTCATGATATCTCTGAGAGCTTGACCATCGCCTACTACCTGGACGGGTCCGTGATGCCAAAACCAGCAACGACTGGGTAGGTCGATCTCCAGTCCTCCCTTCACGGACTTTATGAACCTCCGACCCGCTCACTACGGCCATGGACGCGCTTCGCTCCTTTTCTCACCGCCTTCGGTTCGATTTTGAAAAGGGTGACAGGCAGTGCTGCAACAGCCTCGCCATTCTCCACGCCAGAAAAGCATGTACCGACTCACGTTACATTTCATGTTTCTAACTGATACCTGCTGCGGCTGTGGCTTTGGAATGAAGTGGACTCGTTACTACGTACACTTGTGACCCACATGCCTGCTCACTCTGCCATCGGACATTCCGCTACTACTGGAAAGAGGGCCATTCGCGAAGTCGCGTCGATGGAGAGAAGAGCGGTAGACTTGTAGGAATTGAACCCACCCCACGACACCAGGTTGGACTTTTTTTTCTTTTTTTTTTTTTCTTTTTGGCGCTTGAGCCACATCTAAATCGAGCTTGTCTTTGGTCCGTCTTCAAATTTAAAGGTTCCAGACACGCTTTTCTTTTCTTTTTTTTTTTCGATTCTTGCAGCTTTTGTTGATGGTCGACAAAGTTCAGATCAAAGTTTACAAATGACATTGCGGCAAAGCTTGTAGACACGTCATGCATGATATCTGCACAATCCCTCTGAGACTACCTCTACGAAAACAAAGTTCACGTCCATTCAAAGCTATGTGTTTTATAAGCACCTGACTTTCTTGATGCCCTAGGCTGCTTCACAGCGCGACACGCATGTCATCCCATAAGCAGAAAATGTCATCGCCGGGAATATTATTCTGTAGCTAATGACCTAAAGACATTAGTATATGGAGGATATAGGTTAGTATTAGATATCCACGGCCATAGGACTCTGAAAACACCGCATCCCGTCCGATCTGCGAAGTCAACCAGAGTGCCGCCCAGTTAGTACCACGGTGGGGGACCACGCGGGAATCCTGGGTGCCGTGGTTTTTCTTGGCTTCCCTCCTATTTTTTGCATCGTTGTACCTCCTTTCGGAGCGAGCATGAGTATCGCGTCTACAAGTGCCTGATCAAGCTGAAGGTAGCAGGGTTCTCGTAGATTTGCTTTCTATCTATCTTATCCGCGTTACCTAATGGCACCATCCGGGTCGCCACTAGCTTCTTACAGTGCAAAGTATATGGCAAGCGATCTTGAAACATCGTCTACCGCTGTCTGACTATTACTCTCTCTCTCCGATCACTATGTTCTAGCTGAAACCAAAAGCTGTCAGCCTTGATTATGACAGAGCTGACCGTAAGCCCATGGAAGCTTATTATCGAGACCACAAATGGAGACGTCCGCCGCTTAAGACGAACAAGATCAGAACATTCTGCTGGTGTCCCTGAGACTCAAAGCGATGCGAACTCGTTTGCTGGAGCTGTGCTTGCTGCCGTGATGACAATTCAAACCTTGACTAAAATCATGCACCACTTTCTTCTGCGTTGAGGGACGGCACTTTCTACCTAAACGTTAAACACTAACGAGCGCCCCACGTAGCGCTTCAAATGTTCTCTGCTATATCGATTATTTTAAACTGATTAATTCCTAGTTTCTATGATCGTACAGTCGCTCTCGCCGACTTTAGTCACCGTATACAACATATTAGCTCACTGTTTCGTAGAATCTACACCAACCATTTCCTTTGAAGCCCGATGCTCTCCTAATTCGTTCGCGGCACTATCAGCCGTTTCGGTCTCTGTATGAAGTGGGCTGATCTGCACAGATACCATATCTACCAAACGATCATTTTCAGAATGAGAAGGTGAAACACGATCGTTAACAAGGACCATCATGGCGTTGGCGTAGAACTTTGACAGGACAATGGCTGGTCCCATGGGACCATCCATCGAGAGCACATTCGAGAGGAGCGCCGCAAGGTTTACCACAGCTGTTTTTGCCATTAACGATATGGAGTAGGGAGAGTGCGGTAGGCATACCTGTGAGAACCCCCGTGCCGATTATGAGATACACCAAACGTGTAATCTTCCGTTTAAAACGTTTGGAATGTATCTCGTCTTTCTTAAGCTTTGCTCAAAGTTTCAATCATGGATGGGACAATCGCCAAATGGAAAACGTACAGCCCAGACCATGGTCCCTGCGATTGTTGTATCAGCAACTAAGGAGAGAGACGTCCATACCTGAGGTCGCTGCTTTCAGCCGAAAGGTCTTAGAAGTGTCACGCTACGTACAATCACGACAAAGAAGAAGGGTTGTTTTAGCAATGTCAAAATAATGATGGCGATAAGTTGCAACACAATGACCTGCATGAACGGGTAGCCTGTCAGTATTTTATGCTTTTAATTTCACATACCACAACAATGCCCCAGGGCAGAAAGTTCATTTTTGTAACGATATGAACACGATATGCATACATGGCTTGTGTTAATAATGCCACTTGTCGTAGTCAGTAATGTGCCTGCACAGCCAATGAACCGCAACTCACCTATCGCTCCACATACCGGGACGACTTGCACAAAAAGATGACAACCATTATTGGAATTATCGACAAGAACTTGGCCCAGGAAACAAGTGAGAATTGTGGTGTAGACAGTCTCAGCTATGAACACGGTGATTACGACCGCTTTGAACAGCACTGGGTCTTTGGGGAAAGAAATATAATATAAGTCTGATAGGCGTGTCTACGTGTCAGCGGTGTTGTTTGAAGTTTACATGTTGGAGACGAACAAAGTTGCACGCTTAGGGCACCATATAGGACTAAGCTGATCACATTGCCGACGAACTAGGTTATTGAGGATGAATGGTGTACTCTGCATGCAATACTGGTAACCTACCAATGACAGATTTTGAGCATTGTCCGATCCCATGGTATTGTCATAACACCGTGACTTTGCCGGAAATGAAGCGTTCATGTCAAAAAGCTGAAATGATTATATATCCTCGCCGATCTCCACGGGGAAAGATCAGCGTGGTAACTCAAGTACTCAACCATGGCATTGGGCGGTGTGGAACGGTATTTTCCACCCGCGTTTCAGCGAGCCTGATCCGCGTGATGTTCACATTTCAATTGATTTGTAGCATCATAATACGCCGCGGTGAGCGGAATGAGTACCTAATCAGTGTGTTAGATATAAAACAGTTCCTCCGTTGATGGCACGTCAAAATATCGATTTGCTGACTTGTTTCAAGACTAGATTGGGCCAAAGTTGTAAACCCCTTGAGATGGTGGGTAGATGACGGTAGATGACGGTAGATGGTAGTTGGGAAGCCTCGCCAAATAATTATTAGCCGTGCCGCGCTCCGAGTCGGATATCGCCGCGTCGCCCCGTCACGTGTATGTTCTTCATACTCACATCCCTGAAAATTGAGGTTTGTTCATAGGTATATGATTGTAAGTACTGTTCGCCAACGCAGACCGCGCTTTACTCCGCTGCGAGCTGTTCTTTTTTACGTATGTCTTCGTTTCGTATCGCTACAAGAAGTATCACCTCAGCCATCTCCCCTCCCACTAGGTTACATCTTTTCGTCCTTGATGATATCAATGATACTCGGCTCTCTAAGAAGTATTAATCTCTCCCCCTCCCCTCCCACTTACATTTTCATCCTTGATGGTATCAATGATACTCGACTCTCTGCTTCATACCTTCATCACCAATCACATCCTTCCGTCTCTGCGTTTGTCAAGCTAGTCACCGGTGCTCCTTCCGTCGAACTTCCTTTTCCCCTGAATTTTACCGCAGGCCGATTTTATCTCGAGACCTGACATAATGCCAGTCAACCCTATCTGTCGTGTTTTGTGCTGACCGCAGCTTGACAGATATGATCCTCCTTGTTCTGCTACCCTTGAATGTGTTTGTGGCCGTTTCATTGCTAACTGGGGTATATTCTGCTCGACAAACCGTGCTTATAGCATGTTCAATGGTGCTTGAACTATCCCCGGTCATTATGCTACCTCACTATTACGCATCATCTTTTAAAATTCCTGCCCCGTATTTGTTAATGCTGTACATGAGCAGATTGTAATTGTTCTGAACCTGCAAAGAGCTTATCGCTGAGGAAGGAGAGACGAGTTCATTAGCAATCTCGAAGACTTACACCTAGTCAGTAAAAACAACAGTGAGATATGTGATTCCCTCCGTCCAAGGATGGCGTGAATATCCCTCAGAGTTTCTGAGGGTAGAGCAAAATGTAGAGCAAGCATGCATCACCATGAATGCCATCCACGCATAATCGCATATCTCATATCGCACGTCCACTCAAAAATCTGCTGTGTCAGAGAACGAAAAGAAGGGTATTCGGCAAAAAAACCACGGCACCCAGGATTCCCGCGTGGTCCCCCACCGTGGTACTAACTGGGCGGCACTCTGGTTGACTTCGCAGATCGGACGGGATGCGGTGCTTTCAGAGTCCTATGGCCGTGGATATCTGAGTATCATCTAGCCAGGCCATATTCTATCATTCTGGATGCTCCAAAGTGTCCAACCTCACAATGTGACAGTGATCACGTACGTAGATCATTGACCGGCTCTCGCTTCTCATCGACATCTTTTATGAATGGGTGAGTGATCATTATGTCTGGAAGGATTCAGGATGAGAAATGAGATGCTATTATAATCAATCTCTTTAGGTCCTGCTGAAAGTAAGGAAGGCATCCAGTTGAGAAAAGCTTGGTACCTGGTACCGGTAGCGAGTTCCATCCTATCCAGTCCTCAGCAAGAGAATGGCTTGATACGTCCTCGCTCGGTTTCACCATGATAACGAAATGGAGATTCGGATCTTAGATAAAAATGCTGGAATCCACCGAGAATTATTCATCCCACTCGAAGTATATGTTGGCAATGATAACATTAAGTAAAGCACAGCAAATTGCATGTATAAAAATATTGACACGAGACTTCATACCAAAAAACATCGTTCGTTCACCAATATGCAAAAAAAAATTGAAATGACGTAACTCCATACACACTCACTTTAATACACCAAAGTCAAACATCGGTGTAGCTTCCTCTTCTTCACTAGCCATTTGTTTAAACCTTTCTGGATGCAGGACCTTTTCCACAGTGCGCCATAGGAGGTAGATCGGCCACCCCAGTCTCAGCCAGAACGGCATATCCGCAGCGAAGAGGTATCGACTTTGGAAAGCGATGATAATCCACACCGTGGCCGCAGTAAGGCCACACGTCGTTTCAAAGTACTGTGGCAAGGTGCCATTGGTACCAGGTACGATTTCTTTGACGTTCATACCAAACACGCCCTTCGGTGATGATTAATTTTTTTTTACTAGACTCTGCATTGGAAGACTTACCGCCACAAATGATGCTGGCAGAAAAACCATGGTCAGATATGCTATTTGTTTCATCTTCAATTAACGGTCAACATCTCATCCGTTCCCTGCGTATGTGAATAACACTCACAGCTGTGACATTATCAAAATTAGACATTTTCCCGAACGAGATGTTATTAAAACTCACCTGCACTATCCCTGACTGTTGCTTCTGTCATTTTCTGCATGGCTTTGCTGTCAATGATGTTGACGCTACTGAAGACCTTCACAGGGGATGAGCAGAGTACGTCTAATTTGGTGAGAATTACTCACGAGATCAATGACATTCTTAAGCCGCTCCTCCTGCATTAGACGCTCGTTATTCAATCGATTAATCTCCTCCAAAAGGGTGTTACATTCCCTCTTTAGGAACTCTTCGGACGCTTTTTGTTGGGCTTTGGTAAGAGCGGGGTTTTCGGTATCCAATATAAATTGAACGATCTTCTTAAACTCGGCCAGCAGCGAAGAGTAGTGGAGGAGATGTGCACGGATCGTGTGAAGCTCTTCTGTCAATTCCATAGACGTCGTATTGATCACTTCCGTTTCCTAAGTCCAGGCGGCAATAAGGGGATCGTAGCGACATCTTGGTTGATGGACTCACTAAGACGCATATATGCTCGTAAAGATGCTGCAGTGCTTCGTCCCAGGCATACATCGCATGCCATACGAAGATCAACAACAGGAAGGTAGGATCGTCAGTTTTTTCCAACATCTTTTGCCAGTAAACGCTTTGACCTATTTGCCGATCAGATCAGATCAAAGCATAAACCGTGATGGTGCTTACCGGCAAAGCGTATCCTTTCATGGAGATAGGCAGCCTTTGTCGTTGGAAGTTTGCTTTCTGTATGGAAAGAAATGATGGTATTTCCCTTAACATTGCGGATCAGGTGGACGGAGAGCAAGGCCAACACCAGAACTTTTGGATTATCAACCTGATCTTTCGACTTGATCAAGTACGTGTCAGCTCGGAAAATACGGTCACTTACTCGAGTCCAGCCTTAGAGGAGCCTGTGTATCAATTAATTGCGAAACTGTGTTTGCTGTATTGTAATCCTGAATTACTGCAAGTAGCAAAGAGCCGTACCCATGATATCACGATTACGCGATTTTTCTCCTTGTTCTCGTTCATTGCGCACGGGCGGTACAAAACTTGAATCCACTGATTGTATGAATGGGAGAGTGATCGTGATATCTGAAAGGGATTCAGGAGAAGGAACGATGACGACAGATGAGCATCACGCACGATCACCATCGCCAGGCCGTCGGTCCTCTTGAAAGTGGGAGGGTATCCAGTTGAGTGATGACGAGAAGAAAAAAGGTTCGATGTTGTACCTGTGTTTCCATACTCAGCGTCAATCGTTTGGGGTCATGAAGTTATCAACATACTTTCCACCCAACATGCGCAATGCAGGTCCTGTCATCTGTTCCACAAACAGCGCTCTCACTCGTATATCATCTCCTTGCTGCATGGCGATTAATATGAATCCAAAAGTCTATTTAAAAAATGACGAACGTTATCATTTTTTAACCGCTCCCACTCCTCATCCAACAACCCTTCGTCGTCCTTCAAAGGGAATTTATCGGCGTCGTGGAAGATGCCCATCTTATTAACGTCAAGTTTATGGATCACGCATTTTTTGGCATGGTCGTAGTCATGAATAGCGTCGTAAATTTTGCATTTCCTGACCTGGCTTTCGGTCCAGTTTGGAAAACGGGATTGGGGATAATTTTCCCAGCAGTCTCTGCCGCACGCTGTGTGATCGCAGTCCTTGGGTACGGGTGGTGCCTCTGTCTCCAACTGCTTCTTGTCGACGCCTGGTAACCATGGTCATCGCTCGAGAAAAAAAAAAAGGACCTTATATTGAAAATAGAGTACGAACTGTCCCGTATGTCTATCCAAGGCCAGGGCGCCGAAGGAGCCGCATGTCGATAGGCAGGGGGTGGAATGCGGTCTATTACGTCGTAATTGCCGGTGAGCTCTATATCTATCCTATCTAGCTTTCAGCACTAGGAACGAAGGGGGAAATAGCATGATACTCAACGTTCTATGGGGAGTTTGGGGAGGTTCCATGGGTACGACGGAACAATGGAGGGGGAGGAGCGGGATTCAGGACGCCGCATGTGCATTCAAATATCTGTAAGGTTAGCGCCGACTTTTGACGCTGACCAGGTTCATCATGATGGCATGATAAATATGGAAATTGCACATGCGTTCCGCAAGGCCTCATTGATTATATTTCCGGAGTTTTCACCGAGATCATCCCGGGGGGGTCACTCTGTCGGTTGCCTTGCGTTACGTCTCGAACTTGAAAATATTTAAATAATATATATATATATAGAGGAATCTGGTAAAGTAAAGTAGACATATGGATATTATATTTGTTGCCAACTGACACGTACCCGATTCAGCTGCGTGCTTGCCAACGGCAACCTTACGTATACATGTGGGATTAGGACGGCGCAACGCAACTCGTGGTGAGAAAGGAAAACGCGCCCATGTAAACGGAAGATCCCAGCCTTTCAAAGTTCAAACTGTATACAGGCAGAAAAGGAGACACAAGAAATGGGTTTGTGGTTGTGGAATTCCATCGCCGCTAGACCAAGTTGGGTTACAATTGGACCGCCCAGCATGAGAACAATCACAATTGGGTCAGATAAGCGTGACGTGTGACGTGTGACATGCCGTAGACGAGGACCCCTGACTAGTACAGGTCTTTACTAGCCAGGAACCATTCTTCATCGAGGGGCATACCCCCCAACGACAACAGCATGCTCATAGGAGATGCTGAATCCCAAGCTCCGGTAGACTCAATGAAATTCCTGAGCGTCAGTTGTGCGTGTCACATTACTCATACTCACCCCTATAGACCATCTCAAACGTTTACGCAACTCTTTGAAAACAACTCTCCCAGAGTGAAAACTTGAAATGTCATTGACAGCATGCGGAAGCCGCATTTTTTCAATCATGTGTCCAGTTGAATATGCCAGAACCTTGTTTCTTGGATGGTTTTGTTGCTTCCATTCCCGAAGACATCGCTTATTTACATACACAGGTGGACATGTGTTGATTGAGTTCTTGACATGCGTTAGATGGGTTATATAGGTATCTACACATTCGGGTCCAATGCGAATACAACTACATTAATATAATGTCCAATGATCATGCTGGAATGCTCGTGCTGGGAATGGCGATTGACGAGTTCATAGTCTAGGCGGGTGGGAGCGCTCGGGCGCATACTTGGCCTATAACGACCGCATGCCGTTTTCAGTATAATTGATGCACATCAACGGAGATTGGCAAATACCATTTCATTCTCCTTCAATTCGTAACCACATTTCTGGTAAAATGCTATCGAAAAAAAAAAAAAAAAGAGTCAAAACCGGCGTAAAAAAAAAATCAAAAAAAAAAAGGAATGCATTGGCTCACGTATATTATCTTTGCTGCAGTTTAAAATGGTCTTGTAGCACCCGCTGTTCTCGCTGATGTACGTAAGGGCTTGGATAACCCTCAACCCTAGCTTCTTCCCCTGCTGCGATTTGTCGACCGCGATATCTTCAATGTGACCGACGCTGCCCAGTCCACGGAGGAACTTGCGCTCGATAAAGACGGTGCCCACGGCCACAATCACGTCCGTGTCCTTGTCGACAATGACAAGGCCATAGTACGTTTGTGCGAGGGCGCGGATGGCATCGAATTGCGCTACCCATGCAGCCTCGCCGGGGTCGGTGACGACCGTAAGGACTTTGAGAACGGATAGGTGACCGCGGTGGTAATCAGACGAGGCGAGAGGACGAATCTAATAGAGAAAGAGCGTGAGAACGGCATGGAAGTGGGGGGAATAAAAGACTGGTTGAACATACGTGTAGATTGGGCGGGAGCTGGCTCTTGACCTCGGCAGAGATGAGTTCTGCAGGAAAGAGCAAGTCCAGCGCAGCGTCGGGTGTGAAAACCGGAGCTGTCGTGTCCATGTTGGTCAGGCAGAGATGAATTGATACTGCGCTAATGATTACCTTCCTCGTCACAGCCACTTCTCGGCCGTCCCACACCGCCACTAACGCCACCCCCTTTCAATCTTTCAATGTTTCATCCAGTCCCACAGATGCTGGTGACCCTTGCCAATGGTGTTCCAATGCTGGTTTGAAATCGTTTTTACGGCTTTGCACCAAGAATTATGCGCAAAATGGGTACAAGGATAGTTTGTTTTGGATCTCCATATACTTTTATACTACTCATCTCGATCGTCATTTATGACTGTTGCAACCACGGCAGTCGGCACGGTGCCTTGGACATGTGCACAGTCGTACGGGTTATAGAAACCCCGACCCAGTTAACTGCAGTAGTTAAATAGAGCGAGACCAAGACCCTGAAACTAAACTTCTTCCTCGTCTCTGGCTGTCTTTAACAGTACAACATGTTGCCCAAGGCGATTCCACTTTCAACAGTATGAGGTCATTAACGACGCGTTCGATGATTGAAGAATATCATACAGGATCGCTAGAATCGACGGCCTATAACCCTCTCCGTCAGAACCTCCAGCGCAATTTTTGCCTCGCTATCTGGTAAGGCATGTAGTAATTCCTTTGCCTTGTTCGCATACGTCTGCGCAAGTGTACGGGTGCGCTGCACGCCCGATGATCGCCCGATATAGTCTCGAGCCTTTTTTGGGAGTCATCTGAGTATCCTGGCGTATCTTGGGGCCGGGACCTGCTCACCTGTTCCACGTCCCCTTCCTTTTCGAACTTGCGCTTAATGAGCTCGCCCATTTCGGGGTGCTCCTCCCATGCATATAAAGCGGGTCCCGTTGCAAGTCCTAATTGAAGATCAGCTCCACCGGGTTTACCCAGCGTAGACGACGCCGACTCGTAGTCCAAAACGTCATCCACGAGCTTTTTATGAACATTAACGAGCGACACGACCATGCGACGGTCGACGATACCTGAAACGCGATCCCGAGATTCCGTCCGTACGCGTACGCGATCTCTTTGACGATATCCCCTTCTTTGCATCCACCAAGCACAACGGCAGCTCTCGCCCCTTTGGCCATAAGACTGGCCGTCTTGAGGTACGTCTTCTGCAGGTAACTGTTCCACGCGTCCTCTCTCGCCCGCCTCGTGACCTTGCCGTCGCTGTCCGTCTTCACGTTTCTCAGCTGGAGGATCTCGCCATCGACGAGGTTGGATAAGATGCTCGAAATAAGGTCGGTTACTTCCATATCTCCCAGGCGTGACAATGCCGCAGAAGCACGGCCCAGAACAAAGTTGCCGCCTAGCACAGAAAGCTTCTTGCCAAACGCAGACGGAGCAGAAGGCGAACCTCGACGAAGCGGGGAACCGTCAATCACGTCGTCGTGTAATAAAGATGCAGTATGGATCATCTCCACGATCTGCGCTAGTCGCTTTTGAGTTGGTAGGATGATAGACGGCGAGTGTAGTGCGGGAGCCCGCGTCGGTGGTGCAGTACTTGACTCGCCTGACCATGGTGAGTGAGTAGGTAGCGGCAGCCGGTGTTTCTGACTAGGCCGCAAACTGAACGTCGTGCCAAAAGCCGACGTCTTTGTTCGCAAATTCGGGTTCCAATCGTTCAACACGTCGGGACGCGTTATGGGTATATCCAGCTCGTCAGCTCGACCACCGCCCCCTTCGTGAATCGATTCCCACAGCTTTCTGTCCCAGTGAGAGCCCAGGCCATTCGTAGCCTGTGATAGAAGAAGGACGAGGATGGGACGAATTTGCTTTGAAGGATGTAGAAAGTAGTATTCCGTGATTTCGTTCAGAGCTTGGTTGCTCGACTGAACGATGGTCAGCAGCGACCTTCGCAGCTCCACCAACTCGCCCGAAAAGAGTTTGAATGGATCGGGTCGCGGGGGAACCTGAGGAATTGCTGTTGAAGTACCAGGCACACCAGATACACGTTGCAGAACCCTGTCGCCGGTCGAAGAGGAATACTGGCGTGGGCAAGGCCAACTTGGTATTCGTTTCAGAAGACATGGAGAGAGAAACCGACGCGACATGGCGGTCCAACGTGGGATCGGGCGATGCCGGAAACGATGTGCGCGCGTTCACTGTCAGTTGCACCCATGTCATGGACAGAGTAAGCATGTTTGACACTATCAACTCATGCCAAATTGACATGATTGTTATCCAATGGCTCTGCACAAAAGTTCCGATCAACACTGTGAGTGGTTGTGATTTTGATGTTCATAATGGATAAACATCTGGCATTGCACTAACCAAATACTCCTTACTAATCTCTCATGGACATATCATCATCAGTCCTGAACGAAAAAAATAATTTCAAAAGCACGCATAAAGTGCAACAGAAACGGTATATTTGCCATTAGCGGGACAGGATATTTTCTAACTAGTTCTCGGACACTTTCAAGACGCTATGCTATGTAAAGATCCTATTGGACATTTAGAAACCGACATTGATCGGAGTGCAGCCGAGAGCAACAACGCCATCTGGAAGAATCGTTAGCAACTATTTCAAGGAATAGAAAGATGAAGAAAAATCATACGGAAGCTAGTGTCGTCGCAGCAGACTGCTTGTTGATTGCTGTAAGAATTAGGTCAGTATGAGAAGTGTGATGTGATCTTTCATATATAACTACTACTAACCATTGGGTACCAGCAAGGCCGACAGCACCGGTGATGGGGCTGCAAGTGACACCAACATTGCCCGTGACTGCGCCGACAACAACGCCAAGGAGGCCCAAAAGCTGAGAAGCTTGCGGGGAGTGCGCGCTCTGGACCGAGTTGCAGCACTGAGCAGCTCCGGTGGAGCAGACCTTGGAATCTGAACCGTGACCGGTGGGAGCCGCAGCGGCGAAGAGGCCGAGGGAAGCGACGACAACGACAGCGAGTTTGGAGAACATTTCAACAAAGAGCGACTGGTAAAAGAGTGTGTGTGTGGGAGAGATAAGTTGCTAATGTGCAAGGAGAAGCTGAAGGCTTTTCGATGAGGACAAGATGCTGAACACTGGCCCTCTTTTATATGTTTTTGGCCGTACTCAACGGGGTTTTGTCGTACGTACTGAACCCTTACGGCTCGACGGCCATCTGACTTGGCATGCCAGGAAGCCCTGCACCTGCAGACAAATGTACGTCATGTATGTCACGTCAAATGTGTAGAATGTTTTGATATCACAGGAACGTGGAGTCCCTGTCAAAGGTTGTGAATAATTCAATAAGCAATTCTTGACCGCTTGCTTGTCGATTACATGTACCAATGAAAACTTTGGACGCCAGACGTACATGGGCGAATACGTCTCGGAGACAGTTATTTGTCGACACACAAAGACTCAATCAATCATGCAGGGTCCCACAACCTTGTCTAATTTCGTATCTTGTGCGGAATGACAGGCAATTGCATAATGGTATCAAATGTTACACTACAATGGGATTGCGCTTCGGGATATACTGCATGGCAAAAAAGATTATAACCGATGGGATCAACTTCTGAAATCTGAAACAAGGTGGAGAAAATATGCGATGGGTCCTGTCAAGACGGAAAATTTTGACGAAAGCTAACGTAAAATCGAATGGATCACAATGATTGGATCTGGAGGATGAGAAACTGCTTTTCGTCGTTGAATTGTTCATCTAGTTTAGCGCGGTCAATTTGATTGTTCGTGGACAGAAATTTTTCTCAAATAAATGTCGTACCATCTTTATCGTTGTGGAAGCCCCTCAGGAATGTCAGGAGCTTGTCCTTGTTTCTCCGCAGGATGGCCTCGATCTGAGGCGGCTTTTTGGGGTTCGCCACAAACACCTGGAAGGCATGAGGCGTGAGGCATGCAATAGACAAGGGCAACGCAGTCGACCGCACCTTAAATACGTGGAAGGCCTCGAACTGGATGTTCTTGCTCTTGTCACGCAGCAGGTTCATCATCATTTTCAGATTAGATTCATTGGCAATATACCGGGTCATTGTATTAAAGTTGGCCCGATCAAGGAGGATCTCCCCAAGCAGTTTCAGTGACTGACGTTTGTTTACATAGTTGCTTGACATTGTCAACGTTGCAAATGAAGCGAAGAACTGCGACTCGTCTCAAAAAACCATGTTCACGTTTGGGCACATTGTCTTATATAACTCACTCTATCGTAATTCTTCTCAAGGTATTCAGCGACCATGGTTTTGTGCCGCGTCAGGGTCTCTTTCAAGTTAGCAAAAGCATCACATGCGATTCCAAACGTCGTTGCCTCGATGTAGTGTGGAAATTTGTAAAATCTAGTTCATCATGACGGGTGGAACCGGCCCATGTAACTCCGAACTTACTGGTCTGAATATAGTAGTATCTTGCATAATTGTTCATGACGCAACATCTCCTTGAGAATCATGCCCGTGTTCAGCGCGATGTCTTCGTTCTCGTATCCAGCCATGGTGACAAACACGATGTCATGCCGGGTCGCAAGATACTCGACCGTCGGTGACCGTGATCCGATCTGCCGACGGAGAAGATTGTTGAATATTTGGACGACATCCTTGCGCGCTTCAAATTCGAACTGCGCGATGTGCGTGACGAGTAGCAGCAACAGTTCGGTGTTGTACGTCTCTTGCGCGAGTTGAGCCACCAATTCAGGCTGTGGTTCTTGCAGTAGATAGTCAATGATATATTCTCTCTCTTTGAAAAAGAAAAAAAATCACCCAACTCTCCATGAAGCAGGAGTTTGATGCTTTGCAAATTCCTGGAGATTTCATCACTGGCCTGTGGGAGGGGCGCACAAAATAAGGTTGATATGGATGAGGGACGGCACAATCATGAGCATATCTAGATCGAGTGGTGATGTGATATAATGGCCTCACTTTCTTCCGGGCTTCGCTCCCTGGCGCGGTTGATTCCAGTTTGGGGATGGTGTCGCGAATACCGCGCACAAGGTCGGTGGGTGTCCGTGGTTTTGATTTGAAAAAATTCATCCTGGTCCGCTGGTGGAGTAGGGAAGGGAGAGAGGGGAAAGCCAGGACCACTGAGCGACGCGAGGCCTGACAAAGAGACAGACAGGACACCTTGATATAGTCCTTCAGGCAATAGTACAGCTCTCAGGGTCCTTGTCTCCTTGCGCACCGATATATTGCCTACTATGGGAATGTTCGAGCATGCCGGCCCGGCCTCAGCCGCCGGCGCTTGACTTGCTCGGAGATCAAGACGTATGTATACAATTTCGGCACGGGCACATGAAATCTACCAGTTACTGCACATTTCCGAGGCCCAAGTATGTTTGGAAACTTCAACGCGGTCTGGGAACACCACCCCTATCCGATCGTTTCAAATACAAGCGACAATCTCGGCCGATCTTGGCAAACTGACTAGTCATGATGAACCCTCCAAGTGCCGCCAATCGGTTCCATGCCCGTGTCCCAAAAACAACAAAGTTTGGTCAGATGCGATGGTGGCGTTGCACGAGACAACTTCGAAATGTACTATGCCTGTTTCAGCTTTTCACAAACCACCCTTGGCGGAGGTGACGTACAACTTTGGATATCATATCGTAACCCTTGGTGTATCGACAATCGATTTGAGGTAATCGCCATCCGCCGGCATCACCCGCAAACATCTGCTCAGTGGCCAATGCACAGCGGAACTCTGATAACGAACATGAACGTGTATTGGTACAGTCCATATTTAGGTTCACGGGTTCCTTCAATTGAACGGCACGTGCGATGATGTCGCCATCACTGTCAGGCCGCAACTACACCAAATTTTAGTTCATTTCCATGCATGTCCATGCGCTTAGATATTCACTGACCCATTAGGTGCAACTTATTAGAGATAGGAACTTGGAGCTCCAACGGTAGCCCGATTCACAGAATCACGTTGGCCGCTAGCTTCTCTGTGAAATTATTCCCACACACACACCGAGTCGTTGGAATTGCCGGTTCCGTTGGAAATTTGGCAATGTTCTCTCCCTAATAGTCGCGGACTTGTGATAATCGATGGGCACGAGGCCACCAACCTTCGTATCGTCGCGGATAGATCATATATCAAGGTTTATCGCCGGTTGCGAACTGTACATCTGAACATTAGATATGGCGTGAAGCGAAACAAAGCAAGAGATAAAGTAAATACTAACATGGTTTAAGGCAGTCTTGTTGCTCATATCCGCGGCAATCGTTGAAGACGCCGTATTGCGTCAATATCGCTACCAATCCAGAATGGACGTGTTGTCGTGGTGTGGCCAGGGTATTTCTAGTATCTGTTGAACCAGAAAGTCAACGCCGTGGCTAACACATTGTTGCCTCATGCTTTCCACAGCAGTCCGTTTTTTATATTGGGCCAGTGGATCTAATGTAATAATTGAAAGTTTTTGTAACCTATGGACGAGAACACCCCCGGAATCGTCCGTTGTGTCTTTTATGCGCGATGCGAGAAGAGAAGAGAGTTCCATAATCTCGATGTCGGAGAGACCCGGATCCATAATTGTTATTGACTTGAGATGGCGAGCCGGTGGCATTTTATCAAGTCGCTGACGGTGGAACGTCAGTTGGCCAAAGGACATCACGAGGTCGTTGTTGTTGTCCAGGCTCAGATGAACGAGGTCGGGTGCACATCGCAGGATGTCCGTCAAAGAAGCGGCGCTGCAGCCTGCCATGCCGAGGCGCTTCAGACGACAGGACGATCTGATAAGAAAGGAAGTGACTATGGTGTGGGGCATATTCATTTCGTCAAAGTCTTCGATATAGAGCTCTTCCAGAATAGGTGCTTCGATGACTGAAAGCAGCCTGAACCCAATGACGGTCAACACTTTAAGGTCTGGGAAGCTGAGGAAGCCGGCCATCTGATCTAGGCTAGAGGCATCGTCGAGCGATTGGTAGATGGCCAGCTTTTCGAGGTGCTGTGTTTGTGCAAGGATAGATAGTAAAATTTCGTCGTTAACGAACTCGCCAATTTTTAATATCCTGAGTGACGACCAATTTATCCGCCAGGATGAAAGATTTCCTAGGAAGAGCCATTCAAGACGTGGCGCATTTTCAAAAAGGTCGTACATGTGATCCGGTTCTTCGTCATACGTTCCTTTAATGAGTTGGAGGCAGCGTAACAAGGGAAGATGGTTCTTCGCCTTGTATAGGATCGGCAGATGTGACCTGGATAACATCATGTAGACGTCCTGCCAGCGGGACGAGTGTTCGACAAACATGTCAAGCAGACGGTCGATATACTCGCTCTCTCCGTCCAGACAATGGAACCTAGTCTTGAACTGGAAAGAGAAGGGTTGCTTTCGTGTGTGATTCAAGAAGTACTGTAACATGCGCAGCACGACAGCGTAACGTGCGTACAACGACTCTGGATCATTGTGGAACTCGTTCATGACATGCAGATCTATGTCAACTCTGCTCCAAAACTGAGAAGTCATTAATTCGAATATCGTCCTCCACGAGGCACAGATGTGTCCAAGGTACCATGGGAAGGATTTGGGCATGTGAAGACGCACTGGCGTCGCAAAGAGCTTGAATATTTCGCGGATGATCTCGGGAGGGAGATTCTCCGCAGTATGGCGCATCTGTCGATAGCATGCATGACGCATGACGTTGTACTTCGGAAGGTCCCGAGTGCTATTTGCTGTTGTTTGCCATGGTTATATTTACATATCCATCAAGGTTTTATTTTTGTAAAGTTTGATGGCGACGTTGCTTGTGTTTTCATGATGCAACCGTCAGTCTGTTCTGTTGCCTCTCAAGCGACTTATTATCGGGCGATTACAGTGACTATACAACAAGTCATTCGAGCTTTTCGATGAGTGCAGCTTCTGTTGTGGCACCATCATCTATAGATGATCCCAGGCGGGTACAAATGGCGGGCTGTGACGCGGGTCACACAATGGTCACCCCTCCTACCCCTACATCAAGTGATGAAATGCCCGAGCCCGCCTCTAACATGCCTGAAGCTTGATGGCGGTGCAGGGTGGTGATTTATAAACTGCTCTCGTCGCATCAATGTTTTTCTCAGAGCCTGAGGCCCCTCTTCCGTCTTTTTTTTTCGTAATACGCCGTGCGTGTTTTAGCAGCAGAGCTGCCAATGGTCAAGCATACATCTCAGTCTTCCATCTCTTCTCTTACCCCCACGCTTACGGCGGTTGAAGAACACAATGGTAACGTTCCGAAGATACAAGAACCGACTGGATATGATGTTCCGCTGGACTTTGCTGGTCTGTGTTTTCCCTCTTGTCAGTATTCAGTCCTGAATGGTCTCGCAGCGCTGTCAGGCATCCAGGACGAGAAGTTTGCGGGCAACCTGTGAGTGTGGCATTAGTGATCAATCGTGTAACCATTGATTGGCATCCTACTCTAGCTTGGCAACTCCCGGATCTGACCAACCCTACTGTTCCCCACTTCCTGGGGCTACGATGGTAGGGTCCCAACTCCAACTCCTACTCTCGCGCGACAACGCTTCGATGGTATCTTTGGAATCCTGCGCAAGCTGGGGTCGTCGCCAGAAGATCATGCGAGGCGTTACGCGCAAAGTCAAGCTCACAAATGGGAACTTCATTGCGGAATATCCTGTCCCTACAGCCATTCAGAATGCCGTTGAGAAACACTACGTTTCCAACTCAACGACCGAGTTCACGTAAGTGATCAAGCTAAGCTATCCTTGTTCGTAGCTTCCAATCTGACGCCGTATGTAACCAGTCATATGAGGTACACTGCTGCGACTTGCGATCCCGATGACTTCACAGAAGCAAATGACTGGTCTCTTCGCACCAAGATGTGGAGGAGAGAAACTGAAATTCTAATTGCTGTTACATCTTATAACGAGGATAAGACCCTATATGCGCGAACTCTCCATGGCCTCATGCTCAACATCCGCGATATCTGCAAGACCAAGCAATCCAAGTTTTGGAGAGCCGACGCGGAGGGCGGAGTACCGGCTTGGCAGAAGATTACTGTTGCGTTAGTTGTGGATGGTCTTGAGCCCATGGACAAGAGCGTTCTTGATATCCTTGCTACGGTTGGCGTTTACCAAGATGGTGTCATGAAGAAGCAGGTCGATGGAAAAGATACCGTTGCGCATATTTTCGAGGTTGGGACGTGTTTTTTCGATGACGCACAGCTATCTCATTCGCTGATACCCGCAGTACACTACACAACTGTCTATCGATGCAAAGCCCCAACTTGTTCTCCCTCAAGCCAATGATCCGCTTAATCTCGTTCCCGTCCAGATCATCCTCATCATCAAGGCCAAGAACCAGAAGAAAATCAACTCTCATCGCTGGGTCTTTAATGCCATCGGCAGGATGCTCAATGTTTGCCATCTTCCAACTCTTATGCTTTGCTTTATAAATATTTTTTATTTATTACCAGCCTGAAATTTGCGTATTGGTCGACGCTGGCACGAGGCCCGGTCACAAATCGATCTATCATCTTTGGGAGGCATTTTATAACAACAAGAATCTCGGTGGCTGCTGTGGTATGTGGTTGCTTGACACACTTTTTTAACGCTAAAAACGAGTCAGGCGAAATTTGTGCCATGATCGATGGCGGGAAGAAGCTGCTTAATCCTTTGGTTGCCGCTCAGAATTTTGAATACAAGATATCGAACATCCTTGGTTAGTTCTGTCCAGGTAAATCATCAGATCGTTGACAAGTTTCGCTGTAGACAAGCCTCTGGAAAGTACTTTTGGCTATGTTTCCGTATTGCCTGGAGCGTTCAGCGCATACCGCTACCGGTCGGTTAAAGGGATTGATTGACTTACATGACTGACCATTCTATTAGAGCCATCCAAGGAAGACCCCTCGAACAGTACTTTCATGGTGATCACTCTCTGGCTGAACGTCTTGGCGACAAAGGCATCAATGGCATGTCTATCTTCCGCAAGAACATGTTTCTCGGTAGGTTGACGACAGATCTCTTCGAGTATCAAGTCTTGACGACGTCCCATAGCGGAGGACCGAATCTTGTGCTTCGAACTGGTAGCCAAGAAGGGCGACAAATGGACCTTGTCTTATGTCAAGTCCAGCAGAGCCGATACCGACGTTCCCGAAGAGGCGGCCGAGTTGATCGGACAACGCCGTCGGTGGCTCAATGGATCATTCGCCGCAAGCGTGTACGCTTTGGTCCACTTTTGGCGTTTGTACCAGTCCGGGCACAATCCTTTCAGAATCCTCATGTTCCACGTCCAAGCTCTGGTAAGGACATTTCAATGTTTAATCTCGACCTTATTCATACCCGAGTTTTAGTTCAACGGTCTCTCTCTCTTCTTTACTTGGTTCGCGTTGGCAAATCTTTGGTTGACCTTCAGTATCATCATCGACTTGATTCCTGCTCAAGGCCTTGTGACTGGCGAGGGTGTCGTCGTGGTACGTCATCCCTTGCGAAAGCATGGCATATTCTGATTGCTCCTTCTAAAGATTCACTGGCTCAATTCTGCGTTGATGTGGATTTACCTAACGTTCTTGGTGATGCAAGTAAGTAACTTATTTGGCTGTGCTCGATGGTTCGGTCGATAACGTGCCCCAGTTCGTACTGGCTCTTGGAAATAGGCCGAAGAGTGAGAGAACCGCATACACAATTACAATCTGGTGTGTTCATTGGGCTATTGCCGACGTGCCCTGCTGACACCTCCTTTCTTAGGGTGTTTGCCTTTCTTTCTGCTTATATGATTGTCTGTGCGTTCTGGTTGACTGGCCAGTCATTTGCTGTATGTATCAAGCCAAGCTGGTCCGGTTTTCCATGTCCTCAACCGGTTGTAATAGGGTATAGAGGCGGCGCTCAAGAAGGACCACACTTTCATTCAAGTCTTTACCGCCGTTTTCAGCCCACCAATTGGACCCATCATTGGGGCTCTGCTTTCGACATTCGGTGTGTAACGCGTGTTTGGTTTCGCCCGTTTCGTTGTTCAACAAGAACATAGGTATATATTTGATTGCCTCAATACTCTATGTATGTGTTATGACTTCCATCGTTGCTTGAACCATCTAACGTTGTCCAGTTTGATCCGTGGCACATGTTTACGTCGTTTCCTCAATACCTTCTTCTCGCTCCCAGCTTCATTAACGTCCTCAACGTCTATGCTTTCTGCAACTTGCATGATGTGTGTTAATCCTGTCTATTTTTTTTTTGAGAGATGTTGAATGAATCGAATCCAGGTTTCATGGGGAACGAAAGGGAGCGATAAAGCGGAAGTGCTCCCATCCGTCCAATCACAGAAGACCTCTGATGCAGCCATTGTCGAGGACACGGCCAAGATCCAGGAAGATATCGATGCTGCATTTCATGACACTGTCAACCGCGCGCTGAAGAAATCTACTGCTGGATCATCCGCACCCGTCAAATTGACCATGGATGACGAGAACAAGACATTCCGCACGAGGCTTGTTGGGACGTGGATGCTAACCAACGCCGCCCTTGTCATCGCTATTGAGAACATCAACGGATGGCTGAATCTTGACGATACTAACATCAGCAACCAGACGATCACCCAGTTTCAATTACAGAACAGGCGCACCAAGGAGTTTTACTTTGAGATTATACTGCTGGTGACGTTCACACTGACTTTCGTCCGGTTCATTGGGGTAAGAATCTGCCATTTCTGGCTCTTGACCCTGTTGTTGACGCTTGCTCTTTTAGTCTCTTCTGTATTGGGTTACTTATCATCTTTCTCGGCTCTTTAAGCGAGCCTAAGCTATTGTTTTATATATATATTTGTTTTGATTTTGAGTAATTGGGATGAGCCAATCTCCTGAGCATCTACATGATCAGACGTAGGCTTGTGCTTATAGTCTACCTAATGCTTCCATCAACACTTTCCGGCCCTTCATTTCTTCTGGTTTCCGTAAAGTTTCCAAGACGTCCGCAGTGAACCATGTCTTTACCGTCTTTCTTGCCTGGTCTCTTGCATCTTCCAACTCTTCATCGATGATCTGCATATCATCACTGCTTTCGTTGCGTGCCTTAGTCCCGTTGACGAGCGTTGAACATAGCTCTGCAACGACGAAAGCTCCGTTCCTTGATCCCTTGGTGCAGGTACTGACAACCACGTCCTTGTCAACCGCACTCACGAATGCGATAGCGAATCGGACCGCATCCCATGTGGGCATATAGTCGATTTTCTGCGTTGTGTGGTTGAAATGCCCACCCTGAAGTAGGATCTTGTACACCCGCGACGTATGAGGCAAATCGATGGGATGCGGACTGTCCGGGTGGGCAGAAGGGTATGGGGCGCACAGCGGGCGGAGGAGCGCGTTCACAGCGGACGTTTTGTCTATAATAAGGGAATCGGTCATGGGATCTCTTATTGATAGACGCAAAACAAAAAAAAAACGCACCTCCGTCAGCGTACAGCATGACTTCTGCGATGAGGAGACAGCCGCCCGTTTCTCTCACGACGCTCTCGCCCTTTTCCGCAATCCAGGATATGAGATCAGGACTGGCTGCCTTTTTTACTTCCTCTTCACGCAGGGAAATGGGTTTTTTACTTGTTTGATCTCGTATGGTATCGGTTTCTTCCATCAGTGTGATCTGTGCGGGGGTAAAATGACGCCGACTCCGTGGAGTCAGCAGGTGTATGAGCGACCGCCGGCCTTGTGGTGAGGTGTGTAATGGTGCAATTTTGCTTCCTAATTTCGCGACGGTTGATAATGCGGAAGTAATAGGCGATACGACGGATTTTGCGAGCAACTTGGTATCGCTGTGTGCATACGTAAGCGTCTAATGACATGAAAAAAGCGGACAGATGGCGTACTCGATCGTATCCAGTGCTGTGAACAGGACTAGCTGTGCTTCATCGTCAAGGCACATGCGTTCGATGTGTGGCTTGAGTACTTTGAGTAGTTGTTTTCGGTCCTAGTTGTCTGTCAGGAAGGATACTATTGTCCATTAGCATGACCGTACCTTTGCATTTCCCTGCGCCAGAAATTCGCGCACGACACGGCTTCCATCTTTTGTATGTACCATTTCGGCGACAACATCTTGACAACTGGGTTCCCATGATGATCAGACAAGGAAGTATATGATCCAGACGTACCCTTCGAAAACTTCTCTACGCAGTCTTTCTCTTTCGGTGTCATCTGGCGTGTCATTCACAACAGACAGGTATTCCCATAAGGTACGATGTACGATGGCATGTGTGATAGCGCCTTTATCAGGATTGTTGAATCTAAATGGTATTAATGATGGAACAAGTATCTTTTGAGCCTGACGTACATTGACATGAGATTGTCCTTGACGGCGTTCATGATCCTCCTCCTCCTCTCTGAATCGGCTCCTTCCAGTACGCCGCGCAGGCCCTTCTTGGCTCTTTCCTTGTCAGCGTCGCTGCCGCTGGTAACGGTGAATAACGAAGCTTCCTTTCCGTAAAGATCCCGCAATAGAATGGATCGTTCATAAGCATTGGCATACAGCTCGAAAGCATCTGCTAGAACAGAGGAAGCCTCCCGATGTAGCAATAAGCGTAAAATGTGAGACCGGAATTCGGACAGGATGGAGCTACGGTGGCCTGGACATAGGCGGATAAGTTTGGTCACCAAGAACTGTTACCTGTGATTAGCGTTGCAAGTTCAAGCTAACGGTGACATTCGGCATACTTTTGAATATTTGTTTTGTGCCAGATCTTTGAATTGACCCTTTAATTCTGCAGCAACCTCGTTCCGGTCCTTTTGACTGCCGTATTTGACAACAGTTTGCACTACGCGACTGGCATCGTGCTTCAACACCATGTCCTTGACGTGGCCCCGAATGACGTCCATGAGCTCCCGAATGTGAGCTTGTCGCTCGGGTGTTGGTATATTTTTCTGCCGCGCTAATGACCAGACGCGTTTGGCCTCTGATATCAAGCCTGCGTGTGGTTTCGATGCGCGCCGTTGGGCGTGCAAAAGTTTTTGAGTTTTATGGTTCTCCTGAGAACCTGGATAGAACGTTTTCCAGACGATGCATAGAGGTAGATGCGTTGAGACGTACTTTTTGAATCCTTGGGTGGACCGACTTGATCGCTGACGATTTCCTCCTCAATGTTTTCCCCTTCATCTGCATCAGCACTGTCGTCCAAGCCTGACACACGTTCCTCTTCCTCATTCTCATCCCCCGATTCATCCGAATCGACAAGGTCCTGGTCATCACTCTGCCTTGTTACGGGCAAGTTTCGCTTCTTCCGAGCACCTTTAGTTTCAGCTTCATTCGTCTCTTTCGCTTTGCCCTTATCTTTCATGACGTTTTTGACAGGAATAACCACATCTTTTGCGACCACGCGTACTTTTCGTGCTTTGGATACATCAGCACGGCCTTTTGCAGGCCTTTTCTTCACTGCGGCGGAGCTTTGGCGTGCAGGCATTTCCCAAATCTATCGCGTCTCTGGAAAGAGATTGTCACACCTGTGACACGGTGGTCAGAATGTCAGTAGGTCCTCGCACTCACATTCGATGAATTCATGCTCCGTATAGGCCACCTAAGGGTTCAGGAAGGAAGAAGGCTGGAGCAGGGTCAGACGGGTCTGCAACCCCTCATTTGCCCTCTCTCGCAGAACAGCTGTCTTACATGCACCTTCCGAGGCCGTTCAAGAACCCAAACTATACCAAAAATGTTAATCGGCGCGCAAAAAACTTGAAAGCGGTTATCAGCCAAGAACGGGAGCGCGAAAAGGCCGAACGCGAGCTCAGGCGGCTGTTCAGGCAGGGCAAGGTTGATGTACAGGTACGCTCGGCCCCAAGGACCGTCAAGACTACTGTCTCAGAGAAGCACCAGAGTGGGGATGCTATGGACGTCGACGCTGGTGCAGTTGGCGCGCCCGCACCGAAGCAGGCCGGAAGTGTTGAAGACGGAGCTGAAGAAGTTCCAACTTGTGCGTCTGTCTCTCTAATACTATCGCTTGCTCTCAAGCACAGCCAGATACTTCCATTGAAGCACCGCCGTCTATCTGGCCCCCAAAACACTATTGTGACATCACCGGTTTAGAGGTTAACACGGTACTTCATCACCTGGTCCTGCATGCTGACAAAAAATATTCTAGGCTCCCTACACCGATCCTGCCACTGGTCTCCGGTTCCATGACAAGAGTATCTATGAACTCATCAAAGGACTTGTGAGTTGACAGGCTGCTGTTGCTGCACCGCTGATGCTGATCAAATTCAAGAGCACAAGCACTGCGAAGGAGTATTTAACAGGTATTCGCACCGTATCTTCTATTCCCATCTGTCTGTTTGACCCTTGGCCAGCTAGAGGTGTCAGCACAGTTGTCAAATGAAGGGCGCCATCTTTATGCTCGGACACTCTATTAGCGATACTTATTAGTGGTCTATGTACACTATCATAATACACCGTCCGGGAATACGATAGTTCAGAAATCGAGAACAAGAAATGAAAGAAAAAAAACTGGCGCTTTTTTACCACCCCTTGATGCTCTCCGGCTCGTCGACGAAGATCCTCTCCACATCCTTCCACGCCCCTCCTTCCCTCGTCACCCGTTCCCTCTCCACCCAATACTCCAGCATCCCACCCATCATCACCGGATTCCACACCCTTTCGCCCGTATCCCCATCCGTCTCAGCCATGAACCACCTCGGGCGGTGCGGCGGTACCCTTCCCTCCTCCCTCGCGCGCCTCACCGCGCGCTGCTTGTCCTCCTGCATCGTTTTGAGCGTATTCGCAAGCTCATACTGACCCAGCTCAAACGCCCTCTGATCCGGCCTTAGCCGACAATCAGTGGGCGCCAAGTGCGGCCGGAGTGCGTCCCGCGGACAATCATTGAGCGTGATTGCAAATGGGGTGAGATTGAACGGCATCCCAGGCGGCTTCTCCGAGTTGCGCCAGAGCAAGATAAACTCAGGCGAGCCCCCCTGCACGGGCGTGTCAGGGTGTAGCGTCGTGCCATTTCCCCACCAATTCCCGTTCCCGTTCCCGTTCCCGTCGTCGTCGTCGTCGTCGTCGTCCGCACACCGCCTGGCAACGAGCTGCGAATTCCACCTCCCCGCAATCTCATACTGCGCCTTCCCACGCGCATCCAACACGCGACCCGTAATCTCAAACGCGTCCTTGCCCCGCCATCCGCGTGGCTTGAATGTAAGCACGCAACGGTCGCCCGTCCGGTGGTTCCGGACCTCCATGTCGCCGTAGTGATCGATCGTCGGCGAGCCCAGGATGAAGCCCGAAATGTTCGTCGTCACCTTTTTCCACGTGTAGTGCTCCTTGACACTGCCCACACCGAGATGCGCCCCGGAGGCTTTGGGGTATGACGGTCCGAGCGCCCCGGGCAGCAACAGCTCGACGTGCGCTATGCCCGTCGGCCGGATCTCGAACGACTTGCCCATAAACCTGTTTTGTGCGTCGACCTGAGCTCGTCAGTTGTAGTCACCAGTTTGTTGAAAAATGGGACCACTGACCTCGCCATAGTAGAACCACAACGGCGACTCGGCCCAACACGCCGATATGGGCGGGTGATGGCTCACTTGTTCCGAGATGTACCGGTACTGTTTGTCCAGCCGGACATACTCAAACGTTTCACTCTACCGTATACATCATCAAACGGCCTGAATTGTCGGGAAAAAACGGAACGCACCAGCATCGGATTAAATGGCTTTGCAATCCGGCCAATCGTCGAGCTATAATTCGACATGGCAAACGCAGCCACGTACGCGATCCTTCTCAGTGGATCACTTTCCCTCGCCGCCGCATCCACTACCGCACACAAAATCAACCTCAGCCATCACATCCAAAGAGACGGGAGGGGAGGGCGGCACTCACGGCACTCTGAAAACTCCATATCCTCTGCCATCCTCTGCAGCATACTCGTCGGCTCATTGAAAAAGACCGGAAAACTAATCCTCGTCAGGTCCTTCCCAATACTATGCTTGAGCACGCTCCATAAACTCGTGCTCGGCCGGTTATCGGCGGAAATGGCAAGCCGCGTCCGCAGCTGCGCGTACCCTGCGTAACACGCCAGGTCGATCTGGAGCGGTAGCTCCGCCTCGGGGCGCGCGGGTGTAAAGGACGAGTGGACGACGAGGTTGGGTAGGTTGTTGGACTCGATCGCGTCAAAGAACTCGTCCTCCTCGTCGGTGGTGTAGTGCGAAGAGGAGATACTTGAGCGCCGGCTGTGCTTTCGGAGGGAGCCCCGCGGTTGGGGGATCGTTCGGCCTTTGCTGATGGGAGTGATGGTGGAAGAGGGAACCACCCCTGCTCGATCTTGGCTTGGCTTCTCTTCCTCCAGTTCGAGTGCTGGTGATGGTTGTGGTGGTTGTGGTTGTGGTGGTTGGGGTTGTGATTGAGGTGGTTGTGATTGAGGTGACTGTGATAGAGGTGGTTGTGACTGTGATAGAGGTGGTTGTGATAGAGGTGGTTGCGTTTCCGACTTTTCTGGCACCTGCAACAGCGGCTTCGCCGCTGCATCCGTCTCCGGCGGCGGCGGACTCCCCCACGCAATCCCTCCAATACTCGACCTCCTCCCTCCAGAAGGCGACACTGGCATCCCCAAAAAGATGCTTCCCCTTTTTCGACTCCTCGTCCTCAACTCCCGTTCCAGGTCTTCTCCCTCTTTCACGACCACCTTCAGACTCTCCTCCCACACCCTCTGCCTCCCCTGCTCCTCGCCCAGTCTTCGGCGGAACCACTTTTCCCGCTCGGACACCATCTTGACGTACTCATGCACGAGCGCGGAGAGCCCCGTAAGAGAGTCGGCGAGTGCGGCGTGCAACTGCTGCTGGTGTTTCAATGGCAGCGACATGGACGATACAGAGGATGGAGACGTGGATGCAGACGCAACAGAGGAAGGAAGCGACGAGCATTGAGAGTGGTCGGAAAGGCCTCGCGTTATCGCAGGTGCCGTCCCAGTTCCCGTCACTGAGCCCATCCCGGCAACCAGCTGAGCGATTAGCTCTAGCTGGGCTGTCACCGAGTTGGCATGGAGCACAAACCCAGGCTCGTACGGTGGCTCCTTTGCATTGCGCATCAACGAATCCGCAGTGGATGACACATTATCTTCTATCTCGTCTTCGCCGCATGCGGGACCCTCTTCTTCATCCCCGTCTGCACCCCCCCCGCTGAGGATGGACGGTGACCCGGGGGCATGTTCGAATGAATGCACCATCTCCGCTGCATTGGACGATATCGAGTCCCTCAACACATGGTGGCCCGAAGAAATGGAAATATTCCGCGCGTTTAAATCGCCCCTGGACAAGGAGTCCCGTACTTCTCTTACGACGCTCCCGCCGCTTCTCGCTGCCTTTTTCAACAGGGAGGCACCTGGGAAGGAAGACGCGGTCTGACTCGCAGAAGAGGACAATATTTTGGATGAGCTAGAGATGGTGGGCGAGGCACGACAGCTCGAATCGCTTTCCCCACTTTTTCTCCTTATCAAGTCGTCTCGTTCCCGCGCGAAATACTGCACGCTGCGTTCGATGGCCTGCATCCACCGTGCGACTTCGACTGGATGGTTGGCCTTGATGTACCATTTCTGTCCCCCGCTGCTGCTACTGCTCGGTGCAGCATTAGCCGAGGGAGTTTCGTGGAAGGCCGAGTGATGGGCAGGGGCAGGAACAGAATGGACCTCAAATCGGAGTTTGTCGCCGGTCGATCTGAGGATGGCGCTTTTCAATGAGATGGATCCCCTGGAAGTCACAGTTTCGTCTGCCTGGTTGCGGTAATCTGGATAATCGTATTAGAAGAAGTACTTGAGAAGGGGTACCAGGAGGCGGAGCATACAGGAGAGGATACCTCCGCGGAGCACAAACCATCGCGTGCTGTAGCCTTTTGCCACGTTGGTATATTTGTTAAGGTATCCTTTCAACGTCGGGAGCTGGTTGTAATTGGGTGAAGTGTGGATGAGCGTGTTGTCGTGATTGGCATCTGTCGACAGGAAGTGAGCGGCGTCTTAGACTCGAGTGCTGGTACGCACACTGTCTAAGAAAAACTCTAACGGGGTCATCTTTGCCTGCGCCCTCATACGCCGTCTTGCCTTTCCGGTTACGGACAAAGACGTCTGCGCCTGCGCGGACGGCAAGCTCAATGAGTCGGAGATCTTTCTTGCGAACGGCCTCGTGGAGGAGGGCAGTACCCGAGTCCTGGTCGAGGTAGGATAAATCAATGAACTTGGCTCTGGGGGAGTCGAGGAGAGCGACAAGTGGGGATTGGTTGGCAGATGGGGGGGAGAGAATGTAGCTGTGAAGCTGTGAGCGGAATGTGGCATTAAGGAGGGACCTGGAATCGTCAATGGCATGGGCGACGTCTTTGGACTTGGCGAGGTCTCTGCAGGAGTGGCCATGAGCGTCGAAGAGCGAGTCGTCAATGTCGGGGTGGTCGAGGAGGAGGCGGACGACATCTGTGCGACCTAGAGAAGCTGCGAGATGCAGGGCGGTGGTGCCGGATGCAGGGGGATGGACGCCATTGGGTGGGATGACGCGATGCGACAGGAGTAGTGCCACGGTGTCGGCTGCGGGTGGTCAGTGATTCAGTGGTTGGACTCAATGAAAGCCTGGAATCTCACCAGATGCGCAACGGATGGCGAGGTGCAGAGCAGCAGCAGCAGTATCGACAGCGGCGTCGGTGGGTGCGCGCTTGTCCTTACCGATTTCTGCAACAAAGGGGTGGATGAGCGCCGGATCGCCTGAGCGTAAAGCTGCGAGCAGCCGTACTGCGAATACAGGCTCAGCGGCGTCTAAGTGAGTGGGTGGCGGCGGCAGCGAGCGCGCCGTTGAGGACGCCATCATCGAGGAGCGCAGCAACCTGAGTTGCCGCTTTTGGAAGCAACGCCAATCATCAGGGGATAATGTGCATCGGATAACTACTAACTACTGGATCCTGCAGCCACTCGGAAAACTATACTCAGGGAACAAACTATACTTGGGGAACAATATACAGCACCACTCAACTTTATACTTGGTTTCCTGTAACACCAACCCTCCAATTCTCCACCTCCACTGTGTGTTCCTTCTTCTCCTGAGAATGCCTTTTTAGAGCTGCCTCTGAATTACCCCAGAAAAATAGCATCACATCATCTTCATCCCACTTGTCTTGCGCCTCCTCCAAGTCTCCAGCTGTCATCCTACCATGATTCTTTCGTCTTTTACTCCCAGAAGCCTGTTGGCTTTGACTCATAGCAGCAGCACGCTTTCGAATATTGATGGTACGATCAGGTATAGCCTTTAACGCTGGTGTGGGTACTGTTGGGCGAGGAATACCAGGACAATTGCTCAGAACATTTGTATTCTTGCCCCAGTGCTTCACTGCTGCTGCACCATAATTATAGTGGAGTAAGAGGTCGAGAGGCTTGGGCAAATTCTGGTTTGCGAAAGTGGCATCATTGTTATTTGGGACCATGTTCAAGTCAACTCCTTCAGCTGAGGTGATCCATTGGATGGTATATCGAGAATTGCGTGGGTAGCTAACATTCCAGGTCGTTATGTCACGCTGGTACCTAGCTGGAACATCAATGGTTCGCAGGATAGGATTTGGTGTCTGATCCAATGGTCAGTGATGATCACAAAAAAAAAAAAAAAAATAGACAAACTTTGAGGATAACAACTTCTCGTGGGTCAAACCAGTCATGGATAGTAGAATTGGCATAGACACCGTTCTGAATATCATTGATAGTAAGTGACCTGAGATCTTCATCATGCGGTCGGTTTTCAACGATCCTTTGGAGCCACTGGAACAATAAACTAGATTTTAGTTTGTGTGTTGGGGCAAGAATAATGTGAACATACCTCGTCACCTCGTGCATATGGGATGATGTGCATTCCAACCCCTTTTCTTGAACCGGTCCAGACACAACGACCATCACGCTCTAGAACCATGGTGCAAAAATTTTGGCGGGTTACTGTCATTTCTGATGGAACTTGGGTTTGTTGCTTGATGACTTCGAGGTCAACTGCATGAGCAAAGACATTTCGACCTGGGACAATATAGTAGTAGATGTGCTGGTCATCTAATCCGCCATTCAACGAAATCTTTATTCCTTTGCTGATTCTGCAAATCTCCAATGACGCCGAGAATGCACCATCCAAGATATCGCAGATACTTTCGCGACGCAGGCAGAGAGTAGCCACAATCGCAGTAGGGATTTCTAGATAAAACGGATTTTTACTACGCGAAAAAACGAGGTGAACATAACCTGGTGGCGGTTGGGGAGATGATGATTGGGCTGGGCGATTTCTTAGACTCCGGTTCCGAGAAGACGAAGCCTGTGCTTGGGAAGACATTCCTGCAAGGGTCTTGCAACGCGACCGGACTGGCTATGGATGTGTACTTGCACGTGACCAACCACCACAACATGAAGAGCTTCTACCCTCCGTTTGCCCCAGAGCCACTCATCTCTTGGCGATGCCGCATTTCCGTCCATCAGCGTTGCAAGCGGGTTTCTTGTTTCTTATTGTCTGGATAGGTGTTTTGTGCAAGTGGATGTACCGGTGTGTATTGTTACATGCTATCGCTGCCTAAACTACTGCATATCTGCGACATCCAGCACAAACTATCCAACTCTCTTGCGACAGATGTGCGTCTTTTATACACGAAATCGATATCTATTTAAGTATGAATGCCTGCAGGTAGGTTAAACAAACAAAGTATGCAGTGTGTACGCCGTAAACGCCGTCATGGTCACGGTCATCAACATGTACTGAGGGATCAAAAAAGTGGACAGATGTTCTGCAGTGCCGGTTCCGCTGTAGACCTGGGTGAGGAAGACTTGCGTCGTCGCCGTCGGCAGGCACGAGAGGAACCTGTGGATTGGTTTTGGGATTTTTGCAAGTTCAGAAGACGATGGAAAGTAACATACATGCAAACGAGCCTCAAGACCTTGTTTTTCTCGTCAATCAAGCCACCTCTGACCATGCTCGACACAATGAGCGCGCCGAGGATGGGCATGATGACCAGTTTTCCGACTGCAAGGGAGAGGATAGCGCCGAGAGGGAGCGAGTGCCATTGACCTCTGCGCGGGATGGGGAGGCGGGCGAGGGCGCTTCCCAGACACATGAGGCCTAGAGGAACTGCTGCAGCGCCGATGAATTGAGCTGCATCGAGAACGAAATAAAGAGGAGGGAGGTGGTCGGGGGCGCTGGGGATGTGTGGGGATGGAGGTGGGAGCGAGAGGAAGAGAGCTTTGAGGTCAGGGATGAGGGCGATGGGGAAGGAAATGAGGATGGATAGGGAGGGGGGGATCAGGGCGGAGGCGATGACGGTGCGCGTGGCGCGGAGCAGTTTGAGCAGATTTGAAGGTAGAGGCGTCAGGGAGGGTGACGCGGCTTCGAGCCGAGGCGGGGTACCCCAGCGTACGCATTTGGGTTGGGGAGAGGTGGCGTCGATTTGAATGGTTTCAATCTCGGTGGGCGATGTCATCGCGTCATCTTGCGCGTGTACTTGGGTAAGCGCTCTGTCCGTCTCGAAAGTAGAGCTTGATTTACTCTCAAAATCCTTTTCACTTGCAGCAGCGGATGGGTTGGGGGAGAATCGACGAAAGAGTGACTTCCGTTTGAGACGCATGTATTCTCGAACCTCGTCGGATTCAACGTCCGGGCCGACATAGTCGAGCGCCACGAGCCTATGCCCCCCGAGCGGGAACAAAGAAAACAAGAAAACGAGAACGAAGGCAGAAATGTAAGCAATAGAAAGATCCGGATCTGTGTTGCTGTTAGATGGTGCAGAGCCGGTGAGGCTGAGCAGGACAGAGGTTGGGATATCTCCAATGTTGGCCCATCCGCCTGCGACAAGCAGACCATATCTGAATCGGTGTGGAACCCAAAAGATCTGCTTGATCAGCCATGCGATGACAACGCCGATAAGCTCGTATGTGATGGCGAGCAGGACGAGCGGACCAAGGACGTGTATGTTGGAAGCATTGAACGCAGGAACAATGCGCGAAAACATCAGACATGGATAGGCGATGTTTAGCAGGAGTTGACCTGCACTACGGGCTGCGACGAGAGGGAATATATCTGCCTTGGTGATTATGAAGCCGGAGAGAACACATATGACGAGACGCAAGAGCGGGCGGATGGATAACCAGACGATGGTTGAAGCAGAAAAAGCCGCCATGGGAAGCCACGCACCTCAGCTGCAAAAAGTTCTTTTTGTTCATGTTCATCCAGGGTTCTCGCCAGTGTTCTATGAGAAGCTCAAATTACAAAGGCGAAGAAACAGAAATATCGGTCGGAATGTTCTTGCGTATAAATAAACATGATTAGATGTCTATCATACATTCACACGATAATAATCCGGTACATAACCAGCAACTTTGCTGCGCCCGCTAATGGCGTCTTCAATGCGCTTTGCTGCTGAAAAGCCGTTTCGACTGACATCTTAACCGTGTGACTGCCCTCTTACCCTCCCTCCGGTGGGCCGGAGATTAGCAAGACATGTACCATCCGATTCATAAGGACAACTTCATGTACGCGCAGGCACCAGGCACCACTCCCGATCTTGAAGCCGGAAGTCCACATGATCTCCTGATACATCATACAGGTTTCGGACTTAGCGAAGGACGCGCCGCAGGGCATGCGTTGAAAGTTTGTTCAGTCTAACTTCATGCACACGACCGTAAACGTAGCAAAAGTATTCAATCAATATTCAGAGGATATCTCGAAAGTTAACAAAATGTATTAGCGGTCAACGCATTGCTGGAGGGTCGACCATGAGGTCAGGTCGGTCAGGTTTGGTGCCTGACGCGCACCTAGGTAGTCTTGCGTTTCGCAGATGGTAAATCTGGCGGAGAGTCAGCTCATCTTGTTAGGTGCCGTAAGCATGCTCCTTTTGTATCAGAACACCGGACCGTGATCGCCAATCTCTGCAGTCTTTTTTGCGCTTGTTGCTTTTGCTTCAATCATCTCGTCGAGGATGATCAATATGCAACCATGGATGTTAGATGTCATCTTGATCATAAGCCGTCATCAGCAATCAGCACCACTTCGCTGGCATATCTGAGGGAATTGAAGTGTGTTCCACTTCGTAATGTTTGGGATCATCACTAAATAGGCCTTTGATGAATTGTCAGAAAGCTCTTTCCGGTCAAAAAGACCCCATATCGTGGACGGTATTATAAATAGGATCATCCTTTTAGTATCGTTTGCGCAAAAGTTAGGAATAGTGCCCTCAGTAACGTCATCCTTGTACAGAAACAAAAGAATCTGAAGTCGCACCGTGAGCTCAAGTACTATTCTGTTTTGAGCTGCAATGGAAATCAAAACATGGTACAGAATCGTTGACCGTACTTCTCTAGGCCATTTCAAAACGTCCTCATTTCATCTGGCTCCGAATTCCTCAAACTTTCTGGTAAGCGTTTCATTTTGTGCTAAAGATAATCAAGGGCCGTCATTTGGTCGAAGAACCGGAAATTTTTCTTATAAACATACCCAAAGTCGGTCTTCCGTTGTTAGAATGCCAGTGAAAATTGGAATCAGTACATAGAAAAGTGGGTTAAGCAATTACTTTCATTACTTACGGTTCCGACCCATCACCTAGGCTATCGCCTGCCCCTGCCCGATGGTTCCCTGATGGTCCCTTCTGATACACTGTTATCGCTTCCGTTCCTTCCTTTCTGTAAAGTAGTAGCCCTAGTTTTTTTTTTACCGGCACAGCCCCAAACGTCAAACATAAGTGTCATGCCACGTGAATCTGAGTCACGTGATATTCTGATACGAGACAGAAACTTGTCTTTTTCCTGTAAACCGCGTTACGACGCCTCTGGATTGTGTCTGCAAAACGTGCAGATGAAGAGCTATACGCTGGCAAATTGGGATGGAAGTTTGACCAACGGAACATTAAACGCCAAAGATGACAGTGATGCGTGGAAACACGAAACGAATTGGAATGATATGAATACCCATCGCCACTATGCTGGCGGGACGAGAACGGCGGATGGATGGACGGGCACACGTAAACCTCGGGGCGATAGCCAAGTACGTGATCACTAAACCAGGCGGGGCTTGAAGCTTACGAATGGGTTTGTTGTTTGCAGCCGCTGGACGCGTCGCTCAAAAAGCCTGCTCCAGCACGCCGCGTAGTCAATGGGTATATAACCGTCACGAAAGATGCGACCTGGTCTCCCGTGATTCTCCAAGTACATCATTGCATTCGCGCCATCTGACAGTGCATTTCATCTAGCAAACCAAAGCAAAACACCTAACTCATGTTGACAAGGGTCTTGCGGTGAATTCTGATGATGTTTCGTCCAGCGCTGATGCGGATGGGGAGACTGGTGAAGATGACGAAGATGCTGTATACGTTAACGACATGTTGGTATGTCCAATCATCTTTTTATGATTATCCGATTATTCAAGTGAACCACTGTCGGTAAATTAGATGAACGCGGAAACGAGTTCAAAGTCACCGACAATATTACTTTCTGACGTTTCTGAGGTCAGCCACTCGTCGTGGTGCTATTAATCATTCAATCTGATCCGCCGTTCCAGAGTCCTCGACAATCTTCTCCTTTGTTCACTCCTCCGCCGTCACAAGAGGATCGCCCGCTCAATGATTCCGAAGTTTTTGTCAAATGGCCCGCTTCACCAGTTCAAAGGAAGCGGCAGTTATCACCGTCTTCGCCGAAGATCGTCGTGGACCCGCTGGCGGCAGAAAGTTCCTTAAAACCTAAAGTGAATACCACAGCCAAACCACGCAACAAGAGGATGATTTTCTCTCATATTGCTGTTCCTCCGCTTCCTGATTCTGTATCGCGCGACCTTTATTGTTCCATGGACTCAATACCTTCGAGGGTTGCTCCATTGACGTCAAGACCCGCCAAACTTGTTGCCAAGGCGAAGGTACACAAAACCCTAGAAGCAGCGCTTCGTGCCGCCGCACAATACAACATGAAAGTCGAATCAGTAGACGACTCGAAGGACGCTACCTACAAGCCATCCTCTTCTGTTCAAAAGATGCGGAAAAATGCGAGTCCTGGTTCGTCAAGGTTGTTGGCTCGAAACTCGGCGACAATAAACAAGGTGGTTCCAAAGGCGAGTTTGGGTTCTACCTCCGCATCCTCTGTAATGCGCAGGAAGCTAGACTCTACAGCAACGAAGGTTGATACTACTACTACTACTACTGCTACTGCTACTACTACCACGGTTGCCCGCACGGCGACACCTTCGACTAGCATCAGCCATACTTGTATGACTCCAGCTTCAACCCTGCCCGCCCCTACTACATCACCTCTCCAGCCTCTATCTCATATTCCCCCCGAGCCGAACAAGAAGCGGAAATATAGAAAAAGCTTAAAACATGAAAAATCCGAGAATCCAGAGCCAAGAAAGAAGTCGAAGGTGATCAATACTCCGAGGAAAAGGGACCCAGTGATATTGCCCTCCAGCATGCAAAGGAAAAGCCAACGAAGTCTCAGGCAACGGCGATCACCCATCTACGGCATGATGTTGAACAAGGTCTTCTCCGGATCTTCTTCCGTGGTATTCCTCCAACATGTCAATCGGTGTTGGCGATGAATATAAGGCATATCAGAGGGGAGAAGTGTATTGAAGAGAATAGCTACGATTGGGATCGATATTCTCATCCGTCTGTTGGGACAATGCGACCACAGTGGTTTGTCTTGCCTCAAGCCGGGTTCGACACGGATGAGGAAGATGAGTACTATCTTGGCGGCATGCTTAATGAACTCGTCGATAGTGAGGATGAGAGGAGACAGTTATCGGAAGACACGACGCGATTGTCACTATCACATACGATTGTGAACGACGCAAGTTCCCCTGTCCAGGTTGAAGGTTTATCACCTCAACTACGGTCTCCAACCGTCGTCTCTGAGGAGAAATGGCATGTTGCAGATGAATACACGGATAAGCCCCCAACCCGTCCTTCAGCTAAAGCTCTGGGCAAACGGAAAGCAGTGAGCCCTCTGCCTTCCACACCTGGATCCCCACCCGTTACGCCTCGACGCACCGCATACAACCAGCAAGATGGGATGGTCGAATCTGATGTCTTGGAGCAGTACCTGCAGGATTTTGGCCCCCCCTCTTCACATGTCATGGTGTCAAACTCTTCTGGCAGTGTTGCCGATAACGTTCCCAACCTCTCTGTGTCTAACGTTAACCATTCAAATGCACAGCGACACGTAAATGGCTATGACTCGGATACGCTTTCTCGGGCCCTCATCTCGGCTGACAACGATCCGTTCATATCCGGCGCCGGTAGAACGACGATGAACGATGTAGACCCCTTCCTTACCTTCAATCATGAAAGCTCAACGATAAATCCCTGGCCTGGGACGACGGGTTTCACCGACGTCTATGACGGTGTTTTCAATGAGACAGTCGCCGTGAACGACACAATTGATCCTGTATCGTTAAGAGTTCCAGAACTCGTTGGGTCTACGGATTTGGTCGATGTACCGGTCATGTACCAGCATAACGGCCTATTGATCTTTTCGCCCTCTCAACCTATTTCGCCCTCCACTGCGCACAACCTGCCGAATCCTACCGATGCCTTCTCACCCTCTTTCGATCATCCATCTCCACCCGGGCGCAGACCCGTGAAGAGCCGGCGGTTCTTGGATATGGTGGATGTTACAGATCTTGATCTCGGTTCATCGACGGAATCCTCAGACGAGGAAATGGATGACGATAATGCGGACGATAAAGATGCTGTATACATACCTCCAAAGGTTACCACTAACGGGATGGATGAGCCCGGGAAGCGAAAGGGTCCACGAATAGTCAGTGCCAAGGAACTTGCAAGAATCCAGAAGCGTAAAGCGTTGGAGCAAGCCAAACAGAGAGAGATGGAAAAGCAGCTGGATCCACGAAACTCGACAGAGAAGGAAACGGTTTGGGTCGCGAAGGCTCCGCCTGCCACAAAGGCAACTACTTCGAAAACTGCACCTATCGGACACCCCAGGTCAAAGTTCCCTTGCGGTCCGGATCATACCTTCTGCCACCAGTGCCGGCGACGTACCTACTACCTCAAAATGGAGTGCGCGTGCAACAAATTGTATTGTAATCGATGCATCGATACGAGGTAAGCGAGGCGATATCATCAAAGTCCCGACTTATCTCAATATATGTAAAGATATGATAATTTGCCATTCAATGAAAGCAACCCCATTTGGACTTGTCCTGCCTGCCGGAACTTTTGCACTTGTGATCAATGTACGAAGAAGAGAGGTGAAGTTTATGTTCCGCTGCGCCCAAGGGTTAAAGTCGCCCAGAGAGTCGTTGCCAAGAGGGCTCGTCGCAGTGTTTGGTCATCTTCTGAACCCGAGCTTGAGGATGGTGACCACGATGGTGGATGCGCCGGTGTTCAAAATTCTGTTGCCAGTCAAACGAGAACGTCAGGCAAAGCGAAGCAAGGGACAGCGATACGCGTGGTAAAACCGTTCCCGCCTACACCCATTGTGGGTACCCCCGGTTCACACTGGGCCACCGTGTATACACTTGCGGGTGAACGGATCGCCACTGCGTCTGTTGGTGATGGGAACCGCAATATCCAAGTCGCGTGCTCACTCGATACTCTAATTCGTGCTTCTGGGGTGGTCCGGCGTAGGGAACGGGTGTTCATTGGTCATCTACAGCCAAGTTGGGGCAAGAAAATGATGAAACAGTCCAAGATACGGGTTCTGGAGGATGAAGACGGTGGGACGGTGAAGAGGGTTAGCAGGAAATTGAAAAATGGCCAACGTCACGTCTCGGTCATGAAGAGACTTTATATCGGTGATCCTGAAATGCTGCTCAGACGGGTTGTGAAGCCGACACAGCCAGTGAAAGCGGATGGGGTTAGCAAGGAGGGCGCATCGTCGGACTTTAAGCGAGCCAAATTTGCGCGCTCGCTGTCACCGTTATCTTCTCTGTCGTCGCTTTCCTCCGATAGCGAAACCAAGGCGGGCAAAACTAGGAAAAATGGCAACGATCCTGCAGACACTGTCATTGGGCTTCAACATGACCTGGGGCTGGAACCACAGCCAAGTGAAGACGTCGAAGGTAAAGTGGCCGAGGCTGAGGTCGAAAAGCGCGAAAAGAAACAAGACGGCGACAAGAGTGTTGGTCTTGATGCTTGCCTTGGCGATGTTGGTGGTCACGACGTAGGCAACGGCGACTGTGATATCAGCGACAGTCTCGGTAAGCAGGATGGTACTCGACCCGAAAACAATACAGTAAAGGATGTGTCTAAGGTCGAGATGGAGGACAAGACGATGGCCGAGGGTGAAGAGACGAAAGGCCAGAAGGGAGGCGGAAGTAAGACACGATCGGCGATCTTCGCGCCGGATAGTCTGGAGGATGGCGACGTGGCTCGTGCGATTCTACTGGGCCTTTCCGCGTGTGGCGAACGCTTGGGAGGGGGGGCGATGTACGTGAAGCCACCCGGTAGGGTGACGTGATAACCTCAAGCTCCAACCAAAGCAAAAGCGGAGTTTCTTTTTTCAAACGCGCTGGACGATAGTCAAAATATCTAATCGAACACAAAAAGGCGAACCTATCCCTAGTTTATTACCATTTGGTCAATTTCTTGATCCAAGTTCATAATCACCCCCTCGCAATACTATCTTGGAATGTATCATATCTGCCGGTGTGGTGTTCATAATGATTCCATAGAGTTCACGCATGCCTGCAGGATCTTTTTTTTTTTTTTCTGATGCGCATGGCTCAGGGCTTTTACTTTTTTTTTTCTCTTTTTTTGAGAGGACGAGGACGATACCAATAATCAATACAATAAACACACTATTAGCTACACAATTTCAAAAACAAGACAAAAAAAAAGAAAGAAAAAAAAGGGAGTGGTCATCGGTGGGCGTGATAATAATATATAGTTTGAGATCACCAGATAAGTTTTTTCAACTCGACTCGTGCCAATGTAGCGTGTTACACGGCCACGGGCGTAAACCCACTAAGCAAGCTTGGACGCGGCACGTGTAATTTGGTTAAAATGAAAACGACAGCAGGAGTAAGCGTTAAAAGTGGCTCGGATCACCAAAGATCACGTTGCGCATGATGCGGCCAAAAGTCCAGGGTCTTTGGATTTGGCGATGGTAAAGGAGAGAACGTCGTGCATTGGTCGAGTTGCTGCGCTTGCGGCGGAGCCTGCAGGAGCCCGATGACGAGCCTGTCGACGCGGGTGGTGATGGTGGCGATGTCGAGGATGGGGGGGAAGAGGACGAGGGAGACTGGGTACCGCTGGTCTTGACGAACGAGGCAACGGCAGGGCCGGGGAAGGTGTAACTTGCCCCGACATTGAACACGTCAGGATCATAGATTCCGGGGTCCGTGTCCTTGTATGCACCCGGGAGCGATACGAGATCTGTCGGAAGGGGCGTGCCTGTTTGCGAGCCGCCGACACGCAGCTGCGTGCACGAGGGGTAAAACTCGGCACCCCCCATTTCAGTGGCGAGGTGCAGGGCGATGATCTCGTGGCGGATCAGGTAGTTGCCTGCTGTGAGGTTGGATGGGATTTGTACAGTGGCCAGACTGCCTTGTTCTATTCATGCGAGCGCATTAGAGGAGAAAGGGGAAAGGGGGCGAGATAATGTACGCACTGAGGTTGTTTTGAGCCCACGTTCCGTTAGAGAACTGGCCCAGTTCATTAATCAAGAACCATTTGGCATGCGTTGAGTTGTACTGGTCGCAGGTACCATTCCCACATGAAGCCATATAAGTCATCATCGGACCGATGTCGTGAGGCCACTGCGAATTTTTTAAAGTTAGCATGCATGCAGGATAAGCTAAAAATAGAGCAGAGTTGAAACTGACGAAGCTCAAGTCACCGCCTCTCCAATCAAAGGAAATGGCGCTGCCTGGCATCGCATCTGCCACGAGCGAAGCCAGCTGCGCGTCCTGGCCACAGTTGAGATACGGATTGCCTGCGCCCTTGACGGGCTCCACGGTGTTGATTTGGCGAACGATGCTCGGGTTGGCATCGACACCGTTTGGGAGGTTGCCAATGTAGGTTTTACCATCGATGATGACTCGATGGACAAAGCCATGGGCAGCTACGCAGGCTGCAGAAAGAAGAAGAGAGAAAAGAGATCTCATGTCGCTCAGCGAGTATCAAACTGCTAGAGAGAGATAGGAAGAACGGGGAGGAGAAAATGATGCGAACCTAGAAAGAGACGGGTTTTAAAGTCGCAGAAAGAGGCGTTTCTGAGTTGCTCTCCCGGCCATTGTCCATTGTCCACGGGGCTTGTGATCTGATGTGCTCAAAATGAAAGGTTTTGCTATTGTTCCCGCATCCCTGCCCCAGTCAAGTGCCAGGGCAACCGTGCGTCAGCTATTGAAATATGAATATTGAACCCACGGTAACGACTCGGATTGCCTCAACTCCGGTGCTGAAATTCGATTTCCGCTGTATGACGTCACCCGGCGGCACCTGTCATTGTCAACGTTTCTTGCCAACCAGCAAGTCCTCACCTTGGTCCGCACTACGCGACAATAAAAAGGGGCTACTGGACCATCCAAGCTGCAAGACAAAATCATGACCATGACCAGTACCACGACGCTCCTCCAAGGAATTGAAATCCTCGTCTTCGACGTCTTCGGCACCGTAGCGATTGGAGGAGTCACGTCGTCAAGCAACTCGCAGAGATGGGGAAGAAATACGGCTTCCCAGAGTCGACGGTGGATTGGAACGAATTCGCGAACGATTGGAGGAAGAGCTACTTGGTGAATACGTGCGTTCAATTCCCAAACGTCTGCACCGTCCACTGGTCGGCCTCACATTGTCGCGCACACAACTCTCAGGAAACGCATATCCGAAACTGGTGATGGCCCCACGAATACGGACGACCTACACAGACTCGTAAGCACTCACCGTATTTAAGCGTTCGCACCATGCGCAATCCACCCTCAGATTCTCAACGACCTCATTGATCCTCTCGATTCGCGCTGGGCACATCTCGGCCCTATGTGGAACGACGAGGAGAGACAGAACATCACTCATTTCTGGCACAAACTCCAAGGTGCGTTCTTAGTACCCTCGCGATCCCCCATTCTTTTTCTACTAACAAAAACCAGGCTGGCCAGACGCTGTGGAGGGTTTAACCGAATTGAAGAAACAACGCACCGTGGTAGCGTTGTCAAACGGAAACATGCAGCTTCTTGTGGACATGTACACTTGTGCCTTGATTTCATGTTTTTACTAACGGACCTTTCTTTCCCATTGTCATAGGCCAAGTTTGCCCAGTTTCCGTGGGACGCTGTGTTCTCCACTGAACTTTTCGACACCTATAAACCGTGAGCGATGCCACCCGATGCCCGATATGTAGGGAGGGGGAGTGTAACATCTTGGACTCAATAACACGTTCAAAGGAATCCACGGCCCTATCAATCCGTCTCTAAACTGTTAAACGTGCCGCCTCATAAATGTGCCATGGTCGCTGCACATATCTTTGATCTGCGCGCTGCAAAGGGTTGTGGCTACAAAACGATGTAAGTCTCTCTCCAACCAAAATGATGAATGTGCGTATATATGTTTACATATATATATACAGATACGTACGCCGACGTGGAGAAGATCGCGAACTTTTTAAAAATGGCGATATGTCTTTGGTCAAATCCAGACTGGAAGGAGGATTAGAGGAAGTGGATTTCGTCGTCGATTCGATAACCGAGTTGGCCAATGTACTCAAGAGTTTGGACGCTTAAATAAGTTATATAAGGGAAGGGTATCATTGAAATCTAAAATGTCTTCTATCAAATCAAGGGCGATCACATGCCACTTGGACCTGCGGCCGCATGATCCTTTTCATATTTCAACACTTGCAGTTTGAGAGGGTACATAGCCTCCCTCTCCTTCGTCTTCTCGTCCGACCACACGGGCAACACGCCATCCAGCTCCGGCATCACATCCACCACATCCTTCCTCAACTGACCCGCATAGTTTTGTTCGTCCGAAGCGAGTACGCTGTACGCCAGAAAAGACGTAGGATTCTCAGTATTGGCTAACCATTCTTCGAGCGTCTTCACCCGCTCTCGTTCATATTCGAGGCGACCTTGGGTCGTCTCTGGGTAAAGAGGCCGACTTGAGCTTGCCTGGGACCAAGCGAGTGCCAGCCAGGTGCTGCTGATGTCTGCAATCGTGAAGGGCGTGAAGGACATGGGCAGGCCGATGAAAGCTAATGTGGGGTTGTATGCGTATAGTATGTGTCTGTGGATCGAGGGCACCCTGTATGGTTTGATGGATCGTGAAGGGAGAGGCGAGAGGCGGCGCCTGCTAGGATGATCGTGGTCCTGCTGCAAGACGTGGACGAAAGAAGGGTAAGGCCTGCAACCCGTTCCGAATACGACGGCGTTGATGTCCGAGATGACAGTCCCATCGTTAAGAGTCGCTTCGACTACCGGCGTTGGCCTTGTTTCTTGGATCGAATATTTCACGACTGGCGCGGTCATTTTGATTCTGTCATCTGGAAGCGAAGGGAATCCGGGAAACGCAGGACGTCGTATGCTTTGGAAAACAGGTGCTTTGGCGACGGGGGCAAGGTATGCGGCGATATCGTTGGAAGAGGCTGCATTGCCTACGATCAGGACACGCTATGCGGTGGTGCACGGTGAGAGAACAGAGACGAAGCGGTGGACGATCTAACCTTGTCCTCATACCCTTTGGGGCCTTTCCAGTTCTTTGCATGTATCGCCAGTCCTTTTGATTTGAGATCGTCCAACCCATCGGTATCGGGCCACACGGGATTATCGTACCATCCGACAGCGACCACCACGGCGTCCCAGTATTCAACACCTTCTTCGCCCTTCTCTCCGTTCCAGTCTCGCAAATGCACCTTCCATCCTTTACCAACCCCCGATCCTTCTTCGTCCTGTTCCTCTACTCTGATGACCTCCCAGTTTAACCGGATCTGACCGCTCTTGATGAAGGGCTCCGCGAACGAGCGTAGGTACGCATAGGTCTCGTCGAGAGTCGGAAACGGCTGGTGGGGGTGCTCTACGGATCTCTCTGGGAACGGACATCCGGAGAAGCTGAGGAACTGGGGCAGAACGTTGCCCACTAGACCTGGATAGGCAGGCGATGACCATCTTGGCCTCGAATGGGCTTGATGGGGATCATCACGGCCTGGACCATCCTCACCAATGTACCTATCATGATACGAGAGCCGTTATGGGACGCGTCATGTATGTTGTTGAGCCGTACCAAACGCCTCCAATCTCGTCTCTTCTTTCAACGAGCCCGACGCGTTCGATCTGACCCCGCTCCACCAGGTTGCGGAGAGTGGCGAGGCCAGACGGTCCACCGCCAATGACTAGGACGGATTTTGGCGTCGGCAGTGAGTGCATGTGTGGAAGGAGCTTAGCAGCGCTGTGCTCAGCGAGTCAGGGCCAGTGGTGCCGGTGCTGGCGGGCGCTTGCTGAGCGCTCCATTGGTTACATAAGGCAAGCGTGAACCTCTCGGCCGAATCTTTACACATGCATGTGGACGCTATCGAACCCAATCTCTCCACCAAACCACGCCACCATCCAACTGACTCCAACGGATAGGGGAAAATATGACGCCCGGTAAATGGAAGGTCGATACCTTCCCATTTCTAAAGTAAGCGCGCATTTACTCCAGAGCTCACATATGGGGAAAAAAACAAAACTTAAAAGATACATCCCTGGTTATTTTGATGAACTGCAACAAAGAGCTTGCCCTTTTCGGAGATAAAACTACGTCAAGTGAAGGGCAGGCTGGTAAAGCATTTATCTCGTCATTGACGCTGTAAAACATCTTCGTTGATACTTGTTATACAGGTGCGCGGCGAGGTAATGCCCGATTGTTTTATCCGATACGGGCTGGAGAATCAAAAGGAATTGGAGTTCTCAGACGAAGAAGCAGCCTACCTTGCCGGAACCATGTTCGGCGCCGGCACAGCAAAGTCCATGAGTGTCGGTGTCATGGCTGCTGCAAGTCACCCAAATGCACAACGTAGTGTGCAGGAAGAACTCGATCGTGTCATTGGAAAACGAGGTGTGTTTTTTGTTGTCATTGAAGGATACCATGTCCATTACGCAACTTTGAAGCCCCTACCCCAGCGGATCTTAACATGTTGCCCTAGCTGAACGCATATGTGTTGGAAATGCTCAGATGGAAACCTGTCACCGTAGATCGTACTTTATCTTGCCTATCGTCTTTGATGTGCAACTCACGCAGTCACCAACAGCCTCCCTATTTCCTCACAGAACAATTGAAGAAATAATCTGGGTCAGAATTGCAATAATATTCGTAAATAAAAAAAAACATCACTAATATGGTTGCAGCAAAAGTACCGCATCCCCAAAGATACCACTATCATTGGCAGCTTTTGGTTTGCTTTCACTGCCTTACATCTTTGTCTGACCAATGTGACTCTGCCCTCTGGGATCTGAGGAGGTGGACAATATCGGTGAGCACATCATTCCATTTTTTGTGTCTTGCCTGCTGATTGAATTCATGTTGTTGTTGGATAGGGATATCGTGTTGATGGTGCTTCAGTAGTGGAGTGATTGATAAGCACACGCACTCAAACACATGCTGGATTGTCAGTACAGAGGGACTGGGTGAGGATTCATCACCATCCTCTTGCTCTGAATCGTGTTCACTTTCCAGATCCAAGAGATATTCGACCATTTTGGCTGGTGGCATTGGTGATGCTAATGTCTGTTTGGATGTCCTGATCTCCTGGACCTATCTCTTTGCAAAGAACTGCTGCATTAAGCAAACTTGAGGATCAGAGGATACTTTTGCCTCCTCACACTGTTTCTGCTGGGCCCTTGCCTCTTTCACATGTGATCATTTTGTCCAATCTGAGTGCCCAGTATACCCTTGTAAGCCTCTTTCTGCCATCTTCCATTCTTTGTCAGTCCTTTTCTCCATCAAGCCAGAGATGTTATCCAACAAGGCTCTTTACTTTTCCAGAGTCTCACAGTCAATTTCTTCAAGGGTCTCTGTCTGACTCACAATGCTTGGATTCACAGCCAGTAAGATCATCCACCTGGCCAGTGAACCCACACTCCTCTTCCTCCTCAAGATCCAACCTAATGGGCTCCTTAGTTTCAACAATACCGACACTTGCATCAAAGTTGTTGGTTTCAGGTCCAAGAGGCCTCAATTTTTGTTGCAAAATTTGTCATTTGAGGGCCAGACCTGCACGAGCTCTAGCTGCTGCCAGTTTCTTCAACTGTTTACTAGTAGATGTAGTCATCAGATCCTCTTTCTACAAAGTAAGCCAGTGGATGTGACTAGAGGTTCAGCACCATACATATGTCAACAATTATGTACCTCTTCCAGAAAAGAGCCACCACTTTGGAAAATGGCAACATCCAACAATAAAGGTGAAGGGAATCTGTGCTCTACTTGTCCAAGTTCAAACCACCCCAGGTCTTCTCATCCTTTGCATAGATGCCATGTACTGTGATGGAAACTTGTTTGATCCTTCCTTTGGCAATGGTTCCTGTACTTTGGAATAGTGAGCCACCTGAGCAATGGATTCACATCTCTTCATGGATCTGACTGCATTTTGTTAGATTTGACTATTTTGATTGTATTGGGATCCAGCATGGGTCTCATCTGCAAAAGTGAAAAACAGAGTAGATGTGATCATAGTGTGTATGCATGCAGTAAAGGACAGGAAGAGGAAATTGTGGCAGGTGCTAGCTAACAGTCTGTTGTGATGATCAATATACATTGCCCATGGAGCCAAGCTACTGAACTCTGCCTGAGAGCAACTGTATACCTAATATTCAATCAATATCTTAGTAACAAGTATTAATGTATGTCAAAGAAAGTAAATTCAATAATGAATGAAAAACTCACTTACAACAAGAATGTACATTTCAACTTTGGATCAGTATAAAAGGTATAATGGAAAACAGGTATGTGGGTCTAGTGCTTGACTCAGGCTATCTGCTTATTCCATATCTGCACCCCCAACTACATCTGAATATAAAATACACAAAGATATATATCATTCAGCTATTTCCTGAAGGCTGTTAGCACTCACTCTGGATGTGCCTGTGCAATTCATCCAAATAAGACATAAATATCAGGGTGGTTGGGTGCTGTGGTCCCATGTACTGCTGCATGGATTTGACAGCATCAGGTAGCACAGACTGAGCATGGCTCCACTTTTCCTGAGACATATATGTAACTCCCAAATTGGCCATGCTGTTGAGAGTGTCTGGGTGGTCTGGTCCAAGCTTTGCTGTTCTAGCCTTCATCACATCCAGCACCAGCTTCTCTGCTTCATTCCACCTTCCCTGCTCCCCATATGTGCATGCTAAATTGGCCATGCAGGAGAGGTGTCTGGGTGGTCTAGTCCAAGGTTTGCTGTCATAGCCTTCATCACATCCAGCTCCAGCTTCTCTGCTTCATTCCACCTTCCCTGGTTCCTGTATGTGCCTGCCAAATTGGCCATACTGTAGAGAGTGTCTGGGTGGTCTGGTCCAAGCTTTGCTGTCATAGCCTTCATCACATCCAGTTGCAGCTTTTCTGCTTCATTCCACCTTCCCTTTTTCCAGTATGTGCATGCTAAATTGGCCATGCAGGAGAGAGTGTCTGGGTGGTCTAGTCCAAGCTTTGCTGTCCTAGCCTTCATCACATCCAGCACCAGCTTCTCTGCTTCATTCCACCTTCCCTGCTTCCCATATGTGGCTGCCAAATTGGCCATGCTGTTGAGAGTGTCTGGATGGTCTGGTCCAAGCTTTGCTGTTCTAGCCTTCATCACATCCAGCTCCAGCTTCTCTGCTTCATTCCACCTTCCCTGGTTCCTGTATGTGCCTGCCAAATTGGCCATACTGTTGAGAGTGTCTGGGTGGTCTGGTCCAAGCTTTGCTGTTCTAGCCTTCATCACATCCAGTTGCAGCTTTTCTTTTCATTCCACCTTCCCTGTTCCCAGTATGTGCATGCTAAATTGGCCATGCAGGAGAAGGTGTCTGGGTGGTCTAGTCCAAGCTTTGCTGTCCTAGCCTTCATCACATCCAGCACCAGCTTCTCTGCTTCATTCCACCTTCCCTGGTTCCTGTATGTGCCTGCCAAATTGGCCATGCTGTTGAGAGTGTCTGGATGGTCTGGTCCAAGCTTTGCTGTTCTAGCCTTCATCACATCCAGCACCAGCTTCTCTGCTTCATTCCACCTTCCCTGGTTCCTGTATGTGCCTGCCAAATTGGCCATGCTGTTGAGAGTGTCTGGATGGTCTGGTCCAAGCTTTGCTGTTCTAGCCTTCATCACATCCAGCACCAGCTTCTCTGCTTCATTCCACCTTCCCTGCTTCCTGTATGTGCCTGCCAAATTGGCCATGCTGTTGAGAGTGTCTGGATGGTCTGGTCCAAGCTTTGCTGTTCTAGCCTTCATCACATCCAGCACCAGCTTCTCTGCTTCATTCCACCTTCCCTGCTTCCCATATGTGCATGCTAAATTGGCCATGCAGGAGAGAGTGTCTGGGTGGTCTAGTCCAAGGTTTGCTGTCATAGCCTTTATCACATCCAGCTCCAGCTTCTCTGCTTCTTTCCACCTTCCCTGCTTCCTGTATGTGCCTGCCAAAATTGGCCATGCTGTTGAGAGTGTCTGGGTGGTCTGGTCCAAGCTTTGCTGTTCTAGCCTTCATCACATCCAGCTCCAGCTTCTCTGCTTCATTCCACCTTCCCTGCTTCCTATATGTGCATGCTAAATTGGCCATGCAGGAGAGAGTGTCTGGGTGGTCTAGTCCAAGCTTTGCTGTCCTAGCCTTCATCACATCCAGCACCAGCTTCTCTGCTTCATTCCACCTTCCCTGCTTCCTGTATGTGCCTGCCAAATTGGCCATGCTGTTGAGAGTGTCTGGATGGTCTAGTCCAAGCTTTGCTGTCCTAGCCTTCATCACATCCAGCACCAGCTTCTCTGCTTCATTCCACCTTCCCTGCTTCCTGTATGTGCCTGCCAAATTGGCCATGCTGTTGAGAGTGTCTGGATGGTCTGGTCCAAGCTTTGCTGTTCTAGCCTTCATCACACCCAGCTCCAGCTTCTCTGCTTCATTCCACCTTCCCTGCTTCCTGTATGTGCCTGCCAAATTGGCCATACTGTTGAGAGTGTCTGGGTGGTCTGGCCCAAGCTTTGCTGTTCTAGCCTTCATCATATTTGCTCCCAATTTCTCTGCTTCATTCCAATTTCCAATCACATAAAAGACACATGAAAATTGCTCATGTTCATCATCATAATAAACAGGTTCCATGTTTGTATCAACTCTGTATTGATCATTTGATTTGATATGTGGAGCAATCAATTGATAGAAGGCACACTTCTCTAGATCATACTCAGAATTTACTGCACAAGACAACAATGCCCTTGCTTTGTGGTAGTGAATGATTGTTTCTGCTTTTGATATTCGGTCCCTGCTCCATGAATGAACTAATGGATGCATTGAATACAAGCCACTAATGGCCTTTATCAGAGAAAAGCCAACAAGAATCTGAATGCCAGCCATGAATTGGATGCTATCCCAATTATCCTCTTTATTCAGAAACAAAGTATCATAATCCAACAAGGTCACTGATTGTTGAAGAGAGGATTTTATGTTGTTTGGTAGAGCATTGTTCCCATAGCTTTCTGTGGCAGTATATTGTGAGACTCTCATCACATAATTTTCAGCAGCATTCTTGAACAACTCTTGTGGTATGTGGGCATGATGTAGAAATGCAAAAATCCTCATCAAAGTCATAGCACTTTGAGATGCAATTGCTTTAGAACTATCTTGCCTGACTGCCCTGTTTGTAATCTCCTGCATGGATACTTCCCATGTTTCATATGTTGAATTTCTATAGTTGGATGCACCCTCAAATTCAATACTGGACATCAATTTTTGCTGTTTTGTATATATCTCCAGATAATCCTGAATGGTGCAACCACAGGATTGGATGTATGATCCAGCTTGATCAATAGCAAGTGGAATGCCACCTATTTTGAGCACAAGCTGCCTACCTAAGAGCCTGAGATCATCAGATGAACAATCCAGTGAGGCTGACTCCAAGAGCAAAGTGACAGCCTCTTCCTCTGACATATCAACCACCTCTAATGAATTCTTTGCCAATGTGATTCTGCATAAAGCAGGATTCCTGCTTGTAATCAAAATATTCCCAGCATTTCCTGGTGGGAGGTGTTTCTCAACAATTTGATATCCCCCATCTGCACTATCATATACAATGAGCCAGTTGACTCTTTGAGAGATCCAGCTGAGAGCCAATGTAGCTGAATTTATTGTGCTAGATGTGAGATTATGTGCATGAGAAATCTGCTCCAGAGCAAAGCAAATTGTATCCTGAGAAGAAGCATCAATCCAGAAAATATGAGAAAACCTGGGGTGATCACTTTATAAGAATGTCCAATATAATTATTTAGATACTTACAATTGTGTATTCTGTTCAATGAATTTCAGGCAGATCTGAGTTTTGCCAATACCTCCCATGCCATACAAGAGAAATGATTTCCTGTGCCCTTTTGCATCATGGTTGAAAAATCCCCTCAACTTATGGAGGTAGTCATCACGACCTATGAACATGGCACTAGGACCTGAAATAGGCAATAAAGTGAAAGCTGGTACAGTTGAAGCAGGTGGAGTTGTATTGATGTAATAATTAACCTGGAGTATGACAATCATTGCATAATTCAACCAAGTAAAACAACGACATACTTGATTCCCACGAACTTCTGTAAACTCTCCATGATCGACAATGAATCCACGAGCACCAGCAAGGAAGCCCGAGTTTGTGGTCAAACGAGGAGATCTTTCTGATTGCTGGTCATAATCTGGCATATGGGAAGAAATTAGCACCAGAACCTATCGTAACGAATATGAGAGTTACCAATAGCAGGAATTATGTGCGTGCGTGTGTGGTGGTCAAGACGAAAGGCTTGGTGTCACATATGTCACGCCAGTCATCGTGGAAAACGCACATTTGTTCACCCATCTAAGATGCACGAACGTTATCGATACAATACAGAGCCGCCCTGGACTTTAGCTAAATTAACTACCGCCCACACATAATGGATGTAAAAGCGCCCCGCGAAACTTGTCAAGTACATATTGCTGCGAGATGAGGGTTTGGTAATGCTTTAAGTTAAACAGCACCGTAGTATCAATAATTCAACGAACCGTGACTCCAGGACCTGCACCAGTTTCTCAACGCTCGCATATACACACACCGTGAGCACGTGTTCGGATGTGACCCGACTCGAATTGTGTTGCAACATCGAGATAACGCCGTCATCTTTGTGGACCCGATGGCATTTGTAGAACCCTTGGATGTTTCCACGGTTTCCCAATGACGTGATTCTAGTGACATTCATGAGAACGCTTAACACTCATGAATCAAAAATAGAACATCAGCCTAACACCAGTCACTTCACGAGAACGTCTCGATCTTCGTCAAAGGTTTCTGGAAGCGTGCTCGGAAGACTGGCGTTTTAATTTAGCCGTGCATGAGGGGACGCAGGACCCCGCAACAGCGACCAAGAGGGTGGATCATGGAGAAGGAGAGAGGCCTTTGGCTCGTCAGTTTCAAAGGGCATTCGGATTTGGCAGAGTCCGCACCAGGAGGTGAAGAAATGCTGATCTAAAGCTGCCACAGTGGCTCATTTTCCTTTTGAAAGCAAAATGACCTTACTCCACAGGGGGTGGCCACTTTGGCCAAGCGCATCAACGTTCCCATCACACAACTTTCCTCATCCATCTTTCCTGCCATTATAATCCGTCATCCCGCCCTCTCTAACCAGAGGCGCGACTGCTTACAAGTCCAACTTAAATTGAAAGAACATGCTTGTTGGAGTACACGGCGGTAAACGTATCAAATTTACAAGGTAATCAGTCGATCTTCAGAGAACATCTCGAAATTTAACAAAATCCGCAGTTAATGTGTATCATCAGAGGATCGAAATTATGTCTGGCGTCTGGCGCCTGACGCGCATCGAGGTACGCCTCTGCTTCCTATTGCGTTTCGCAGATGGCGAATCTGGTGGACCATCGGGCGTTTCCATGTCGTCTTGTTCCTGTCCAACGGGCAGCGGGAGACCGTGGCCATGTTCCTCCTCATCTCGTCGGGCCTGTGTTGGCGTACCGAATCGTGAACGCCAATCTCTCCAGTCTTTTTTGCGCTTAATCTTTTTCTCCGAGTCCGCCTCCATATCGTATTCTTGTTTCTGCTTCAATTCTTCAATCGTCTCCTCGAGAATGATCAATATGCAACCATGGATGTTGTAATATTCGACGCCATCGTAATCGTAAGCAGTCACCAGCAGCCAGCGCCACTTCGCAAGCAAATCTTTGAGGGGGTTGAAATATGAATGAACATGTTCAAATAGGGTTTCGAAATCAAATGTGCGTTGCAAACAATATGATCGCACTTCGTAATTTTTGGGATTGTCACTAAATAGGCTGTTAACGAATTGGGCCAACTTGTTCGATTTGTCAGAGAGCTCTTTCCGTCGGTTCCCTGTTTTGCCGTCTCTTGTGAGACAATGGTGTGCTAGCACCCAAAAAAAGGATTCCATATCGTGGACAGCATTATGAATAGGAACATCCTTCTCGACCTGGAAACATCGCTTGCGCAGAAGTTCGACACTGATGAAGGGGATAGTACCCTACAGCAACGTCATCCTTGTACGGAAACAAAAGAATCTGAAGTCATACCGTAAGCTCAAGCCCTGCTCTGGCTATGAGCTTACTATAATCTGGTATTTTTGGCTTAAGCTGGTACGGCGGATTAGAGAAACCATACAAAAGACAAAATTCGGCGTACTTCTTTAGGCCATTTAAATACGTCCTCATTCCATTTGCTTCCACTGCCTGCCACCGCTTTCCTCAAACTTTCGGGTAGCTTGTCCATTTTATGTCTAAGATAAGAGTCGGCTGAGTCCAGGGGAAAGAATCGCAGTGCTTTAAGGTAAATTTCATCTGTAAGTTCGTGCAATTTAAGGAATGAAAGATTAGTTTCAGCAATTCAACATCTTCTGTAGACGTTTTGCTGTCATGATCATTCTTGAATATTCTGGTGCGCTTGGCATGGTCTAGGTCGATCAACATGCCTTGATCCAATCTAGCTGGTTCGTCATCATCGCATATGAGGATGTTCCTTCGCTGACATCGCGATGCAAGACACCGCATTCGTCCTCGTGATCTAGGATCATTGAGCAGGTAAATGCAAAGTGTATGAGGTGGCGTACCTTTAACAGCATCTCGTATTACTGTGATAAGTTCCAGATTATCGATGAAATACTTGAGGGGATATCCAAATTTCTTTAACAGTTGGCGTACGAGGGTACGTGGATGCTGCGCTACAGCACCCTCGCTAACATCGAGTACATTATCGGTTACTTCCTGTAACTTGATGTACGCGAATGGCTCCTCGCCTTCAGGGCGCATTCGTTTCCCAAGAACTCGTCCTGATTCATCGTTTCCGCGACTACGAGCGAGTTTCTGTATAGAGTGTGCATACGTTTCGACCGCCAAGATACTTCGAAAGAAGGTCGTGGATACGGCATCGCCTGTCTCATCTCTGACAGTCTCGTGAGAGCGAAAGCGACTAGTATATAACTTCCCGATCATATGCATTTTTACTTCATCTACACCATCGTTATCAACATTGTTGTCATTGTGAGCATCGTTGTTGTCATCGTCATCGCCGTCGCCACCATCACCATCAGAGGTAGGACTGGCTGTCTTTTTCACGTGACTTGAGCCGTCACGGAAAATGTGCTAAAATTAGACTGGTTGAATAAAAAAAATCATATCTCGCCGAATACTCAATGGAATTGCATAAAAATTATAGCGTTTGAATGAGAAAAATGCACCCTAACGTTCTATGGCGGACCGAGTATGAACAGATGTGGTTTTGGAACTGACTCCCCGAGGGACCCCAGCCTGCTTACAATCCCCATTCGCAAACTTCAAATGCATATTTATTCATTTGGATTGGACTAATTGTATCTACGCTACTTAGTTTCTAAGGTAATAAAGGCTGCCCGCTATTGAATTTAGCCATATCTTCTTTTGCGTAACTTAGGATTGAGACAGCCGTTCCAACTTTCACGCCGAGCCATTCCTGTAAAATCATTCTTCGTGACATCACCAGTGGTGAGCTGTGATATACGGTAAAAATCCATCTCTTTCAAAAGAGGGCCATATTTGGAATAGAAGATGCCATCTCTGTTCCGTTGTGGGTGATGATTGAGCATCTTGAACCAGGCATCAGCAAACTTGGGGTTTCCCCACAGTGCCACAGTGTTGCAGGACTGGCAGACAAGTCACAGACTTCAAGTAGAATGTTTGCAGAAACCTGCAGTGCCCACAGTGCCCACAGTGAATCTGCAGTGATTTTGTAGTAACCTGGCAGTGAATTGGCAGAATGTTTGCAGACAGCTGCAGTGCCCAGAGTGCCACAGTACTGACAGTGCTGACAGTGAATCCACAGTGAATCTGCAGTGAATCCACAGTGACCTGCAGTGAACCTGCAGTGATTCTGCAGCAAGCCTGCAGAGACCTGCAGAGACCTGCAGTGATTCCACAGTGATTCTGCAGAGACCTGCAGTGAATTCACAGTGATCTGCAGTAACTCTGCAGCATTTCTGCAGAGACCTGCAGAGGACCTGCAGTGAATTCACAGTGATCTGCAGTAATTCTGCAGCATTTCTGCAGAGACCTGCAGAGACCTGCAGTGAATCCACAGTGATCTGCAGTAATTCTGCAGCATTTCTGCAGAGACCTGCAGAGACCTGCAGTGAATCCACAGTGATCTGCAGTAATTCTGCAGCATTTCTGCAGAGACCTGCAGTGAATCCACAGTGATCTGCAGTAATTCTGCAGCATTTCTGCAGAGACCTGCAGAGACCTGCAGTGAATCCACAGTGATCTGCAGTAATTCTGCAGCAATTCTGCAGTGACCTGCAGTGGCCTGCAGTAATTCTGTAGAGACCTGCAGTGACCTGTAGTGGGCTGCAGTGAATCCACAGTGATCTGCAGTAATTCTGCAGTAATTCTGCAGAGACCTGCAGAGACCTGTAGTGGCCTGAAGTAATTCTGCAGAGACCTGCAGTGAATCCACATGATCTGCAGTGATCTGCAGTGGCCTGCAGTAATTCTGCAGAGACTGCAGAAACCTGCAGTATTCTACAGTGACCTGCAGTGACCTGTAGTGGCCTGCAGTAATTCTGCAGTGGCCTGCAGTAATTCTGTAGTGACCTGCAGTGAATCCACAGTGACCTGCAGAGACATGCAGAGACCTGTAGTGGCCTGCAGTAATTCTGCAGAGACCTGCAGTGAATCCACAGTGACCTGCAGTGACCTGCAGTGGCCTGCAGTAATTCTACAGTGACCTGCAGTGACCTGCAGTGAATCCACAGTTATCTGCAGTGACCTGCAGTGGCCTGCAGTAATCCTGCAGATACAGTGACCTGCAGTGACCTGTAGTGGCCTGCAGTAATTCTGCAGAGACCTGCAGTGAATCCACAGTGACCTGCAGAGACATGCAGAGACCTGCAGTAATTCTGCAGAGACCTGTAGTGGCCTGCAGTAATTCTGCAGAGACCTGCAGTGAATCCACAGTGATCTGAAATGACCTGCAGTGGCCTGCAGTAATTCTGCAGAGACCTGCAGTGACCTGCAGTGAATCCACAGTGACCTGCAGTGACCTGCAGTGGCCTGCAGTAATTCTGCAGTGACCTGCAGTGACATGCAGTGAATCCACAGTGACCTGCAGTGACATGCAGTAATTCTACAGTGACCTGCAGTGACCTGTAGTGGCCTGCAGTAATTCTGCAGAGACCTGCAGTGAATCCACAGTGACCTGCAGTGACCTGCAGTAATTCTACAGTGACCTGCAGTGACCTGTAGTGGCCTGCAGTAATTCTACAGTGACCTGCAGTGACCTGTAGTGACCTGCAGTGAATCCACAGTGACCTGCAGTGAATCCACAGTGATCTGCAGTGGCCTGCAGTAATTCTGCAGTGACCTGCAGTGAATCCACAGTGACCTGCAGTGAATCCACAGTGACCTGCAGTGACATGCAGTAATTCTGCAGAGACCTGCAGTGAATCCACAGTGACATGCAGTAATTCTGCAGAGACCTGCAGTGAATCCACAGTGACCTGCAGTAATTCTGCAGAGACCTGCAGTGAATCCACAGTGATCTGCAGTGACCTGCAGTAATTCTGCAGAGACCTGTAGTGGGCCTGCAGTAATTCTGCTGAGACCTGCAGAGACCTGCAGTGACCTGTAGTGGCCTGCAGTAATTCTGCAGAGACCTGCAGTGAATCCACAGTGATCTGCAGTGGCCTGCAGAGACCTGCAGTGAATCCACAGTGATCTGCAGTGGCCTGCAGTAATTCTGCAGAGACCTGTAGTGGGCCTGCAGTAATTCTGCAGAGACCTGCAGTGAATCCACAGTGACCTGCAGTAATTCTGCAGAGACCTGCAGTGAATCCACAGTGATCTGCAGTGGCCTGCAGTGAATCCACAGTGATCTGCAGTAATTCTGCAGTGGCCTGTAGTGGCCTGCAGTAATTCTGCAGAGACCTGCAGTGAATCCACAGTGATCTGCAGAGATCTGCAGAGACCTGCAGTGCTCTCAGACTCTGCAAGACTCTGTGGGACTCTATGGGACTCTGTGGGACTCTGTATCAGCACTGCAGCTGTCTGCAATGACTTGTCAATTGGCTAAACATGAATAACTTATGAACCACAGGTTGGAATCGTTTCTGCCAGGAACGAAAGTTGTGCGCCTTCTTCCATACTACAACTCTTGTCACACACTCAAGCCTGGATTTGTAGATCTTGACTCAGAAAATAGGATTTGGTCAAGTGAGAGCAGTGGCAAGACTAAGTCCACTGGATAGGATGTAGGATATATGTCTTTTTGAGACCAACATAACAATGCCAGTTTGGTGTAATGGTTTGTATCGCTTCAGCTGTGCTCTAAGGCCCTTTTCGGATTCGTAGTTGGGTCAGGTTAGGCCAGGTTAGCCTACCAAATGAGGAAGGAGCTTGGTTAGGGCTCTGGTTAGCTAACTATAGGCTTCGGTAACTCTAGCTAACTATGTCACACCTTATGCATGTGTGTGACATGAGGCTGCTGCCCATTCTTTCTTCCCTCCCCCCCACTTCCCCTCAGTCAAAGGTTGTCTGTTACTGCCATCCACTGTCAGTCATGCCAACTCCTAGGCCCAGAGCTGTCTGGACTTCCAATTGTGATGCTATTCTCCTTGTCAAGGAGAAGGAAGATGGTAAACAGACTAGCAATGGCAACTGGCATGCTGATGCTTGGTCTGCTACTGAGACTGCTTTGTCTGGGACTGAGCTACACACTGGTGGTTGCAAGAAGACTGCTTCTAGTTGTCAAAATTGTTGGAATGCTGTATGTTTTCTGCTTTTTTCACTTTTTTCATCTAAAATATTCTACAAAGCTCAAGAAGGAGTACAAGGAGGTTAACTATATCCGTAACTTGTCTGGATTTGGCTGGGATGATATCAAGAAGACTGTCACTGCCAGTCCATCAGTTTGGGATAGTTTAATTGCAGTATGTTTTTTTAAAAAGACAAAAAAATAGATGGAGCTAATGAGACATATATAGGCCCATCCTACTTACAAGAAATGGATTACTCATTTATTCCCCCATCTTTTGGAGATGCAGGAGCTCATTGAAGGGACATATGCTACAGGTCAGAGTGCCTTTCATCCTTCTTCTAAAGAAACTGTGGTACCTGGTGGGTGGTGAGATCTCAGATATCAGGATGAGAATATTGATCCCACTCTTCTCAGTCAGCCAGTATGTTTTTATTTTTTATTCTTTTGAATATTCTACATAACAATTCTTTGTAGTCAACCTCCTCCACCCTCCATTCTCATTCTCCTTCACCATCTCTTCCTACTTCATCCAGATCAGCATCTACATCATCTCGCAAGCGCCCTGCTCCTGAGGGTGCTGATGTCCCTCAGCCTAAGCATTTGAAACAGGATAGTCTTTGTCATGGAGCAAAGCCTCTAGCAGCAAGGCTATTTATGATATGGCATCTTCCATAGACCGGCTTGCCTCAGCAATGGTAGGCCCTTCTGTCCCCTTGGCACCTTCTCCAGAGCGCAAGAAGCAAGCCATTCATCTTGTTGAGGATGATGGTGATCTTTCTGAGGAGGAGATGATTCAGGCATTCAAACTCATTCACAAAGACACCAGCTTTGCAGATACCCTTTCTGCTATTCAGAAGAAGTCTATGCGCACCAAATATATTAAGAGTGAGCTTCTGATCAATTTTGACTGTCTTTCAGTCTACCTACCCTTACCATTCTCATTCATTACTACACCACCACTTGACTAATCTCTGATTGATACCACATTCTTTGGTAACTACATTCCTTCATGCTCAGCTAGTATCCTTTGGTAATCATTCCACATTGCCTTGGCAATATTATCTCATCACTCATTTGCCCTAATTTTTTCTGTCTGAGAAATGTAATGACCAAGGTGATTTTGATTAACTTCCATTGAAGACTGGAAGCCACTCTGAACTGTGGAAGTCTCTCCATGACCATCCTCTTGATCCAGATCATCATCATCTGGATCCATGATCCGAATGAAGTTGTGAAGAGCAGCCAAAGCAGCAGGAATCTTGGCTTGTGTTGCAGTACTATATTGGGGTGCAACAGTCATAAGCTTGAAGCGTCGTTTGCAAAACAAAGATCCGTTAATAACATTCCTCAAGGAGGCATGACGAAGGTTGAATAGTTCTTGATATGAGGTAGGCCTAAAATGCTTGTTTATATCACAAGTAAGAGAGAAAAGTATGGCACACCTTAAGTCACTTCTTGCCCATTCCTGGAGATGATATCTGACTCCTCTATATGGGACTAGCAGTGCATCACATGATGGGAACCTGCATCAGCTAAATAATATGTCCCAGGAGCAATGGCAAGGTCAGTCCTCCTTGCATTGTCAAAAAGGCGGCTATCAGCAGCACTGCCCTCCCATCCTGTGAGAAGATAACAGAACTGGAGATCAAAGGTGCAGGCAGCCAAGACATTGGTAGAAATTCTGCCCTTCCTACTGTGATAACGTGAAAGATCACCTTCAGCAACAAAGGCATCAAGCAGGGTGCCATCAATAGCAGCACGGCAGTCTTGAAAGAAAGGAAAGAATTTTGAATTACTGAAAATTTCAGCAGGAACTTGATCTGCAGATGGCAGTTTCACATATACCCCATAAAATTCTGGGGAGACAAGCATGTCAAGAATGCGGTGGAAGGACCTAAAGTTGTATATCATCCTCAATTAAATTCAAGGGGAATATGAAATATTTGACTGACTTTGAGATGGTCTCACCACTTCTTTGGAAGCGCTCCTGCATCTCCTGATTTCCCAGACCAGTACGTGCTAGTTGAAGGAAGATTGCCAATTGCTCCTCAGGTTTTACATATTTTGTGGCCTGCAAATTGCACCGGACCCTCAATTCATGAAGAAGCTTGTGAAAGACAAACTTCTCCATGCCAAACTGTCGTTTGAAACGTGTAGGATGGCCTACTTGTCCATTATTGAACATCCAATATGAAATTCATATGGTTACTTACCTCTCAGAAGCTCTTCTAGCCATTTCTGTCCAGTGAGGATGGATGTATGAAGAGGCTGCTTCTCAACATGGGCAGCAGCATGAGAAGCAGTAGCCAAGGCAGCACCAAGGCCAGCAAGAAGTGCAGCAGCTTTCCTATGCTTATCCCTATGGATCTGTGCAATGGAAAGTTGCCTGGATTTGCGAGGACTTGTAGTGACCATGAGGGAGAGATAACAGATTGTCCAACACCGTTGTGACTTACTGTGACTAACTATGTTCACACGGGTTAGCACTTGAGCTGGCTAGGTTATGCTAACCTAGCCCAACCTAGCCCAACCTAACTACGCATCCGAAAAGGGCCTAAGGTTGTGAGTTCAATCCTGGTCATTGGCAAGTTATTTATGTTCATATATTACCTTAATTGACCAGAGTCTCACAGCGTCCTGCAGAGTCCCACAGAGTCCCACAGAGTCCCACAGAGTCCCACAGAGTCTTGCAGAGTCCCACAGAGTCCCACAGAGCCTGGAGAAAAGGTATATGTTCTGTGCAGCACTGTGCAGTACTGCCACAGACTGCCAGCAGACAGTGGCAGTACTATCCCCAATCAGCAGTTCGACCAGTCACGGATTTGTCAGCATACATAACGCTACCATTTTCAATCTCCGCAATGGCTCAATGTATGTACGGCTGTTTGTACTACTATTATATGTGCAGTGGTAATTAGTATTGTAGGATGATTAATGGGTGCGTAGTATTATTTTTACTGACTCAGTTTGAATGTTATGTTCAGATTATGATTAATATGTGCCAGTGCTTGGGCTTGTCCTGCATCAGGAGGTCATCCTGGGTGTTGTTTACTATGATATGGGGGAAGTGCTGTGTCGTAGAATCTATTGAAATAAGTATATGGGTTAGGGACATGCTGCTCCAAGTCTGGAGCCCAGGCAGGCCAAGGTACAGCCTGAGGCTGATATTGGGTGACTTGAGCCTGCATGGTGGAGAGCGATGATGACGATGAAGCTTGAGTTTTAGCTTGATTCAAATGGCAGCGAGAACCAGGAGTCTGAAAAAGGCCAGAAAATCGAGCATTATCACAAAGTTGCGGATTATCATCAAGATGCTGTTGGATGCGATTGATAAGATCGGCTTTTGTTCCTTTATCTGAAATCTTCAAAGCATTAGCAATGGCTAGCAATGGCTCTTTTGTTTTGTAAGACAAAAGGGCCTGATCAAACACTTTTGATGCAGCATCCTGGGCAATGCGTGCATTCCAAGCATCCACCTCAGCAGCCTTCTGTGCTTCTTTTTCTGTGGCCTCCTTCTCATATTTCTGCCATTCGATTCTTCAATATCAAATGCTTCTTGTAAGCTTGGTGCAGTAAGATATCGTGCTTTAACCTTTGATGAGCCTCGCTCTTTTTTTTTGGTATTGTTCTGGAGTTGAGTGCAACAATTTTCTAAAGCACGCTTCACTGTGCAGTGTGCATTGGCTGCTCGTATTGATGCAGCCTGCACATCAAAAGCATCACATAGCTTTTTTAGTTGCTGGCGCAGTGTTAGAACCTCCTCCAGGAGTTCATCCCTGGACTTTGATTCATCATTGTGTTGAGAACTGGCATGGCACTGATAGATCAGATCACTGAATTCAAGATATGCAGCGACTGATGTTGAGCGAGTTGTAGCACCAGGACTTTCATCATGACAGATCACAGTATCATCAACCTCATTGTTGAGGTGATCATCCATTTCCTCCTGCTCTGAGTTGGCGTTAATGTAATCATCATCTGTTTCCATTTCAGAATCTGAGTCCACATCACTAGGGATTGCGAGATCAGAGGAAGGTACGTCATCGGGAAAGGAATCTGGAACATGAGCTTTTGACGATGATGCTTTACTTGGTGCAAAATCTTCCTTTGTAAAGATATTTGAATTCACTGGATAAATTCCAGTTTTTTCAAATGCTTTCTTAATGAGTTCCTTTGTAACACATTTCTGACGAAACTTGGAGGTATTCTGGAATGACATTGTATCGATTGATAGTGATTCCCCGATGAAGTTGGGTATCACAGTGATCTCGCCATCCCCGTCCAATTGGTGAAAAGACAACAACATCCAAGGGTTGTAATTTGTGAGTGGTTTTGGACAGAAAGCAGAAAACTACGAGATCACATTCAACAAAAGAATAAATTTTTCTTTTCAGCTCCCAGTTCTCATGTGATTCATGGCCGTCGAGAATGAGGACAACAGGTTTTTTTTCATCTATGCATTTAGCACTTGCAAATGGCATGAATGTCTGTTCCATCCATTCCTGGCATATCTCATTATCCGTCCAGCCGCTTGGTGAAGTAGCAATACTATCAGAATGATGTAAGTGTCAGTAGGATGAAAGACTTGAGCAACAGACATTGAAAGACTTACCCACCATAACTGACATCCAGCAGTTTTTGCAGATCAGGCTTTGGTCCATCCGAGAGAACAAAAGATGTTGGGATTGATTCACCAGCAGCAGACACACATTCAATGACCATAACCAACTCAAGGTTGTCACTACTGATTCGATAATGATTATGATGCACACAAAGGTAGAAGTACATCTTTCCGCTATTCTTCCAGCCCCCACCCATCTGAATACCTTTCTCATCCATATTCCAGATATGTTCAGGAGGTATTCCTCCATATTCAGTATTCAGCACTTCCCATTTTTCAAAATAATCCTTTATGATAGTCTCGTTGAAGTTCTTTGCTTGTTTGGGATCCAGTTTTGCTGGTTTCGAAGTCACAAGCTCAGGGTGACGCTTCTTGAACCACCTTGTCCAGCACTTGCCAAGGGGACGGCCAGCAATGTCAGAGGCATGAGCACGTATGGATTGATGATCCATGGGAGTGCCAGACTCCGCCAATTGCTCGATCCATTCAACAAGTACTGACTCTTCAGTGGGTTCAACGGCCTGCAGAGAGTTGGTGTGAACCTTGTGCGGCTTGTGTTTATTTTTCAATCTGTCTTGAAGCGTAGAATACGAGACCTATGACTTTGTCAAAAAGGTCAATGCCATGAATTAGCTAGTACTCACCTGTTCCTTCTGTGCAGCTGCCCTAATGTGTTATGAGCTCACGCCCCTAACCACAACCTTATAATCCCCCCTAGGGGGCCCACAGGCCTCGTCGCTGGCCAGAGAGTAGAAAGGAGACAAAACGCGATAGTATTGGGGTAGAGAGAAACTATCTGAAGTCTGGGGAGACTCCAGCTACAATGTACCTACTTATATACTACTCTATGAGGACCCCTTGCGACTCCCAGACCCACCGGCACTCCCTCAGCCTGACTCACTCCTATTGTTCTTGGTGAGCATGTGCTTGGGCACTGCCGCAGTTGCTGCGCACATGAGCGCATATGGGCGCGGCCGCTCTGACTCCACTCATAGACCTCTTCTGGACTGCTCTAGATCCTGACCATAAGGAGCAATGCCTTGAGGCATTGTGCGTTCCCATCGCAATCCTTTATAGACATGCGCGCTGTCTTGCGCCTTCGTCTGATGCATGATGGCTTGATGCGCTGATCCTCCTGATGCACTGATGCCAAGTGTGATGCCATCAAGGTGGCGATCCACCTTCCTAGTCCGGCTGTCCTTCCGTATATAGTATTGGATGGTTCCTCCAACCATCGTCTTGCCCTCTGGTGAGCGCTCCCATGCGCTGACTCAACCGTTGGTATCCTGTAGTGTCCCATAAGGCCCCAGGCCTGTTATAACATGTATAGAAGTCATCCCAGATGACTGTAAGGTGAAACCGAATTTGAGGGCTAGGATTGCGATCCTAACATAATGCTTGAATATGTCTTATTCCTGAGACCCTCAATAGCAGCCTTGATGCGATCCTCATAATCCGGATCCTTAAGCACGAGAGCAATTGCGACATGGAGCTGTGCTGCGGCTCATGGCGGCATGTGGCTATGTTAGAATTTGAGTCTCCGACTCAGCAAACTTCGGCAAGCGTGACAGTCTGAGCAAAACATGCAACTCAAACTACTTCGTAACTCCACATAGAAACTATCAGAATATGATAGTATAGTGTCCTAGAGCCTGCATGCAAAGAGTGGTAGTGAGCGGCAGTCCGAGTGCTGAGATATGGGGTGGTGGTCGAACTGACGATCTGGTCAAACTGCTGATTGGGGATAGTACTGCACAGAACATATACCTTTTCTCCAGGCTCTGTGGGACTCTGTGGGACTCTGTGGTGCTCTGTGCCTTATTGGCACAGTTTTTTACTTGGATTGCCACAGTGCCACAGACTGCCTGCAGACTGTGGCAGTACTGCACAGAACATATACCTTTTCTCTAGGCTCTGTGGGACTCTTGGGGTTCTGTGGGGTTCTGTGGGGCTCTGTGGGGCTCTGTGGCTTGTTGGAACAGTTATTTACTTGGACTGCCACAGACTGCCAGCAGACTCCACAGACTGCCACAGACTGCCAGCAGACTGTGGCAGTACTGCACAGAACATATACCTTATCTCCAGGTCCTGTGGGCTCTGTGGTACCTCCACAGTGCTGCAGAGGCCTCTGCAGAGAGCCCCAAGTTTGCTGATGGGGATTATGTCAATAAACAAAATATTTAAGGATAAAAATAAATCTTTTAATTAAAAAATAGAAATTTAATTTAATTTAATTTAATTTAATTAAGAAATTCTTTAAATTCTAAATTAAATGTGGCCCTTTAAATTAAATTTAATGCACTAGCAGCATCTGGAGCAGCATCTGGAGGTGTGCTAGTGCCACTAGTGTCGAAACTCTGACAGTTATTATAATAGTTACATTAGATTGGTTACATTCATTAGAATAACTAATGTAATGAACATCTTATCTAATCTATATCTAATCTATATCTTATCTAATTAGATAAGATTGAATAACTATTAATTAAGTGTTTCATATTTAATCATAAATAGCTTACATAATATTAGTCATGTGACTTATGACTCACAATTATGACTCACAGTTATGACTCATTTGGAGTCACAATGACTCATGATTATGACTCATAATGACTCATACAACGTCATATAGAATGAAATGATGTCATATAGAACATCATAGAAGGAATATAAATAGATGAAGACTCAGAATGACTCGTTTTAGGGACCGATATTATGTAATAGGTAGATTACACTGTACTTAGGTTAGGGTTTCTGAAACATATATAAGGAGGGTGTTCTGAGCGACTATCCCCTCAGTTTTACTACAAACTACATCTTGTTAAGGCAACAGCTAACTAACAATGTAAGTAAATTGAATCTTACTTAGTCTAGCTGCTGTGCTGCTGGCATTTGATTCAATAGGTTATGGGCCCCGGCGACTGCCTTCAAAATGCTCAAAAAGGGTTGGGTGTTGTATGCTTAGAAGGGTAGTAGTCTAAAGTGTATTATAAATAGTTTAAGTGTGTGATCAGATCAGCTGATAAGGTCTCAAATATCGGAATCATAGATATGGCTGATGGCCCTCTATCATGACCGATGGGATCTATAGCTAATAAGATTTGTGTGATCTGTGTTGACATTTCTCTCACGCCTACAAATGAATGCTAACCCAACTATGGATAAATAGTCGCTTAATGGTAGCAGGGATACATTTCTGTCACACTTATGACAGACTATCTGGGAAGATAGATTAAATATCTGGTGTCACCATTGGAGCCGTGTGTTGTTGGAAGACAACGAAATCAAAACTTTCCCAGGACTGGCAGGTCTTAAAATATGTTGTGGTTTTGTCACACCACTACTAAAAAAGACACAGATTTTGGGCCGCTTTATGCGGATAACAGGGCCAATCCCCTGTAAAGGCTTCACGCACCCCCAATTGGCCATTACATTATTGCATATATCATAATAACCGTTTTTGTCAGTTTTCTCTATTTTATTATTTAATATTTGTATAAAGGTCGTGCTGAGGCGAACTTTTGTCATACATGCAGACTATTGTTGGGCAGATGAATAGCACCCCAACTAGATTAGGACGTCCGAGGATGTCACTTACACAGATACATACACAGATACATACATACATACTAGTTTGTACGCAGGGAATTTGAAGGAGCCCTGGTACGAGATTGGCATAACAACATCCATATAACCCCAATGAGTCGTTTGCATTGCTAGACAAGTCTATGATGTATTGTTTCAAGAATAGCACAGCCTGATAAGCACTTTTTTCTCATGTATCATTCGGGAAATAAGAATTAGGCTAATATATTTTTTATTTTTAGAAACAAATCAAAATGTCGCGCGTTTACCAAATCGGTCCTCTTTGCACTCAAATGTACTATCATGTCTATCTTGATGGAGCTATCAGCTATGAAGATTACATCAATCAGGGCATTTTAGCTTGGGTCCTGATTAGGAACCAAAACTTGACCAAACAGGATGTTCTTAACATCATGAACAAATATGATGCAGATGATATGGCATCATGTGATCCATATGCTCGCCTTGCTCGCCTCGTCCATCTGGTGCATTCTTGTGCCGGATATAACAATATCAAAGATACCCCTGAGATCAGGGAAATATATCCAGCGATCCGATCTTACGATCTTCCCGCACACCAAATTTCCTTCGTCCCTCGTATTGACACATTTGGTTTCATTCTCGATTGTTTCCTGACCGAGGAAGTCAGGGACATCAGTGATAAACCGCATATCTTAGGTGTCAAATATAGATCAGAAGATGGCATGGCCATCAGTGAGAAAGTAGATCTGATCTTGGTGGATCTGTTTGACAAAATTATCTGACATCCCTGGATTCCCACAACATCTCGGTCCGAAATGTCACTACATGGGTTTCAATGGCCACCCCACTCCGCAGTATGAGTCTTTGAAGAAGACCATTGATACAATGCTCCAAAGGGTTGATGACCCTTATGATCCAAAGGAGCTTTCTCAAGAATTGGCTAGGAAGAGACTAGCCAGAGAACACCCTATCTGGATTCATGACGGTGTTGTTTATCATGATAAGCAAGATTATGATGAAGTTGTCTATGCAGCCAAGCTGCAAAGGGAAGAAAAAGCCATCAAAAATCTAAGTCAGATCTTAGAAAAAGACAGATATATGTCTTTGGTAATTGATCTAAATCAGCTATTAAAATCAAAAGCTGATGTCTCTGTGACAGTGTACGTATTCAGGGGTCATGAGAACCCCAGTCATTCAGAAGAGGGAGTTACATCACTCCCCGTACAGTCACATTCGCCCAGGGAAATGTTTATCCCCGGTAGCAGGAGAGAGACCGGAGCGGATGCTCCGGAAAGATTCAAGCCTGTCGTCCCAATCGAGGATGAAATCAGGAAGCTCAGGGAGTTCGGCGAACTCAGTCGTCTCTGAGGACAGTGTCGACTACCAGGTATAGTACCTAGTAGTCATTATACATGTACAAATGCAGACCAAAATGGTCCAATTATGAAATTTTTGTCACAGTCCAATGAGAACAAAAATCAGACTAAGGATCCCAACGGTTAAATCTGATGAAAAACTTCATCAAAATGAATTTACTCACATGCCTAATTTGGATAACTTTGTATATGTTCCTGATGAAATCATCGACATGTATTATCCTAAGAGTAATCCATTTTTGAAAGAAGAAGAACCGTGTTCACCATCCATAATGAAACATTGTTCAACAATTCCCAGAGTCTCAAGGATGTATTAATAATACCCCTGAACCAACATTATTAAATACAAAAGAAATTATTGCTGGTTTAATTAAACATCTACAAAGGATCTGTGAGAAACAGAAAGCTGATGATACAAATCAGGATAACGGTTGGAATGATGAACACAAATCAGATGATGATGAGAAACCTTGGGATATGAACCACATAAAGCATCCGATTGGATTGATGAAATTCAGAAGAAATTGTTTATCCAAAAACAATATTTCCAAACCAAGGAATCTTTGACAAAAGAAGAGGGTTCACAATTTTCAAGCTCCACAAATCAGATGGCAGAAGAACATTGCACCTATAAGAGAACCAAGTTCTTCATCAAATAGGAAATTCTTTAAATCAGGTTCAGGTACTGAATCAAAATCTGATAAGAATATTCAGTCTAATTTCAGCATAAAAGCAAAAGAATTAGAACTTGCATTTCCGTTCTTTATAAATGTTAAATATAGGGTTCACAAACAAACACATATCATAAAACATACTAAAAATCATCCTATTTGGAATAAGAATGGATTATGTTATATGGTTTTGTTTCAACCCAGATACTATAAAGAACAAGTTTGGCCTATGTATCCTAAACTATCCGAAATTGTCTCATATCCTCAACATTGGAGGAGAAATGTTCATTTTACTTATGAACGTACTGGCATTAATCATTTCCATTTCACTGAGAATTTTAAATCTAGACTTGCTTGGTGGACTCTAGATGATTTTGTTTCCTCTAAAAATAGATTGGCAAATTATTTATGTGGAGGAAAAGATGATAAAGAATGCTTGAAAAATATCTTTTGATCTTCAATGGTATAATGGATTATAAAAAATGGAAGGAAACTTTAATGGCATACTTAGCCATGAAAGGGTACACTAAATATGTAACCAGAGAAAAAGAAAACTATCCTCCCGTTATTGATGAAGAATCTGGTAATCTTGAGCAAAGAACATATTGGGAATTAAAGTATAAATCTGTTTATGCTGAAAGACTTGATTGGGATGAAAATTCTGCAAAGATAAAGTTTTTGGAACGACTGGAATAGCCAAATATTTCATTTTGTACAAAAACATATTCAGTTGGTCTATGAAACCAGGACAAGATCCTATTATAGCTATCTCTAAATTGATGAAAGCTGTTTCCGATTTAGGAACTGAAGAAAAATACAAACTTCCAGATTTTGTTTTGACATTCTTCATTTTACATGCTTTGAATCAACAATATAGTACTTTGGTTACTAATATTGTTAACAGCAATATTGACAAATTCACATCAGCAAAGATAGTTCCTAAGATTCAGAATGAATGGAATCTCATGCAATCAAAAGCAAGGAGTGGCAGACAAACCATTCAAATTGCTAACATTGGATCTAACATTAACAAGTATCCAAACACTAAACCATCTTGAAATGATCAACAATCTAGTAATCAATTTCCAAACAACAGGTTTAGAGGAGGATCTTTTAGAGGCAGATTCAATAATAGATGATCATTCACACCTTGTCAAAGCAATAATAGATTTGCTAACAAAGCAAATGCATCTTCTTTATCTAAAGATGATAAGAAGAAACGGAATGCACAGAATTGTGATAACAAGAAGCTGAAGAATAAAGCTTTGCTTGCAGAGTTGAATAAGTATAACATGAGAATAAGAAAGATTCTCATAACATTATTCACTTTACAAATAATATGATGATGATGAACCGATTCAGACTATAGGAAATATTGAGGAAGAAATACCTGAACATACATCTAATCATAATTTATTAGATAGAATAGGTTTCCATTACATAGATACTGCATTGGCTTATCCTGCGGAATATCTTCGAGATGAGGTAGTAGATTATGAACTTTCTCCTGAAGGAACAGAGTTCAAAAGAATCTTCTTAACGCTCAAATTCCACTTTCACCTATAGCAGAAACTGATGATAGTTCAGTTCCAGACCTTAAATCGCAATCAGACAGTAGTGAGGAACACTACAATGATGCAAATGATGGTTACAACAGTGGCATTGAATATATTGATGAGAACATCAATAATAACGTCGAAAATATGGATATAACTAATCCTGAGAGTAACTCTGGAGGACCATCTGATGAGGATGATCCATTTGGGTATGTGACAAATTTAAACTATTCTAATTACTTATCTAATACTGTTTTAGTGCTTGATAATCTTACCAATGTAAATGTGTTGAACGCATCAGATCAAGCTTTGAATAACAGTAGATACAATTGTATATAGTAATTATGAATATAGGGTTCCTAGTGAACAAATTATGCTCTTAAATAAGAATGATAAGTTGGTAATTGATTCTGGAGCTACCAGACATTGTACACCATTTATAAATGACTTTATGTCATATAAGAAATTTATCACACCAGTTAAAGTTACTACTGCAGACAAAAATGCGAAAACACTCATTGAAGGCCAAGGCCAAGTATGTTTCTGACATGGAAAACATATGCTAACTGGATCGTATGTTATATGCCAATGTTGCCATACAGAATTATCTCTGTACCACAACTTACTAGTATGAATTATGAAGTATATCACACAAAAACACAAACTATTATACACAAGGGAAACATGACGTTGACAGGATATCCTTTAGAGATTAACTCTATAAGTTGGTTATCTACTGAGATTAAAAGACCTTTACAACATTTGTTATTAAATAATAGTTCTAAAACTATTGATTATTTTATTTGGCATCGAAGAATGGCACATCCAAGTGATAACGTGTTAAGTCATATGTTCAGAAATACTGAAAATAGTTCTAAAGTTAATAAACCACATATGAAAAGCATATGTAAATCATGTATCATGGGAAAACTTGATAACAGACCATATCATGTTTCAACTAATAGAGCAACTACCTTGCTAGAATTGATACATATGGACTTGATAGAATTACCTATTCAGTCTTACCATAAACAAAAATGGGCTTTATTAATTTTAGATGATTATTCTTCTTTTGCTTGTGTAGCATTACTTCGATCTAAAGCTGATACTTTTACTGCTATTAAAGCATATATTATATATATTGAGAATCAACTCAATTTAAAAGTAAAAAGTATGCATTCAGATCGAGGGGGAGAGTTTGTAAATCAAAAGCTAAATAACTATTTTCAAGAAAAAGGTATTAAACATGAACTAAGTGCTCCACATGTTCATCAACAAAATGGTAGAGCTGAACAATTAAATGAAACCATTCTAAAGAAAGCACATACACTTTTATTAGAATCTGGTTGTCCTAAATCATGGTGGTCATTTGCATTTGATACTGCAGTCCACATATATAATTGTACACCATTAAGAAGAACGAAATGGAAAACACCTTATGAAAATATGATGAACAAAAAACCTAACATGTCAAACTTCAGGATATTTGGATGTCTAGCATATGTCTATATAGTAAAAGAAGAAGAAAGAATAAATTATCACCAAGAGCTGAACCAATGATATTCATTGGATATGAAAGCAAATCATATAAGTTCATGAATGATAAAAATACTATAGTCATTGCTACACATGCCATCTTTGACAAAAACATATTTCCCAAATTAACAAAAAGATAAACTTATTCATAAAGATATACCCACATCTTTAGATCTTAAAACAATTCCATCAAACAAGAATTATTATAATCATGACACTACAATCAATGATAAAAGGAAATCATTTCATGATTCAAATAATTTAGATGATGATGATTCGTCGGATTCAGATGATCATAAGTTTAATAAGGAATTAGACAATCATCTACATGAAAGTAATTCTTCATATCATAGCACAAAATCATATTCAGCAAATGAAAGTGATTATGATTCAAATATATCTAAAAGTAATTCATATAGATCAAAGAAGGATTCACATTCAGAATCAGATTTGAATATATCTGATATGTATAAAAGTAAAAGTGATCTTGATGATATAAAAGATCCTGAAACAAAAGGTTTTAGAAGTAGTCAAGTATTAAAAAGAATTAATGATAACTTCGAAAAAATGAAAGAAATTAATGATTCTTTTAAATATTTTACTGATAAAGGAAAACAAAAAGCTATTGATACTACTCCTTCATTAAAGAAATCATCTACAAATAAGAAATCACAAAGAGATGATGAAAAATTAGCTAAGATAAGAGAATTTGAGACTCAGATTGAAAATCTGAATAACCCAAGAATACTCTTAATAAAAGTAAATCATTAATTGAAACACCCTTTCAACTTCCTAAGTCAAATCTTGACATAAACTATAGAAAGAATATAGATTTATTTAAAGGAATTAAACGTGTTGGAAAGAAGTTAGATCTTTGAGAAGTTAAAGAAATAGACTTGGTAATGATAAACCAGTTTCTAGATCTACGATACTAGAACAGTCTATTAATCCAGATGAACAAGCTCAAAATCCATTTGGATTCAGAGAACAGGAAAGAGCTATCATACAACAAAAGTTTGGAACAAGAAAATCATCTAGGATTCCAAAAGTTAAAGTTATAAAATAAAAAAAAGATAATGTTTATGGAGATAAACATCCAGCTAAAATTGAAGCTGAATTTAACTTTAAGAAATGGAATGATGTCATTCAAAATAGAATTAAGAATGATAAAGAACTAAATGAAAAAAGTGATAAACAAGTTCAAAAAGTTACTGAAGACTTGTATGGAAAGAAAAAACATCCAAACATTAGAACATCAGATTCTAATATGACAGAACTAACTGTAGAAGATCTTAGACCTATTCCTAAAAAGAATACTAAGAAATAACTTCTGTAGAAACAAATAAATCAGATGTTAAATCAGATTTAACTCCAATGCCTAGATTTGAAAAGAAAATTTTATTACCTGAGATAATAAAGAAACCTTCTATACCAGATATTGATCTAGATAAGACAGTTACTATGGATACTAATTAGATTCAGAATCTAATAATTTAGAATTTGATAATGAAGCTTGGCTAAAGAAAGTACAAGCAAAAAGAAATAAATTTCTCTTATCAAAAGCAGCATCGACACTCAATGATCAAGAAAACAGAAGAAAAGGAATACCTGTTGTATACAGAGATCTTATTAAGATAAAAAGATAAAGATCCTCAATCATATTCAAAATGGGTAACTGCTATGGAAGAAGAAATTAAATCTATACAAAGTAGAAATGTTTGGGAATTAGTAAACAGACCTAAAGACAGGAAACCTATTGGATGTAGATGGGTTTACACCATAAAGCAATCGGATAATAGATATAAAGCGTAGTGTTGTCAAAGCTTAGCTAAGCTAGGCTATGGCTAAGCTAAGTCACCGGAGCCGGTTTTTGGCTATAGCTCAATAGCCGTAGCCGATTGTTTGGCTACAAAGCAGCTACATAGCTGGCTATAGCTGATTTTAATAGGCACCACCACAGTACTAATGCATATGTGAGCCCCCTGTCTCGAGTCTAGCTCCCCTGCATTATTTAGGCATTTCCAATGCTTAGTTTTACATATTACAGAGTTGGGGAGTAGTGGTTGCATGACTGGAAGCCAGGGTAGGGTCTGGGCACAAGGTGAGTAAAGATTTGGTCATATCTCAGCCATTCCTTGACGGATTCCCTTGAATACAGAATCATTCGATAGCTCTTTCTGAGACCATTCTCGACGTGTTAACCGTTTGGCACCGCGCGCGCTTGATCCCGCCCGTAAACATAAAGCTGAGTCACACCATGTATTTTTATATCATATCTCCCCCATTTCTTGACGGTTTTCCTTCAATCTTACACCGTTCGCAAGCGCTCTTGACCCTCTTCCTTGTCGCATTGACCGCTTGATGCAGCGCGCCTTCGTTCTTTTGTTTTCTATCAATCTCTCCGTCAAAACCGTTTTCATCATATCTCAGTCATTTCTCAATGGTTTTCTTTTATTCCTGTATTGTTTAGAAGCGCCTCCTACTGTCGTTCTCAGCGCAGTGACTGCTTCATACGCTGCACATTCATTTTCTTGCTATTCACAAATCTGTATACTCAGGTACTGGGTTTTCCTGTTCTTTAGTCTTGTAGGTCCAGTTTTGCATGTAATTCTATCAAATACACATATATAAAAGTAGTTTCCCTTGGAATTTCAAGTTATGAGTGGACTGTGATAAAATAGGCTAGGTATCATTATGTCTCATTGCTTTAATTACCCATCCTGGCCAAAAGTGTTTGCAATGCATCAGATTTCCTAGGTGCAGAGAAAATGCTTATAAATACAACATACTTTGAGTGAAACCGACCATGGATGAGTGAGATATGAGCCCACTGGCATGTAAAATACGATGTGAATGAAAGATTGATGAATAACGAAAGAGCGAAAGTGCGCCGCATCAAGCGGTCAATGCGACAAGAAAGAGGGTCAAGAGCGCTTGCAAACGGTGTAAGATTGAAGGAAAACCGTCAAGAAATGGGGGAGATATGATATAAAAACACATGGTGTGACTCAGCTTTATGTTACGGGCGGGATCAAGCGCGCGCGGTGCCAAACGGTTAACACGTCGAGAATGGTCTCAGAAAGAGCTATCGAATGATTCTGTATTCAAGGGAATCCGTCAAGGAATGGCTGAGATATGACCAAATCTTTACTTACCTTGTGCCCAGACCCCTACCCTGGCTTCCCATCATGCCAGTGCTCTCCAACCTTCTTGAGGCAAGGAATATGTAAATAAGAGCTTCAAAAACACCTACAATGCCTGAGGAGGCATTACCTGGGGTGGGCCGTCAGTCAACTTGAAAAAGATAGCCAGAGCTGGCTCTAGCTGGCTCTGGGAGCTGAGCCAAGCCGAAAAACCAGCTCCGGGGACTTAGCTTAGCTGGAGTGGTGAACGGGTGAGAGGGTGGTGAACGGGCAAGAGGGGGAGAGGGCGAATGTGAACGGGCAAGAGACACAATGACTCATGGTTAAACCGGCTATAGCCGGCTATAGCCGGCTCATAAGCTGCTCTATGTGTCGAAACTCTGACAAGTTATTATAATAGTTACATTAGATTAAGTTACATTCATTACAATAACTAATGTAATGAACATTTTATCTAATCTATATCTAATCTATATCTTATCTATTAGAGAAGATTGAATAACTATTAATTAAGTGTTTCATATTTAATCATAAATAGCTTACATAATATTAGTCATGTGACTTATGACTCACAATTATGACTCACTATTATGACTCATTTATATAGTCATAATGACTCATAATTATGACTCATGATTAGTCATAATGACTCATACTTATAACTCATTTGAGTCACAATAACTCATGATTATGACTCATAATTAGTCATAATGACTCATGCTTATGACTCATAATGACTCATACTGAGTTATATGACTCATACAACGTCATATAGAAGGAAATGATGTCATATGGAACATCATAGAAGGAATATAAATAGATGAAGACTCAGAATGACTCATTTTAGGGACCGATATTATGTAATAGGTAGATTACACTGTACTTAGGTTAGGGTTTCTGAAATGCATATAAGGAGGGCGTTCTGAGCGACTATCCCCTCAGTTTTACAACTAACAACCTATTAACTAAGGCAACCTTAGCTAACAATGTAAGTAATTGGAACCTTACTTAGCTAGTGGCTTGCGCTGCTGTCTCTTGTTTCAATAGGTTATGGGCCCCGGCGACTGCCTTCAAACGCTCAAAGGGTTGGGCGTTGTATGTCTAGAAGGGTATAGTCTACAGTGTATTATAAATAGTTTAAGTGTGTGATCAGATCAGTTGATGGGATCTCAAAATATCGGAATCATAGATATGGCTGATGGCCCTCTATCATGACCGATGGGATCTATAGCTGATAAGATAATGTGTGATCTGTGTTGACATTTCTCTCACGCCTATGAATGAATGCTAACCCAACTATGGGAAAAATAGTCGCTTAATGGTAGCAGGGATACCATTTCTGTCACACTTGTGACAGACTATCTGGGAAGATAGATTAAATATCTGGTGTCACGCATCGGAGTCGTGCGTTGTTGGAAGACAACGAAATCAAAACTTTCCCAGGACCGGCAGGTCTTTAATCATTGTGGTTTTGTCACACCACTACCAAAAAAGACACGGATTTTGGGCCGCTTTATGCGGATAACAGGGCTGATCCCCTGTAAAGGCTTCACGCACCCCCAATTGGCCGTTACATTACTGCATATATCATAATAACCGTTTTCGTCGGTTTTCTCAATTTTAATTATTTAATATTCGTATAAAGGTCGTGCTGAGGCGAACTTTCGTCGTACACGCAGACTATTGTTGGGCAGATGAATAGCACCCCAACTAGATTAGGACGTCTGAGGATGTCACTTACACAGATACATACACACATACATACATACATACTAGTTTGTACGCAGGGAATTTGAAGGAGCCCTGGTACGAGATTGGCATAACAACATCCATATAACCCCAATGAGTTGTTTGCGTTGCCAGACAAGTCCATGACGTATTGTTTCAAAAATAGCACAGCCTGATAAGCACTCTTTTTCTCATGTATCATTCGGGAAATAAGAATTAGGCTAATATATTTTTATTTTTAGAAACAAATCGAAATGTCGCGCGTTTACCAAATCGGTCCTCTCTGCACTCAAATGGACTATCATGTCTATCTTGATGGAGCTATCGGCTATGAAAATTACATCAATCAGGGCATTTTAGCTCGGGTTCTGATCAGGAATCCAAATTTGACCAAGGAGGACGTTATCAATATCATGAACAAATATGATGCAGATGATATGGCGTCATGTGATCCATATGTTTGCCTTGCTCGCCTCGTCCATCTGGCGCATTCTTGTGCCGGATACAATAATATCAAAGATACCCCTGAGGTCAGGGAATTATATCCAGCGATCAGATCTTACGATCTTCCCGCATATCAAATTTCTTTCGCCCCTCGTATTGACACATTTGGTTTCATTCTCGATTGTTTCCTGACTGAGGAAGTCAGGGACATCGGCGATAAGCCGCATATCCTAGGTGTCAAATATAGATCAGAAGATGGCATGGCCATCAGCGAGAAAGTAGATCTGATCTTGTTAGATCAGTTTGACAGGGCTGATGAAGAAGACAAAGAGATCGAGATCATCACACGTCGGGAAAAGTTATCTGACATCCCTGGATTTCCACAGCATCTCGGTCCGATGTGTCACTATATGGGATTTGATGGTCGCCCCGCTCCGCAGTATGAATCTTTGAAGAAGAAAATTGATATGACGCTCCGAAGGGTTGATGACCCTTATGATCCGAAAGAACTTTCTCAAGAATTGGCTAGAAAGAGACTAGCCAGAGAACATCCGATCTGGATTCACAACGGTGTCATTTATCATGACAAACAAGATTATGATGAAGCTGTTCATGCATCGGAAATTCAGAGAAAGGAGAAAGAAGCTCTTAGGGAGCTAGATCGGATCTTGGAAAAAGACAAATTTGTGTCTTTGGTAACGGATCTAAATCAGCTAATTAAATCAAAAGCTGATATATCTGTGACAGTGTACGTATTCAGGGGTCGTGAGAACCCCAGTCATTCAGAAAGGGAGTTACGACACTCCCCGTACAGTCACATTCGCCCGGGGAAAAGTTTATCCCCAGTAGCAGGAGAGAGACCGGAGCGGATGCTCCAGAAAGATTCAAGCCCGTCGTCCCGATTGAGGACGAAATCACGAAGCTCAGGGAGTTCAGCGAACTCAGTCGTATCCGAGGACAGCGTCGACTACCAGGTATAGTACCTAGTAGTCATAATACTTGTACAAATGCGGACCAAAATGGTCCTATTATGAATTTTTTGTCACAGTCCGATGAGAACGAAAATCAGACTAAGGATAATTTCCCAACGGTTAAATCTGATGAAAAACTTCATCAAAATGAATTTACTCATACGTCTAACTTGGATAATTTGTATATGTTCCTGATGATATCATCGACATGTATTATCCTAAGAGTAATCCATTTTTGAAAGAAGAAGAAACCGCGTTCACCATCCACAATGAAAACATCGTTCAACAGTTTCCAGAGTCTCAAGGATGTATTAATAATTCCCCTGAACCAACAATATTAAATACAAAAGAAATTATTGCTGGTTTAATTAAACGTCTACAAAGAATCTGTGAGAAGCAGAAAGCTGATGATTCAAATCAGGATAACGGTTGGAATGATGAACACAAATCAGATGATGATGAGAAACCTTGGGGATATGAACCACATAAAGCATCCGATTGGATTGACGAAAATTCGGAAGAAATTGTTTATCCGAAAAACAATATTTCCAAACCAAGGAATCTTCAACAAAAGAAGAGGGTTCACAATTTTCAAGCTCCACAAATTAGATGGCAGAAGAACGTTGCACCTATAAGAGAACCAAGTTCTTCATCGAATAAGAAATTCTTGAAATCAGGTTCAGGTACTGAATCAAAATCTGATAAGAATATTCAATCTAATTTCAGCATTAAAGCAAAGGAATTAGAACTTGCATTTCCGTTCTTTATAAATGTCAAATATAGGGTTAACAAACAAACACATATCATAAAACATACTAAAAATCATCCTATTTGGAATAAGAATGGATTATGTTACATGTTTTATTTCAACCCAGATACTATAAAGAACAAGTTTGGCCTATGTATCCTAAATTATCTGAAATCGTCTCGTATCCTCAACATTGGAGAAGAAATGTTCATTTTACTTATGAATGTACTGGCATTAATCATCTTCATTTCACTGAGAATTTTAAGTCTAGACTTGCTTGGTGGACTCTAGATGATTTTGTTTCCTCTAAAAATAGATTGGCAAATTATTTATGTGGAGGAAAAGACAATAAAGAATGCTAGAAAAAATGGTTACTGTGTTTAATGGAGTAATGGATTATAAAAAGTGGAAAGAAACTTTGATGGCATACTTAGCCATGAAAGGATACACTAAATACGTAACTAGAGAAAAAGAAGGTTATCCCTCACCACCTACGGAAAAATCTACCATTGAAGAAAAAACCATTGGGAATTGAAGTATAAATCTGTTTATAATGAAAGACTTGATTGGGATGAAAATTCTGCAAAGACAAATGCTATCATTAAAATGGCATTAGCAACTAATCTATGGTCTTACGTTAAAGAAACTCCAGCTCAAACTATTGCTGAATTGGATAAAGTTTTTGGAACAACTGGAATAGCCAAATATTTCATTTTATACAAAAACATATTCAGTTGGTCTATGAAACCAGGACAAGATCCCATTATAGCTATCTCTAAATTGATGAAAGCTGTTTCCGATCTAGGAACTGAAGATAAATACAAACTTCCAGACTTTGTATTGACATTCTTCATTTTACATGCTTTGAATCAACAATATAGTACTTTGGTTACTAATATTGTTAATAGCAATATTGACGAATTCACGTCAGCAAAGATAGTTCCTAAATTCAGAATGAATGGAATCTCATGCAATCAAAAGCAAGGAGTGGTAGACAAACCGTTCAAATTGCTAACATTGGATCTAATATCAACAAATATCCAAACACTAAACCATCTTGGAATGATCAACAATCTAGTAATCAATTTCCGAATAACAGGTTTAGAGGAGGATCTTTTAGAGGGAGATTCAATAATAGACAATCGTTTACACCTCGTCAAAGCAATAACAGATTTGCTAACAAAGCAAATGCATCTTCTTTATCTAAAGATGATAAGAAGAAACGGAATGCACAGAATCGTGATAACAAAAAGCTGAAGAATAAAGCTTTAATTGCAGAGTTGAATAAGTATAAACATGAGAATAAGAAAGATTCTCATAACATTATTCACTTTACAAATAATATGACGATTGATGAACCAATTCAGACTATAGGAAATATTGAGGAAGAGATACCTGAACATACATCTAATCATGATTTATTAGATAGAATAGGTTTCCATTACATAGATACTATGTTGGCTTATCCTCCGGAATATCTTCAAGATGAGGTAGTAGATTATGAACCTTCTCCTGAAGGAACGAAGTTCAAAAGAATCTTCTTGACACCTCAAATTCCATTTTCACCTATAGCAGAAACTGATGATAGTTCAGTTCCAGACCTTAAATCGCAATCAGACAGTAGTGAGGAACACTACAATGATGCAAATGATGGTTACAACAGTGGTATTGAATATATTGATGAGGACATCAATAATAACATCGAAAATATGGATATAACTAATCCTGAGAGTAACTCTGGAGGACCATCTGATGAGGATGATCCATTTGGGTATGTGACAAATTTAAACCATTCTAATTACTTATCTAATACTGTTTTAGTGCTTGATAATCTTACCAATGTAGATGTGTTGAACGCATTGAATCAAGCTTTGAATAACAGTAGATACAATTGTGTATATAGTAATTATGAATATAGGGTTCCTAGTGAACAAATTATGCTCTTAAATAAGAATGATAAGTGGGTAATTGATTCTGGAGCTACCAGACATTGTACACCATTTATAAATGACTTTATGTCATATAAGAAATTTATCACACCAGTTAAAGTTACTACTGCAGACAAAAATGCGAAAACACTCATTGAAGGCCAAGGCCAAGTATGTTTCCGACATGGAAAACATATGCTAAACTGGATCGTATGTTATATGCCAATGTTGCCATACAGAATTATCTCTGTACCACAACTTACTAGTATGAATTATGAAGTATATCACACAAAAACACAAACTATTATACACAAGGGAAACATAACGTTGACAGGATATCCTTTAGAGACTAACTCTATAAGTTGGTTATCTACTGAGATTAAAAGACCTTTACAACATTTGTTATTAAATAATAGTTCTAAAACTATTGATTATTTTATTTGGCATCGAAGAATGGCACATCCAAGTGATAACGTGTTAAGTCATATGTTCAGAAATACTGAAAATGGTTCTAAAGTTAATAAACCACATATGAAAAGCATATGTAAATCATGTATCATGGGAAAACTTGATAATAAACCATATCATGTTTCAACTAATAGAGCAACTACCTTGCTAGAACTGATACATATGGACTTGATAGAATTACCTATTCAGTCTTACCATAAACAAAAATGGGCTTTATTAATTTTAGATGATTATTCTTCTTTTGCTTATGTAGCATTACTTCGATCTAAAGCTGATACTTTTACTGCTATTAAAGCATATATTATATATATTGAGAATCAACTCAATTTAAAAGTAAAAAGTATGTGTCAGATCGAGGGGAGAGTTTGTAAATCAAAAGCTAAATAACTATTTTCAAGAAAAAGGTATTAAACATGAACTAAGTGCTCCACATGTTCATCAACAAAATGGTAGAGCTGAACGATTAAATGAAACCATTCTAAAGAAAGCACATACACTTTTATTAGAATCTGGTTGTCCTAAATCATGGTGGTCATTTGCATTTGATACTGCAGTCCACATATATAATCGTACACCATTAAGAAGAACAAAATGGAAAACACCTTATGAAAATATGATGAACAAAAAACCTAACATGTCAAACTTCAGGATATTTGGATGTCTAGCATATGTCTATATAGTAAAAGAAAGAAAAAGAATAAATTATCACCAAGAGCTGAACCGATGATATTCATTGGATATGAAAGCAAATCATATAAGTTCATGAATGATAAAATACTACAGTTATTGCTACACATGCCATCTTTGACGAAAACATATTTCCCAAATTAACAAAAGATAAACTTATTCATAAAGATATACCCACATCTTTAGATCTTAAAACAATTCCGTCAAACAAGAATTATTATAATCATGACACTACAATCAATGATAAAAGGAAATCATTTCATGATTCAAATAATTTAGATGATAATGATTCATCGGAATCAGATGATCATAAGTCTAATAAGGAATTAGACAATCATCTACATGACAGTAATTCTTCATATCATAGCACAAAATCATATTCAGCAGATGAAAGTGATTATGATTCAAACATATCTAAAAGTAATTCATATAGATCAAAGAAGGATTCACATTCAGAATCAGATTTGAATATATCTGATATGTATAAAAGTAAAAGTGATCTTGATAAAGATATAAAAGATCCTGAAACAAAAGGTTTTAGAAGTAGTCAAGTAAAAAGAATTGACGATAACTTCGAAAAAATGAAAGAAATTAATGATTCTTTTAAATATTTTACTGATAAAGGAAAACAAAAAGCTATTGATACTCCTTCATTAAAGAAATCATCTACAAATAAGAAATCACAAAGAGATGATGAAAAATTAGCTAAGATAAGAGAATTTGAAAAACAGATTGAAAATCTGAGTAAATCTAAGAATACTCTTAATAAAAGTAAATCATTAATTGAAACACCTTTTCAACTTCCTAAGTCAAATCTTGACATAAACTATAGAAAGAATATAGATTTATTTAAAGGAGTTAAACGTGTTGGAAAGAAGTTAGATCTTCGAGAAGTTAAAAGAATAGACTTGGTAATGATAAACCAGTTTCTAGATCTACAATACTAGAACAGTCTATTAATCCAGATGAACAAGCTCAAAATCCATTTGGATTTAGAGAACAGGAAAGAGCTGTCATACAACAAAAGTTTGGAACACGAAAATCATCTAGGATTCCAAAAGTTAAAGTTATTAAAGATAATGTTTATGGAGATAAACATCCAGCTAAAATTGAAGCTGAATTTAACTTTAAGAAATGGAATAATGTCATTCAAACAGAATTAAGAATGATAAAGAACTAAATGATAAAATAGATAAACAAGTTCAAAAAGTTACTGAAGACTTGTATGGAAAGAAAAAGCATCCAAACATTAGAACGTCAGATTCTAATATGACAGAACTAACTGTAGAAGATCTTAGACCTATTCCTAAAAAGAATACTAAGAAAATAACTTCTGTAGAAACAAATAAATCAGATGTTAAATCAGATTTAATTCCAATGCCTAGATTTGAAAAGAAAATCTTATTACCTAAGATAATAAAGAAACCTTCTATACCAGATATTGATCTAGATAAGACGGTTACTATGGATACAAAATTAGATTCAGAATCTAATGATTTAGAATTTGATAATGAAGCTTGGTTAAAAAAGTACAAGCAAAAAGAGATAAATTCTCTTATCAAAAGCAGCATCGAAACTTAATGATCAAGAAAACAGAAGAAAAGGAATACCTGTTGTATACAGAGATCTTATCAAGATAAAAGATAAGGATCCTCAATCATATTCAAAATGGGTAACTGCTATGGAAGAAGAAATTAAATCTATACAGAGTAGAAATGTTTGGGAATTAGTAAATAGACCTAAAGACAGGAAACCTATTGGATGTAGATGGGTTTACACCATAAAGCAATCGGATAATAGATATAAAGCGCGATTGGTTGCTCAAGGCTTTTCACAAGTACCAGGAATAGACTTTGGAGCCACATTTAGCCCAGTTTCAAGATTCGAGACTGTCAGAATCTTACTAGCATTAGCAGCTTTAGAGGGATGGGTACTCAAAGCACTAGATGTTAAAACTGCTTTTCTATACGGCCAATTAGAAGAGGAGATATATATGGAACAACCGGAAGGTTTCAAAACCAAAGATACTGATAAAGTATATAAGCTAAGAAAAGCTTTATATGGTTTGAAACAAGCATCTTTAGCTTGGAATATACAAGAACACAACAGTATAACTAAACTAGGGTTTAGAAGATTATATGCTGATACAGGAATATATGTCTACAGAAACAACAAAGACATTGTTGTTATCATTTATATGTTGATGACATAATATTCATGGGCAATAATGAAAAGACTGTTGATGACTTTAAAAAGAAATTTATGAATAAATGGGAAAGTAGAGACTTAGGAGATCTAAGTGAATATCTAGGAATGAATATTGTGATAGACAAAAGTAAACGTACTGTCACAATTGATCAAGCCAAATATGCCAAAAAGATTGTTGAAAGATTTGGTTTAATAAATGCAAAACCAGTTAATACTCCTTTACCAGCTGGTTATGTACCAAATAAACAAATAGAAGGCAAAGCTACACCTGAAATGATCACATACTATCAACAATTGATAGGATCATTATTATTTCTAGCAATGTGTACTAGATTAGATATTGTTTATGCTACGATATTAATGTCACAATTTGTGAGCAATCCTACAATGGATCACATTAATAAAGCATTACACATAATCAAATATGTTGGAAGCACATTAGATTATTGTATAAAATATGATGGTCATGATGCTTATGGTTTAATTGTATATGCTGATGCTGATTGGGCTTCAAATCTAATTGATAGGAAGTCAACAACCGGTATGGTTGTAAAATTAGCAGGAGCACCAGTATACTGGAAATCAGCTAAACAAAAAACAATAGCATTATCTTCAACAGAAGCTGAATACATGGCTGCATCAGATGCATGCAGACAAATATCATGGTTAAAGAATTTGTTCAATGAACTTGGATATGATATACAATCCATTCCTTTAATAATGGATAATCAAGCAGCTATTTACATGGCTTCTAATCCAGCTCAAGAACAAAGAACAAAACACATGGACGTAAGATATCATTATATCAGACAATGCGTGAAAGAAGATTTAGTTGATCTCTATTATATAAAAACTGAAGATCAAGCAGCTGATATCTTAACCAAGAACCTTATGTTGAATAAGCATAATAAAATGCTTGAGTTATGTGGTATACACAATTGAAAATATTCAACAAGGGGGAGTGTCGAAACTCTGACAAGTTATTATAATAGTTACATTAGATTAAGTTACATTCATTACAATAACTAATGTAATGAACATTTTATCTAATCTATATCTAATCTATATCTTATCTATTAGAGAAGATTGAATAACTATTAATTAAGTGTTTCATATTTAATCATAAATAGCTTACATAATATTAGTCATGTGACTTATGACTCACAATTATGACTCACTATTATGACTCATTTATATAGTCATAATGACTCATAATTATGACTCATGATTAGTCATAATGACTCATACTTATGACTCATTTGGAGTCACAATAACTCATGATTATGACTCATAATTAGTCATAATGACTCATGCTTATGACTCATAATGACTCATACTGAGTTATATGACTCATACAACGTCATATAGAAGGAAATGATGTCATATGGAACATCATAGAAGGAATATAAATAGATGAAGACTCAGAATGACTCATTTTAGGGACCGATATTATGTAATAGGCAGATTACACTGTACTTAGGTTAGGGTTTCTGAAATGCATATAAGGAGGGCGTTCTGAGCGACTATCCCCTCAGTTTTACAACTAACAACCTATTAACTAAGGCAACCTTAGCTAACAATGTAAGTAATTGGAACCTTACTTAGCTAGTGGCTTGCGCTGCTGTCTCTTGTTTCAATACTATGGCTATAGCCTAGCCAATCAAAGCCATAGCCAAAAATAGCTATGGCTCGGCTAATAATCAGCTTAGCTAAGCTGGCTAGCAGCTATTATGTACTTCTTGGTTTACTCGCTCCGTTTGTCCATCCATCTGAGGGTGATATGCTGTGGGTTTGCCTCAATACCCAACAGCTTGTACAGCTCCTTCATGAACTGGGAAACAAATTGGCTTCCTCTATCGCTGATGACCTGATTCGGTAGTCCGTGTTCTCTGAACACATTGTCCTGGAACAGTCGCGCTACTCCCAATGACATGATGGTGGCATTTGTTGGCAAGAAGAATGCCTTTTTTGAAAAGCGATCTACCACCACCATGATCATATCGTAACCTTTCGACTCTGGAAATGGTCCCATAAGATCCACCGAAATCTCCTGCCAGGGTTGTGCTGGAACATTCAACAGTTTCAACGGTGCCGCCCTCTTTGTCCTGTCTGGTTTGACCGTCTGACACATTCTACATCCCTTCACATACATCTTGACGTCATGAGCCAATCTCGGCCACCAATAATTTTGAGTGATAACTTCAACGGTTTTGTCCACTCCGTAATGTCCCCATTGGTGGTGTGTGCTCATGATCGTCTCCCGGATCCGGCTGTTGACTGGCACATAAATCTGGTTCTTCCATGTGACCAGTCCATTCTCCTCTCTCCATTCTCTGCTATCGTCCTTCAGGCCCTCCAGGACCTGTCGCTCCCACTGTCTCTTATTGATCTTGGCAATGTCCTTTTCTATATCTGACAACACCCTGTCATCATTGTAGAGCCGGACAAAAAGTTCTTCTTTGAGAAGAATGACCCCCTCATTGTCAATCTCCTCCCCCTTATGGTCTGTCCTCCGTGACAGCAGATCTGCTTTGGAGTTGGATTTCCCTGACCGGTGTTTAATAGTGAAATTAAACTCCTGTAAATCCAAAATCCATTGCGCTTGATGCCGGTTGATATTCTGCGGCTTTCTGAAATATGTGAGGTTTTGATGATCCATTAAAACCTCCACTGGGACCTTTGTGCCTTTGAGATAATGTGACCATTCGTAAAAGGCATGCATCACTGCCAACATTTCCTTGTCATAAATTTCATAATTCCTCTCCGCAGGATTTAACGATCTTGAAATGAAGGCCATGGGTCTCCAGGTTCCATCTGTCTGTTGTTGAGACAGAATACCGCCAATTGCAAATTCAGATGCGTCCACTTCCACACGAAATTGACCCTCGTCTGCTGGTATGGCCAATACCACCTCTTCAGCCACTCGGGTCTTCAACCCGTCAAATGCCTTTTGCTGGGTCTCGGCCCATTCCCATTCTTCTTTGCCCATCAGCTTAGTTAATGGTTTTGCTATTGAAGCGAATCCCCGTACAAAGTGTCGGTAAAAGTTCACAAAGCCAAGAAACTGTTGAACGTGTTTCTTGCATTTTGGAACTGGCCACTCCACAATTGCTTCACTTTCGCTTTGTCCATGCTGATTGAATCATGGGATATATAGACCCAAAAACTTGATTGTTGGTTTGTCAAACCAACACTTCTCTGGTTTTAATGACAACTTGTGATTTTCGAGTTTTGCCAAAATCCTGTTGACGGTCGGTGTGACTTTTTTGATCTGCTGAAAAGACCAAGATGTGTTCCATGTAGATGACGACCCATCCTTCTGCAATTTCCTCTCTGAAGAGATCATTCATCATTGTCTGAAAAGTCACTGGTGAATTTGTCAACCAAAAAACATGACTAGGGGCTCAAAAAAGTCCCCGGTTGGTTCGGAATGCTGCCTTCCACTCGTCACCCTCTTTAATCCGGATATTGTTGTATCCCCAGCGAATGTCCATTTTTGAAAAGACCTTCGCGTGTGACAACTTGTCAATTAATTTGGATATTAACGGCAATGGGTATCGGTTCTTGATGGTCATCTCGTTTAATTTTCGATAATCCTGTACTGGCCGTAGTGCTCCGTCTTTCTTCTTGACAAAGAAAAAGGGTGATGCCATGGGTGATTTGCTCGAGCAAATCCTCCCCATGTCCAAGTTTTCTTTAAGAAACTCCTCAAGTTTCCCCTGTTCCTCTTTACTCAATGGATATATCTTGCAATCCAACGGTTTTGATCCTGGTATGAGTTCGATTGCGTGATCCCAAGGCCTTCGAGGTGGTAATTCGTCGAAGGTCTGTTTTTCGAACACTTTCCGGTGATTCAAGTAGTGTTTCGGGACTACTTCATCAAGGGTTCTTTTGATGGTATGTTCCAAAGCAATTTTCGTTGCTGTGGATTCGTAAGCTCTGATCCATTCTTTGTCCACATCTTCATGCATCACTGCTATCAATCGATCTCCTTCCTCAAGATGTACACCATGCTTGCTCTCCTCGTCCTCGTCCTCTGTTTCTTCGGGTTCCTCAGAGTGCGTATCTGGTTGGCATACGCCCGGACACCGATTGAAGAGAAGTGAGTTCTTTTGCCAGTTCACTTCCGGGTTGTGGTATTTCAACCAATCGTGTCCTAAAAACATGTCCGTCTTTCCTAGCGAAGAAAACACCAAACTCCATGTTTCTGTGTGAGTTCCTATTTTAACTTCAGCTGTACCATCTCGGACAGCTTTCCATCCACATTTTCTGAACCGTCCGCATTGTATACAGGAATCGGGTGGGTGAGTTTACGCGTGTTGAGGTTGTTCCTCTTCACGAAGTCCCGGTTCACACACGAGCCCATGCATCCCAAATCCAGCAGGGCCATCACTGACATCCGTTTTCTGGTCATAACTTCCGTGACCAACACTGGTATGTTTAGTTGTCGTTTTCCTGTTCCCACAACATATTTCTTATGGTACTTCAAGTTATGCAAGTACCACATTGTGTTTTCTTCCGTCTCCTGGTTCAAGTCACGGACCATCTCCTTCGTCACTTCCTCCTGTCGCAATTTGTGACTCCACGTCTTTAGAGACTCCAGGGCTTGGGGTATGGGTCGTTCCCATATCCGCCTCACCATCCATGGAGTCTGCCAGGGCTTCAAGCGAGATCCTACCACTCGGATAGGTTGCTTCTGATTTTCGATTCCTTAGACTTCATTTCATATTCAATACAATTCAAATCAATTGAATTCTGTATATTATTACATGAATTAGAAATGTTGTCCATGCTCGTTTGGTCGGAACCTTTGCCGTTCGAGCTTCTCAAAAACCCTTCTCTTTTGCCCATTCAGCAATCGCCTTCATGTCCTTGTCCGTCATATCTTCGTTGAGGAAGTCCTTCCACCCCATTTCTCTAATTCTCACTTTTCCTTTCCATTTCCTGGGCTCCTTGCAGTCCCTACTGAAATGCCCTTCCTTGCCACAGTTGTAGCAAGTCAACACCCTCTTTTTCCTATCCACATCCATGGCGTTCGGATCCAGCCTTTGCGACGTCGATGCTGCAGCTGGGGGTGGTCCCCTAGTTGCCCCATTGAAACAGTTCACAGGTGTTGGTGCTGCCCTGTGTTGGGCTCCCTGCGGTGCAGTATACTGCGTGCGCATCGTCGGTTGTGCCGCATTTCCGTAAAACGCCCTTGTGTCTCTCCACGCCTTGTTTAACTCCATGTTAGGATCGCAATCCTAGCCCTCAATTTTGGTTTATCTTACAGTCATCTGGGATGACTTCTATACATGTTATAACAGGCCTGGGGCCTTATGGGACACTAGGGGATACCAACGGTTGAGTCAGCGCATGGGAGCGCTCACCAGAGGGCAAGACGATGGTTGGAGAAACCATCCAATACTATATACGGAAGGACAGCCGGACTAGGAAGGTGGATCGCCACCTTGATGGCATCACACTCGGCATCAGTGCATCAGGAGGATCAGTGCATCAAGCCATCACGCATCAGACGAAGGTGCAAGACAGCGCGCATGTCTATAAAGGATCGCGATGGGAATGCACAATGCCTCAAGGCATTGCTCCTTATGGTCAGGGTCTAGAGCAGTCCAGAAGAGGTCTATGAGTGGAGTCAGAGCGGCCGCGCCCATATGCGCTCATATGCGCAGCAACTGCGGCAGTGCCCAAGCACATGCTCACCAAGAACAATAGGAGTGAGTCAGGCTGAGGGAGTGCCGGTGGGTCTGGGAGTCGCAAGGGGTCCTCATAGAGTAGTATATAAGTAGGTACAGTGTAGCTGAAGTCTCCCCAGACTTCAGATAGTTTTACTCTCCCCAATTCTATCCCAGTATCGTCTCCTTTCTACTCTCTGGCCAGCGACGAGGCCTGTGGGCCCCCTAGGGGGGATTGTAAGGTTGTGGTTAGGGGCGTGAGCTCATAACACTCCATTGCTTTGGAGTACCATCGCTCCAAGTCTCCTACTGCCGCTCCATCTCCTGGTGCTCCGTTCTCCACTATCTTCAACCCCAACTGTGGGTTGAGACCTCGACAAAACTGCGCCACCAGCGCAATCCCATTGTACCCTGTGAGGGTGGCTAGACCTCTGAAGTCTATGATGTAGTCTTCAGCGTGACGTTTCCCTTGCGACAAGTTTTGGATCTTTCTTATCGCATCATCTCTGGCTTCCGTTGTGAGGAAGAATGTCTTCATCTGTTCCTCAAAGTCTGTCCAGTGTTGAAACGGCCGTTTATTGATCATCGGCTCCTGAATCCATGGAGCTGTTTGGTGAACTGCCATTCCCCCATCAATCAGGTTTGCTATACCCGTTATCTCCTGAGTATAGGTGGTCTCCGCCCGATATGTCCCCGCCAGTCGTCTGGCATCTCTTTCTCCTAAATACTCCAACACCTGTTGAAGTTTCACTCCTGCCCAATTCCCTGCTCGGTTTGCCTGTCCTCCTCTAATTCTCTGTAAGGCCGTTATCACCATGACGTCCAATGAGTCCATTTGCGTCAATTGGAAGTAGGCCAGCATCTGCCGTAGCCAGTTGGCTACTTGGTCCGGTTGCCCCTCATAGTAGGCCGGTGGCTCCTGCCTGGGTTGCGGCATTCTGGGTGGTCTAGGACCCCCTACTGTTTCCAGAATGGTATTGGTAGATTCGGCGAGGTTGGTTGCCATCTGCCTTTGCGTTGCCGCTGGTGCTGCTTCCCAAGCTGCGTTGGTTGCCTCTTGACCAAAGATTGGCAGATAGAACGTGATAAAGGCAATGATCGCTGCTATTAACGCCTCTGTGATGTTGAACCCTACGGAGAAGTGGCATTGAGCTCCACTTCCTTTTTCCTCTAACAATCTCATGCCTAGTAAGCCGGTCGCGCTTGGCGTAACGTGGTACTTCCATGTCATAAAACTGAAGACCACTTGAACCCTCATCTCCGGGTTCCTGAGTTCTGGCTCATAGCTGGCAATCGTTGCCCACGACAGGTTTGGCGGCCACGCAAAAGCATTCCAGTGTTCCGGCTTAAATAGCCATAAGTAACACAGACCCGCTGTCTCAGGTCCGTAGCCGTTGTATCCCGCTGGTGGTAATGACTGCCGGGTTGCTCTTTCCACACGATGCCTCCATGCATCCACATCTATCCTCATGACTGGTATTAAGGTCCTTTGAGTACTCAACTCTTCAAGGAACCAGTTGCCCAGTACTCTTCCATAATGATCAACTGTCATCTGCCTTGTGACGCGTCTTGTAACCGTTACTAGATCCCTGGGGTAAACCACCTCATCAGTGCGCTCGGTGCCGACCTTGAAATTCTTGATCCCGTACTTCCACGTGACGAGCTCATCAATTTGCTCCCAGTTGTAAATCTTAAATTCCCAATTGGGTTGCTTTTCCATGTCCCAATAAGGAACCACATGGTAGATCATGTTGGGATCATTGTCATCCCCGTCCAAGCCAAAAATGGCATTCTCCTTTCGGAGTTCCAGTTCCCAGTCGGCGATCTGTTCGATTGTCGGATATGCCAGCCAGTTGTACTTGTCATAGTACTCCTTCTTGAAGAGATACATGTAGCAGTATCCCTTGCGCTCCCATGGCTCAATTCGCGCAGTCATCCGACTGTATGGTTTGGTTCGCCTAGGTGGTGCCGGCTTCTTTACTGGTCCCAGTAACCCCAGTTGTACTGCGCTCCTCCATTTGCGCGTCCTAATTTGCTGTTCTCCCAGCGACTCTTCACTGCACTCTTTCAAGAACTTCGTCATGCTCAGCACGTTGAAGTCGTCCATGACTCCCTTGGATATATGATCCTTGGGAGTAGCGTTCATAGCCATGCGCTCTGGTTTTTCTCGTATAGATGGATAATAATTCTGAATGTGCATGTAGTGGGCCACGTTCTTTATGTTCCCATTGAGCGCATGTTGAAGACAATTTCTTGCCTGCTGAGACAAGCTCCAGTGCTTGGCCACCAATGCCAAGTCTTGCGGTGTGCTGTCAAAGGCCCGTTGAACATAGCTAGCTAGGACCTGTAGGTCCAGCTCCACTTCCAATACTAGACTCTGGCCATCACCAAAGCCCTCGCTGCCAACCTTGACTAGGTTGACAAATGCTCCTTGGGACCATTTGGACTTTTGATCCCTGATTGCCTTGTTGCTCTCAGCAATGTAGATCCTGTTGAACAGGTTGTCTTGTTCGAACTTTACTTGTACGCCCTTCATTGACTCGAATTTATTGATCATCTCGTCATACTTGGCATACGCCTGTTCGTAGACAGCTACTCCTGCCTTTCTCTGTTTGTTCCATGATGCTTTTGGGATAAAGCGTCCAACCAACTTGTCCACGCTGAACTTCCACTCCGGGACCTTGGTTACCCAGTCTTGGTTGACTGGTTTCACCTCAGCCCGTGCCGCACGTTCCTTTTCTGCTTTCTGCACCTGCTGCACCCTTTCTCTAACAACACATTGCTCTTCGCGTTGTTGTAACAAGGCCTCCCAGGCCAAGTCTTGCTCCTCCTGAGCGAGTCGTTCTGCCTCCTCTCGATGACGGTGTTCCTGATTGAGAAGGCGACCAGCCTCCTCTTCTTTCTGAATGCGCATTTGCGCCTGATGAATAATCCAACACAGCACATGACTGTTATGCTGTGTGGGTACTGGCTGCCTCGCTAGCCAGCACTTCCTGTTGTACTGGAAATTCTTCCAGCACCTGTATTCGAGTTCGGCCCGATGTGTCTCAATGAGACCCTGTAACAAAAACTCCGTCTTGCCGAGGTCCCACACTTGTTAGGATCGCAATCCTAGCCCTCAAATTTGGTTTTACTCTACAGTCATCTGGGATGACTTCTATACATGTTATAACAGGCCTGGGGCCTTACGGGACACTATGGATACCAACGGTTGAGTCAGCGCATGGGAGCGCTCACCAGAGGGCAAGACGATGGTTGGAGAAACCATCCAATACTATATACGGAAGGACAGCCGGACTAGGAAGGTGGATCGCCACCTTGATGGCATCACACTCGGCATCAGTGCATCAGGAGGATCAGCGCATCAAGCCATCACGCATCAGACAAAGGCGCAAGACAGTGCGCATGTCTATAAAGGATCGCGATGGGAACGCACAATGCCTCAAGGCATTGCTCCTTATGGTCAGGGTCTAGAGCAGTCCAGAAGAGGTCTATGAGTGGAGTCAGAGTGGCCGCGCCATATGCGCTCATGTGCGCAGCAACTGCGGCAGCGCCCAAGCACATGCTCACCAAGAACAATAGGAGTGAGTCAGGCTGAGGGAGTGCTGGTGGGTCTGGGAGTCGCAAGGGTCCTCATAGAGTAGTATATAAGTAGGTACAATGTAGCTGGAGTCTCCCCAGACTTCAGATAGTTTCTCTCTACCCCAATACTATTGCGTTTCGTCTCCTTTCTACTCTCTGGCCAGCGACGAGGCCTGTGGGCCCCCTAGGGGGGATTGTAAGGTTGTGGTTAGGGGCATGAGCTCATAACATAATCTGAAGTCTCTATTACCACACTCCTCGTCATCGTCATCGACAGCGTCGAGCATGCCTTGCTCATCATCGCCCGCAACGTCGACAAAATTCATCAAAAATATTCGTCTGACCTCATACACACTCTGTTGGTGTGGCTATGAGCAGCCTCGAGGACCGCCTTCGACTCCACCAGCAGATAGACTCGCTTAACCGTTGTTAAGTGACTACTACCATTGTGGTTACTGGCAACAAAACTGTATTAGACGAGAACTAGGGCGCGCTGTAGTCGACCAGGCAGGGTCTTGCAGGCACTAGTACTAGTACAGTGGAAAAGGCGGTGGAACTGTTGAAGACAACCCTTTGGCATGTCGTGTATCAAGGCATACAGTCTGAGAATACCAATCACGTATCGGATCTAACGATCTGAGCACGAGGACATCTCAGTGAAGCGCCGGGCACCATGTCATTGGGTCAGTTGATGGAATTAAATCGAAGATCCAAGTGTGGGTGCGTTATTGACCACATTGGAGTGTGTCCGCATATGGAATTGTGGATACCGATGAAAAGGCGACACCCCTCCTTCCTTAGGGGGGTATGATTGATCTTACAAGGGCCGTGAGGAAGAGGTTAATCGCTGGTGGAGCGCCCAGGATTAATTGAAGAAAGTAATCAATGGCGGATGCCGACCGCCTTACCAAATGGGTAGTTCATATCACCACACTCGTTATGGAAAGATGGAGGCCATAAAGAACATCACCACGCGATAGTCGATCGCAGATGCAGAAGCCGACTGCAGTATCAAATCAGGCATACGCCATCAGTCAGGAAGAGATGACCCTGAGACAAGAAGTCATCAACAGGGTTGCGCGATGATCAGGAGCGCAACAATTTAAAATGGATTGGAACGGCAGCGCCAGATAAAGACTCCAACAGGAATGGTCTAGCCAAATAGTTATTGAACGGCAGGATGCATTCGGAATGTGGGCGCCCATCTATATAAAAGACCACAAAAGGAAGCGGTCCATGGATCAGAGATCGCATGAGTGTCATTAGGGCGCGACGTTAAATAAGGTCTCTACTAGGCTATGCAAGGGATTTCTAGATGGTTTCCTCGATCAGGGATCAGATCTATTGGATCATGCAAACAGCCACCCAGTAAGGCGCTGGGATATCAAAAGCAGGTTATCGGTTATCACTCCATCAACGAAGGACGAACGATGGATTTCTCTTTTTTCTTTCAATCAACAAGTCTGGCATGCCTTGCTGGATTTTGTTTAGTCTATGAGCCAGACATCTCATTAAAAGGTCTAGCCGGAAATGTAGGAGCCAGAAAGACCTCTAGGGAATAGTGGACGCCATGGGAAAGATCACTAATGCAGGATCGACTGCATTGAAAAGATTAAACGATGCAGGGAATATTTGGGGACCAACTAGATCACTTGGCACAAATACAGAGATAGACGGCTGATTGTGAAATCGGCAAAATATTTGGAAACTAAGGATGGGAGCAGGACAATGCTCTCTTTGCACGACATTATACCCGGATGATTTAATCAGAAGGATTACAAGTAACAAGGGATGACATTCAATGTATCCAGTTAAAATCCAAAAGGAGTACAGAAGAGTGGAAACCAACCACTGTAAAAGAATGTGTGAAATGCCAGTAAAGCACTGGGTTAACAAAAGCACCGTCAATACCAGAAGTTTGCGGAATCACAAGCAGTGATACTCCCTAAAGAGAGGGATGTGGAAATAATCTGGAAAGCAGTAGCAGTCTGCTTGAAATAAAATGCTGTTTCAATGGGATCTCAAGTCCACTTAGGTTCGGACTTTTTGGGATGAATACATGGGCATTATAGAGACCTATGGAACGGATCACTGGAGCTATACAGGGAATTTAGCTTAGGGGACAGCCTGAGGAAGGGGTTGTTCTACACGTCAAGTAGTCGGCAGGTCTAGTCGACGATGCAGAAGGACGGCAACCTTGCAGAAAAATGCCATATGAAGTCAGAAAAGGGGAAATTTTTTTTTTCCACCACTATGTTATTCGCCCACGCCTGGTTTTGGGAGGTTACTTGGTCGCTTGCCTTGGAATGGCTGCACTCCCAAGCAACCTCGGGATTTCTCGGGATGAGAAATCTTGAGGAAGGGAAAGGAGTGAAAAGGAGATCCAAGGAATGGAGACAACACGAAGGGGTTCCTGCAGTGTGTGAACGAATTGTGAGACACACAAGGGAATCCTGAGTGCTTGTGGAATGACAAAGGATATCCGTCATGCCTCTAGAATAACGGCCTAAGGACAAATATAATTTTTGGGCAAATTCACTTTCTGGATGGAATGCCCCAGTAAGGCGCTGGGTTATCAAAAGCATGAAAAAGTATGACATGGGAGCCTAAAGCATAGGCACTTAGGAAGGATCAAAGGCCAAGATTGTAACCGGCAGAAGCAAAGGGTTAAATCATTATTGGGAGGATCAGGAATTTGTCAACGTTATACGACGTCCAGTAGAGGGCTGGAGTATCAAAACTCAAAACAAGCGAACTTGGTGGACGACAGGAATCTTTAATATTCAATAAGGGTTCTTTTAGAAAATCAGGAACAGCAACCGCGGTGGTGGGACTTAGCCACGCATTGGTTTCTCGGGACGAGAAACTTAAAGGGAGGGTAATGTTAGGATCGCAATCCTAGCCCTCAAATTTGGTTTTTACTCTACAGTCATCTGGGATGACTTCTATACATGTTATAACAGGCCTGGGGCCTTACGGGACACTATGGGATACCAACGGTTGAGTCAGCGCATGGGAGCGCTCACCAGAGGGCAAGACGATGGTTGGAGAAACATCCAATATATATACGGAAGGACAGCCGGACTAGGAAGGTGGATCGCCACCTGATGGCATCACACTCGGCATCAGTGCATCAGGAGGATCAGCGCATCAAGCCATCACGCATCAGACAAAGGCGCAAGACAGGCGCATGTCTATAAAGGATCGCGATGGGAACGCACAATGCCTCAAGGCATTGCTCCTTATGGTCAGGGCCTAGAGCAGTCCAGAAGAGGTCTATGAGTGGAGTCAGAGTGGCCGCGCCCATATGCGCTCATGTGCGCAGCAACTGCGGCAGCGCCCAAGCACATGCTCACCAAGAACAATAGGAGTGAGTCAGGCTGAGGGAGTGCCGGTGGGTCTGGGAGTCGCAAGGGGTCCTCATAGAGTAGTATATAAGTAGGTACAATGTAGCTGGAGTCTCCCAGACTTCAGATAGTTTCTCTCTACCCAATACTATTGCGTTTCGTCTCCTTTCTACTCTCTGGCCAGCGACGAGGCCTGTGGGCCCCCTAGGGGGATTGTAAGGTTGTGGTTAGGGCGTGAGCTCATAACAACACTGACCCCACGCAAGGAGCGTTCCTGTTCTTCACTGAGACGGGCTATGCCGGTATCGCCAGTGGGGTATCCACCTGTTCTTGGGGTCCACTGATGTCCCCCCACAGAACTCTTTGATTGCAGTCCTCCACATGACGCATGAGGGTGGTGCCCGGTTTTCGCTCAGGTGTCCTTGTCTCAGGGTTTTACCCCCGATACGTAATTGGTGTCCTGAGACTGTGCATTACCCTCTTCCGCTGAACGGTCTGCCAGGCCCCCTGACCCACTATCCCAGGGCAACCTGATGCTCGCGACCCACCCAGTTGGGTCGCCAAAGAATCCTGTGATGAAACAATTGACTTACTAGTGTCACTCGACACCAGCACGGTCCCTCTCTTGATGAGCGTCACTGTCATTGTGACCGCTCCACTCGTCGTAGTCATTGTTGTAGAAATAAGGTCGTTTGACGTTGGTGCAAACGTCGTGCGAGGTAGTCTTGTAAGGCTCTTGATTATGTTACAAGGTCACTAGACCAAGTCGCACAACCAGTGAGGGACAAGAGAAAAAGAAATAAGAAAGTCTGTTGTACTGTCTAGGACAGTGACAATCAAGAGCCTAGAGCTCTTGACGCAAACTACAGGACTATATACCCTGCACCTCATGCCGTCACATGACCAACATGCTCCCACCTCATTCCTGACCCGCGGGACGCTTACCTAATACCGATAAGATAAGATCAACGATAAGATCTTTTGATAAGATCGAACTGTGACAGTTTGACCAACTGCAAATTGATTTTCTGGGTTATTAGTACAGACTCAATCTGAATGGAAAAGGGCAAGGTAGAGACGCTATTGCATCTTGGCCAGAGCCAACTTGTAAACGGGAACTTCAGCAGTTTTTGGGTTTTATCAATTTCTACCAACGATTTTGTGCAAGGGTTTGCCCAGACAGCTAAGCCATTGACGAAATTGACTGGCAAGGTTGACTGGTTGTGGACCGAGATCCAATCTGTGGCCTTTCAGGGACTGAAAGACCTTGTGGTGAGGGAGGTTGTCCTCAAAATTCCTGACAATGAGGGACAATTTCGGGTTGAAGTGGATGCTTCAGATTGTGCAATTGGTGGAATTTTGTCCCAACAAGGCAAGGACCAATGTGGCTTTTATTTCCAAGGCTCTCAATGATGCAGAACGGAATTATGAGATCTATGACAAGGAAATGCTAGCTGTAATGCATGCATTTTACAAATGGTCTCACTACCTCAAGGGTGCAAAAGAGATAGTGGAAGTCCTGACAGATCACCAAAATTTGACGTACTTCCGAAAAGCGCAGAATCTAAATCGAAGACAAGCTTGATGGGTTACAGATTTGCAGGAGTACAACTTTGTCATTAAGCATCGATCAGGCAAATCCAATTCCAAGGCTGATTTACTGTCTCAAAGAGCCGGGCATGAACGGGGGCAGAACGACAATGAAGGCATCATTCTCCTGAAAGAACACCTGTTTGTATGACTCCTAGATGATGACTGGGCTGTTGATGAATTACTGAGGGATGTTGCAAAAATTCCAAAATGACACAATGGGAGTCACAAGTAAGAGAAGGATTAGAAAAGGGAGATCTGGACTACACCGTTGACAAAGGAATGGTACAATGGAAGGGACAAATTTATATACCTGCCAACAATTGACTTAGAGGGAAATTGATCAGCCTAATTCATTCATGGTGACATTCTGGAGTCATCAAAACACTGGAACTAATAACTCGGGACTACTGGTGGCCAAATATGCGAAAGGACATTGAGAAATACATCCCTGGATGTGAAACATGTCAACATGCTAAACCAGACCAACAGGCCAGAGCGGCTCCCTTACATCCTAATGAAAGTCCTTCGGAACCATGGGAAATCGTATCTGTCAATTTCATTGGACCTTTACCAGAATCTAAGGGCAATGACATGGTCATGGTAGTGGTGGATTGATTCACAAAAAAGGCATACTTCCTACCCACGACATCCAATATCATGTCACAAGGGGTAGCAGTCTTATTCCGGGATAATGTATTTCGAGAGCATGGAATTCCTAGAAAGGTCATCAGCGACCGAGGACCTCAGTTCATCTCCAAGTTCATGGACAATTTATATGGAATGCTGGGCATCAAAGTGAACCATTCTACCGTGTATCACCCACAGACGGATGGACAAACGGAATAATTGTGAAAAAGGTTGGCACATCTGCATACCAGTTAAAAATTCCTGCCTCATGGAAAGTCTACAATGTGTTCAATGAGATTCATCTCAAACCTTACAAGAAACCTGTGTTCCCTACCCAAAAGGACAAAGTAGCTCAACGCAAGGAGTTACAAATGGTTGAGGAATCACAGGATGATGAATACGAGGTTGAAGAAGTCATGGACAGCCAAGTCAGTGGATGTGGCAGTGGACATTTGGAGTATCTTGTTAAGTGGAAAAACTACCCAGTAGAAGAATCCACATGGGAACCAGCAGAGAACCTTGACAACGCTAAGAAAGAGGTTCAGAAGTTTCATAAGGCAAACCCTAGTGCTCCGCGTCGATTGGTTAATGTACATGACATGGATTACTGGCAGTGACAAAATCATATGCAGGTGCATGTACCCAAATGGTTGTTTGGATGGGAAGATGGCGAGCGCAATTACCTTGAAAAACTAAAACGGAACTGGCAGCGGTGGAAAGGTGACTGCAAATTAATATACGATGAAATGGACAAGGACCAGGCCTTCTCAAGGGATCTTACAAGAATTCCTAAGGCGATATCACAGCACTGACTTCCCGGGACATGAAGTCTTAAGGGGGGGGTCATGTTACAACCATCATGTATTTCCTAGGACTTTTTCATATTTTTATCTATTTTCTCTGGGGCCCTATGGATGCATAGGTATACAAGACGGACAGGCACCAACCCCTATGTCAAGGCACTCAACGATTAGGTCAGCGGTTAGGTCAGCCAGGGGCTGTGCTGATAACAGGACAATAAGATTGTATGGGGATTCGGGCATAGTGGGAAGGGCATAGATAGTCGCCATGGTTTTGTTTCTGTGCACGCATAGCCCTAGGGGTATGAGGCTGCTGTGCACAGACCATGGTTGGGGTATATAAGGTGGTGCGTTGTAGGTAGGAGTCTCTAAGACTCTAGATAGTGTTGAAAATGGTGATAACACATCACACAAACATGCCACAATATGTATAAACATCTTAAGACATACATATGATACTATAGATCAACTTTACTTAATAGTAGTTAGGTTAGTTTGTTACATTTCTCCTTATTTTGCTCAAAGTTCGTCCCAAATTGCTTCCTATGTCTGGGGCGCGATATAGTGGACACCTAAACTCACGCCTCAGTGTATATTTTTGCTATGGACCACCATATGGCCCAATTTTACATAGATGTATGGGTAATACTGTACAACCGAGAACTTTGCTACATAATAGATCACTATTATCATCATCTATCTGTCTTAGCATTGTTCAACTGAGGGTTATAACTGCATCTGACTGGTGTTTCATCAGTAGTCAGTTATTAAAGTTTATTGCCAGTTTCTAATAGGTTATGGGCCCTGGCCTTTAACTGACACAAGAACTGTTATTGGACTTGGGGATCTTGTTGGTCTTTTTCTAGACCATTCACTTGATTTATTGGCAACTTGTGGTCTACTCTAGACCACTCAGAACTTGATTGGAAGCTCTTGGAGCAGAAAGCACACTTGGCACACACTATATTAATTGGGGCATTCAAAGATGTCATCAGACCACAGTATTAAAATCAAACCTCTCACAAATGAAAATTATCAGGAGTGGGCAGGGGAGATGAAGGCACTATTGATGAGAGGTGGACTATGGAGGGTTGTGTCTAGCAAGGCTACAAAGCCTAAAGACGAGGAAGCATTGAACAAATGGGAGATCATGATAGAGAAGGCTGCAGGAGAGATCTACTTGGCTGTCGAAAAAGCCTGGAGCCAGGTTCAATGCATATGATGAACTATTCTCCATACACAAAAGTGATGATGAATCTCTCACTAATGTGGCAACAAGGGTTGAAAAGGCAATGGTTAACATCAAAAATCTTCGTCCAAGTGACTTCACTTTGGACACCCTTGATGATGAACTGCTGTGCATGGCAATGATTCGTGCCTTGCCAGAAGAATATGCCAATTTGTCATCAAACTTGTTGTTGGTGGAGAACTTGAATAAAGCTACAATCCTTCAAGCCTTCAAGGCTGAAGAACTCAATCGTCAGTGACGTGCAGATGTGGGAGAGAGGGCAAACAAAATATCTGCCTCTAGTGGAAGTAGTGGTGGGCCACGATCCAGATCAACTTGCCACCATTGCAAGGAAGAGGGTCATTGGTACAAATATTGTCCCAAGAGAAGGAAACATGGTGGAAATAATGCCAAAAAGGCAGAGGAAGTGAAGGAGGCAGAGCCTGCTGTTGAGAAGGCTGGAAATGCAAGTACCTTGGTTGACTATGCACCTTGCCACATCTGCTGACCATCGTTTTGATTGGAATACAGACTCAGGGGCCACTCTCATGGTGGAGAGACATTGAGATACTAAAGTGCTACATGTACCAGGCTTGCAAATAATTTGTTCTCAGTACTATACTTGACACAGCATAGAGGCTTTACAGTACATATCTCTAAATCTGCAATGAAGTTTATTTTAAATGGTCATGTGCCTTTTTGTTGCAAACATTGGAAATGACAATATTGGTTATCTTGTTGGTGAAACAGTTGTAGATGAAGAGTATGTGCGGTCTGCGGCAACATCATCAACTCTGCCTCTGGATCTGACTTTATGGCATAGGAGATTGGCCCACCATCACTATGAGAGTGTCAAGAATATGGCTCATGATAGCATGGTTGAGGGACTAACCATGACTTCTTCTAACAAGCCTGATCCTATCTGTGAACCATGTTTGGCTAAAAAAATGCATGCCAATCCATTTCCATCGTCGAAAAATTGTGCTACAAAGCTGTTGGAGCTCATTCACACTGATGTACATAAAGTGGGAGTTGCTACACATTCTGGTTACCAAAATTGGGTTACATTCATAGATGATTACTCTCGATTTCGTGTTGTATTCCCTATCAAGACCAAGGACATGGTCTTTGATGCATTTAAAAGGTTCAAAGCTTATGCTGAGAATCATTTGGGTCAGTCAGTCAAAACACTTCATGATGACAAAGGAGGAGAATACATGTCAAGAGAGTTTCAGAGATTTACAGATGAATGTGGCATTGTCAGGCAACACACAGTGCGAAATAGGCCACAACAGAATGGTGTGGCAGAACAGGCTAATAGGACATTGTCAGAGAGGATCACAGCTATGTTAGAAGAGTCTGGTTTGCCACCCAAGTTTTGGGGAGAGTGTTTGGCAGCACTTGTCCATGTTTGGAACTGTTTTCCAACATCTGCATTGGAAAAGAAGACACCTTTTGAGTTGTGGTATGGGAAAGAGCCAGATGTCAGTCATCTTTGAATCTGGGGATGCACAGCCTATGTACATGTGCAAAAGGACAAACGTACTGTTTTGGGTTCACATATGGAGAAGTGTATCTTCATTGGATATCCTGAAGGTTACAAGGGCTGGAAGTTCCATAATCCAGTCACAAAGAAGTTGGTCATTTGTGGAAGGGCAGAGTTTGATGAACGTTACATGTTGGGTTCAACTCTACTTTCACAACCTCAGGTTACCAATGGGCAACATGCACCTCAGGAGCAACAGTACTACATTCCTGCACCAGCAATTCCTGTAGAGGCAGATGACGATGACACAGTGGCACCATTACCAAGAATAGACAAACCACATGACAGGCAGGAAGCACAGAAGGAGCAGGATGTGCATCCAGAGCAGCAGGTACAGGTTGAGGGTCCACCAGTACCTCCAATAGATGAAAATGGACCAGCCCAGGATGTAAAGGTGGATGATGATGAACATCAGACTCCACCATCAGCTCCATTAACTCCACCACCACCACCAGTAACTCCACCACCACGTGCTGTACCAGAACCAACCCTAGCTGCCAGGCGGCATAGGCGAGAGGTTTGACCTCCTGGTGAATGGTGGAAGATTGGAGGACTACACAAGCCATTGAAGTACACTGAATCATCAACTGATGAAGAGGATTTTGAAGATGCTGAATATGTGCATGCAGCATCATCTTCATCAATTGAATCAGAACCAAGTACTTATGCTGAAGCAATGGCTGGTCCTGATGCACAGAAATGGAAAGAGGCTGCTTTGGAAGAGTTTAATGCACACCTGAAGAATGGCACTTGGGCTTTGGAAAAGCTACCTCCTGGAATGAAAGCTATTGGTTCAAAATGGGTATTCGGAATCAAAAGGAATGCAGGTGGCACACTGGAACGATACAAGGCCAGGATTGTTGCAAAGGGCTACAATCAGAGGCCAGGATTTGATTACATGGAAATATTTGCCCCAACCATGCGTCAGGCCACTATCCGCCTCGTCCTAGCTCTGGCAGCCATAGATGACTTGCATTTATGCTCTGTTGACATCTCACATGCATTCATTAATGGAGACATTGATACAGAGGTTTATATGACACAACCTCCAGGATTTCGGGAGTTGGGTCCAGATTATGTTTGCAGGTTAAGCAAGTCCATCTATGGATTGAAACAGGCTGCCAGGCTATGGAATGAGAAGTTGCATGCTGCTCTGCTTGACATGGGATTCAAGTGTGTACGATCAGACCCATCCATGTACATTTATGAAAGAAACAATGTATGGATCATAATGCCAGTATTTGTTGATGACATTACCCTTGCTTCAAAGTCACAACCTGCTCTGGATAAGGCAGTCAGTGATTTGGCAAAGCACTTCAAGCTTTGAGATTTGGGGGAGACATCCTACTTGTTAGGAGTGGCCATTAGAAGAGTCAGGTCACAAAGGAAGATCTTCCTGTCTCAAAAGCAATACATTAAAGATGTCTTGAAGCACTTTGCAATGGAGAATTGTCATACTGTGGACACACCTATGAATCCTGGTCTAAAATTGTCTTGAGAACAGAGTCCTACCACTGATGAGGAGAAGGAAGCCATGAAGGACATTCCTTACATTAGTGCAGTTGGCTCAGTCATGTACCTGGCAATGATGACAAGACCTGATATTGCATATACTGCTGGGGTTCTGGCCAGATTCAATTCCAATCCTGGGATGGCTCATTGGAAAGCAGTGAAGCATTTACTCAGGTACTTGAATGGAACTATAGATATGGAACTCTGCCTAGGACCTGACCCAGAGACAAATGAGCTTATTAGAGCTTATGCTGATGCAGACCATGGTGGTAACAGAGACAATGGGAAGTCTACAACTGGATATGTGATCAAATGGGATCTGGAGCCGTCAGCTGGAGCAGCAAACTGCAACCAATTGTGACACTCTCAACCACAGAGGCGTCAGTGTCTGGCTGTTTTAGAGAGATGTGTCATCAGGGGGAAGTGTTGAAAATGGTGATAACACATCACACAAACATGCCACAATATGTATAAACATCACAAGACATACATATGATACTATAGATCAACTTTACTTAATAGTAGTTAGGTTAGTTTGTTACATTTCTCCTTATTTTGCTCAAAGTTCGTCCCAAATTGCTTCCTATGTCTGGGGCACGATATAGTGGACACCTAAACTCACGCCTCAGTGTATATTTTTGCTATGGACCACCATACAGCCCAATTTTACATAGATGTACAGGTAATACTGTACAACTGAGAACTTTGCTACATAATAGATCACTATTATCATCATCTATCTGTCTTAGCATTGTTCAACTGAGGGTTATAACTGCATCTGACTGGTGTTTCATCAGTAGTCAGTTATTAAAGTTTATTGCCAGTTTCTAATAGATAGTTTCCTCCACACCAGGATACTGTTCTATTGTGTCTAATATATTCTCATCTCTCTCATTGTCTCTCAAGAGGCTTGTGGTTGTGTGGGCTTGTCCTAACACCAAGGCCCAGTGATTGCCAATGTTAAGATCAGGACCACATTGCAATAAGAGCAGTGGGAGCAATGATGTTGATGTGTGTCATCACCAAAGGTGGAAAGGTTGCCCCCATGCAGTGTTGCCAGATGGTGTGTGCATGCCCCAATGTGCATTGTGGTTGTTTGAGATGCCCAAAGTGTTTCAATGTGTGGTGTGGATTTTGGTTAATTGAGATAGATCAGTTTGTTGGTCTCTATGCATTCAGGAAAAAGAAACCACTTATGATCACTAATTGGTGTTCTGTCATTGTCAGGCATGACTGGATTGTGAGCAACCTGGCTAGGCTGAATTTGGTGATGTCAAAGCTCCAAGAGTCCATCCACTCTCTCCTGATGGTGGCCTGGTCCTCGATGAATGCAGTGTCTTGTATTGATGTGAGTAGCAATCCAGCCTGCTAAAGAATCTGATTAATGCCATGATGATTTCTTCCAGCCACTTCTCCTTCTTTAGTGTGTCTACATAGACCTTTGAGGCAAAATATACTTGGTCCCAAGAAAGGGCTTTGTCTGCTAGTGTGTTCTGAGATGCTTTGGTTGACACAACTGGGCAGAGTTGAATAGCCCCTGCATTGCCCGCAACAATTCTGAATGTGTTGTTGGAAGTTGAGGTTTCTCTGCTGAAATACAAGAGTTCTATGTATTCAAATTTTGCTGCTTTCTGGCATGCATAGTCTGATACCTGAGGTGTTTATGCTATCAGGACTGCAATACCTCATGGAAATGTCTTGATCTTCTTGCTCTTGATCTGCGTGTCTTCTTCTCCCTCCTGTCTTGGGACTTCTTCCTCTAGCCTAATCTCTTTGTCCCCCTGCCCCAGTTCCTCCTCCTGAGGAGTCTGTTGATATCTCAGTCCTGGTGCCCCACAATCCAAGTGTTGTGCCTATGTTGCCTATCCACTCTCCAGGCTTGTCTTAAGGCATTGGTAATGGCGTCTCCTGGGATGGTTAGTGCTGCCAAACCCTCTCAAGCTGCCTGAATTGCATCTCCTCCAAAATCAGGCTCTTCTTCCATCATTGGGTCCTGGGCTTCCATCTGGGTTGCTCTGCTGAGCAGCCTGAGTTCACTGGAAATGACTGTGGTGGGTCAGGTCCCTGGTTGTGTGTGTCAATTGAGCACCTTCCTGCAGTGTCATTTGATGAGTTTATGACTAGGATGGAAGAAAGGAAACAAAGATGGCAATGAAGAGCCCTCAGATGTGGTGTGCAGACAATGCAGTGCACAGACAATGTGCCATGACCACATCCATGTGACCTCGCCAATGATATCTGTCAAGCACACTTTGCACACTTGACTTCCTCACTTTGGAAAATGGCAACATGCAACAATAAGGTGAAGGGAATCTGCACTCTACTTGTCCAAGTTCAAACCACCCCAGGTCTTCTCATCCTTTGCATAGATCCATGATCGTGATGGAAATGTTAGATCCTTCCTGTGGCAACGGTTCCTGCACTTTGGAATAGTGAGCCACCTGAGCAATGGATTCACACCTCTTCATGGATCTGACTGCATTTGAAGAACCCTTGTTAGATTTGACTCTTTTGATTGTATTGGGATCTGACATGGGTCTCATCTGCAAAAGTGAAAAGCAGAGTAGATGTAATCATAGTCTGTATGCATGCAGTAAAGGACAGGAAGAAGAAATTGTTGCAGGTGCTAGCTAACAGCCTGTTGTGATGATCAATATACATTGCCCATGGAGCCAAGCTACTGAACTCTATCTGTCAAAGAAAAGTAAATTCAATAATGAATGAAAAACTCACTTGCAACAAGAAAACTTTGGATCAGTATAAAAGGTATAATGGAAAACAGGTATGTGGGTCTAGTGCTTGACTCAGGCTATCTGCTTATCCCATATCTGCACCCCCAACTACATCTGAATATAAAATACACAAAGATATATATCATTCAGCTATTTCCTGAAGGCTGTCAGCACTCACTCTAGATGTGCCTGTGCAATTCATCACAAATAAGACATAAATATCAGGGTAGTTGGGTGCTGTGGTCCCATGTACTGCTGCATGGATTTGACAGCATCAGGTAGCACAGACTGAGCATGGCTCCACTTTTCCTGAGACATATAGTAACTCCCAATTGGCCATGCTGTTGAGAGTGTCTGGTGTGTCTGGTCCAAGCTTTCCTGTCCTAGCCTTCATCACATACTCTCCCTTCCTGCTTCATTCCACCTTCCCTGCTTCCTGTATGTACCTGCCAAATTGGCCATGCTGTTGAGAGTGTCTGGGTGATCTGGTCCAAGCTTGCTGTTCTAGCCTTCATCACATCTAGCTCCAGCTTCTCTGCTTCATTCCACCTTCCCTGGTTCCATATGTGCATGCTAATTGGCCATGCAGGAGAGAGTGTCTGGGTGGTCTAGTCCAAGCTTTGCTGTCCTAGCCTTCATCACATCCAGATCCAGCTTCTCTGCTTCATTCCACCTTCCCTGATTCCAGTATGTGCCTGCCAAATTTGCCTTGCTAATGAGAGTGTTTGGGTGGTCTGGTCCAAGCTTTGCTCTGCTTGCCTCCATCACATCCAGCTCCAGCTTCTCTGCTTCATTCCACCTTCCCTGCTCCCAGTATGTACATGCTAAATTGGCCATACTGGTGAGAGTGTCTGGGTGGTCTAGTCCAAGCTTTGCTGTCATAGCCTTCATCACATCCAGCTCCAGCTTCTCTGCTTCATTCCACCTTCCCTGCTTCCTGTATGTGCCTGCCAAATTGGCTATGCTGTTGAGAGTGTCTGGGTGGTCTGGTCCGAGCTTTGCTGTTCTAGCCTTCATCACATCCAGCTGCAGCTTTTCTGCTTCATTCCACCTTCCCTGCTCCCAATATGTGCATGCTAAATTGGCCATGCAGGAGAGAGTGTCTGGGTGGTCTAGTCCAAGCTTTGCTGTCCTAGCCTTCATCACATCCAGATCCAGCATCTCTGCTTCATTCCACCTTCCCTGGTTCCCATATGTACATGCTAAATTGGCCATGCAGGAGAGAGTGTCTGGGTGATCTAGTCCAAGCTTTGCTGTCCTAGCCTTCATCACATCCAGATCCAGCTTCTCTGCTTCATTCCACCTTCCCTGATTCCAGTATGTGCCTGCCAAATTTGCCTTGCTAGTAAGAGTGTTTGGATGGTCTGGTCCCAGCTTTGCTGTCATAGCCTTCATAACATCCAGCTCTAGCTTCTCTGCTTCATTCCACCTTCCCTGCTCCCAGTATGTGCATGCTAAATTGGCCATGCTGGTGAGAGTGTCTGGGTGGTCTGGTCCAAGCTTTGCTGTCCTAGCCTTCATCACATCCAACTCCAGCTTCTCTGCGTCATTCCACCTTCCCTGCTTCCTGTATGTGCCTGCCAAATTGGCCATGCTGTTGAGAGTGTCTGGGTGGTCTGGTCCAAGCTTTGCTCTTCTAGCCTTCATCACATCCAGTTGCAGCTTTTCTGCTTCATTCCACCTTCCCTGGTTCCCATATGTGCATGCTAAATTGGCCATGCAGGAGAGAGTGTCTGGATGGTCTAGTCCAAGCTTTGCTGTCCTAGCCTTCATCACATCCAGATCCAGCTTCTCTGCTTCATTCCACCTTCCCTGCCTCCAGTATGTGCCTGCCAAATTGGCCATGCTGTTGAGAGTGTCTGGGTGGTCTGGCCCAAGCTTTTCTGTTCTAGCCTTCATCATATTTGCTTCCAATTTCTCTGCTTCATTCCAATTTCCAATCACATAAAAAACACATGAAAATTGCTCATGTTCATCATCATAATAAACAGGTTCCATGTTTGTATCAACTCTGTATTGATCATTTGATTTGATATGTGGAGCAATCAATTGATAGAAGGCACACTTCTCTAGATCATACTCAGAATTTACTGCACAAGACAACAATGCCCTTGCTTTGTGTTAGTGAATGATTGTTTCTGCTTTTGATATTCGGTCCCTGCTCCATGAATGAACTAATGGATGCATTGAATACAAGCCACTAATGGCCTTTATCAGAGAAAAGCCAACAAGAATCTGAATGCCAGCCATGAAGTGGATGCTATCCATTTACCTCTTTATTCAGAACCAAGTATCATAATCCAACAAGGTCACTGATTGTTGAAGAGAGGATTTTATGTTGTTTGGTAGAACATTCTTCCCATAGCTTTCTGTGGCAGTATTTGGTGAGACTCTCATCACATAATTTTCAGCAGCATTCTTGAACAACTCTTGTGGTATGTGGGCATGATGTAGAAATGCAAAAATCCTCATCAAGTCATAGCACTTTGAGATGCAATTGCTTTAGAACTATCTTGCCTGACTGCCCTGTTTGTAATCTCCTGCATGGATACTTCCCATGTTTCATATGTTGAATTTCTATAGTTGGATGCACCCTCAAATTCAATACTGGACATCAATTTTTGCTGTTTTGTATATATCTCCAGATAATCCTGAATGGTGCAACCACAGGATTGGATGTATGATCCAGCTTGATCAATAGCAAGTGGAATGCACCTATTTTGAGCACAAGCTGCCTACCTAAGAGCCTGAGATCATCAGATGAACAATCCAGTGAGGCTGACTCCAAGAGCAAAGTGACAGCCTCTTCTCTGACATATCACCACCTCTAATGAATTCTTTGCCAATGTGATTCTGCATAAAGCAGGATTCCTGCTTGTAATCAAATATTCCCAGCATTTCCTGGTGGGAGGTGCTTCTCAACAATTTGATATCCCCCATCTGCACTATCATATACAATGAGCCAGTTAACTCTTTGAGAGATCCAGCTGAGAGCCAATGTAGCTGAATTCATTGTGCTAGATGTGAGATTATGTGCATGAGAAATCTGCTCCAAAGCAAAGCAAATTGTATCCTGAGAAGAAGCATCAATCCAGAAAATATGAGAAAACCTGGGTGATCACTTTATAAGAATGTCCAATATAATTATTTAGATACTTACAATTGTGTATTCTGTTCAATGAATTTCAGGCAGATCTGAGTTTTGCCAATACCTCCCATGCCATACAAGAGAAATGATTTCCTGTGCCCTTTTGCATCATGGTTGAAAAATCCCCTCAACTTATGGAGGTAGTCATCACGACCTATGAACATGGCACTAGGACCTGAAATAGGCAATAAAGTGAAAGCTGGTACAGTTGAAGCAGGTGGTGTTGTATTGATGTAATAATTAACCTGGAGTATGACAATCATTGCATAATTCAACCAAGTAAAACAACGACATACTTGATTCCCACGAACTTCTGTAAACTCTCCATGATCGACAATGAATCCACGAGCACCAGCAAGGAAGCCCGAGTTTGTGGTCAAACGAGGAGATCTTTCTGATTTGCTGGTCATAATCTGGCATATGGGAAGAAATTAGCACCCGAACCTATCGTAATGAAGATGAGAGTTACCAATAGCAGGAATTATGTGCGTGCGTGTGTGGTGGTCAAGACGAAAGGCTTGGTGTCACATATGTCACGCCAGTCATCGTGGAAAATGCACATCGGCAAATTGTTCACCCATCTAAGATGCACGAACGTTATCGATACAATACAGAGCCGCCCTGGACTTTGGCTAAATGAACTACCGCCCGCACATAATGGATGTAAAAGCGCCCCGCGAAACTTGTCAAGTACACATTGCTGCGAGATGAGGGTTTGATAATGCTTTAAGTTTGTCGGAGCTCGGCAAACCCTCGGCCACACCAAGCGTATACCTTCGGTAGAACGTATAGCAGCGCGGGGGTACTTATAGCGTAGAACGAGTCAGAGCAATAGATCTTCCTCTTGACGAGCTACCACTACCACGTCACAGCCGCCCGCTCAGTCACGCGCTTGCTCTCACGCTCACACCGCTAGCCGGTTATCGACACACCCGTTACAGTTAAACTTGTCTTAACCCATACCGGTCGGTGGACACTTCAGGCTATGGGCTATAAGGGATTATGGGGTAGGTGGGATGTACTAAAAATAGACTTGAAAAAAGTGTAGAAATTTGGCGGTAACAAGTAAGATATGACGGTCTGTATCAGACACATTATGTTAGTATTTCTAGCTTGGACTATACTATCTCTGGCAAAAAAAGTCAGTTATAACAGTTTCTTTCATCCTCTTGGATTCTTCAAGGTGGAGTTACCCATTGAATGAGCCCAGAAGGGCTTCAAGTTTACGAGCAATGGGATTGTTGAAGTTAGCATTGTACCTATTGATTGTTGATACTGCCTTGAGAATGTCGCACCGAGTTGGGCAAGGCTCAGCAGGAGTATTGTTCTCATTGATGGCATCATCTCCACCACTTATCTCCATGTTTTCACGTGCCGCAATTGAATCAATAACAGCCTGATAGATCTCCTGGTCTGATGTCATGTCTCTTTCAAGACATGTGATTCACTGGCCGGATTTAGAAAGCATTCAATGTCCATCTGATTCTTCACCCGAAGCACTCCTGTGACAACCAGATCATCAAGTGCAGCCTCGACTCTCTTTTCTGCATGAGCAACTGGATCTATTTTGGAGATGGGATCATGGAGAAGGGAAGAGAGCGGGACTGCCTGGTTTTCATGAGATGAAGAAACTATATCTGGTAAGATCCCTGCTTTGCGCCAGCAGTTTCGGATCGTTCCTGGATCAACATCATGCCACGCAGCATCTGCCATTCGCATTGCTTGTAGTTGGTCAATGTCATAAAGTTGAGAAGGTGTTATACCCTTGTCATAGCGATCCACAGCCCGTTCAATGAATCTGGAGCGGTATTGGGCTTTGAAGCATTGGATGATGCCCTGATCATTTGGCTGGAAATGTGAGGTAGGGTTTGGCACAAAGTTTTCAACTTGAATATTCTTGAGGCATGGGTTGTTAGGAACAGCATGGCCAGAGAAGTTATCTTGAAGGAGAAGTATCTTTCAATTCTTTTTTCCAAGCTCATCGTCCCATTTCCAAATCCAGTCTTGATAAATTTGAGTTGTCATCCAAGCTGTCACATTATTTTGGTAGTAAAACCCCAGCTGAGCACCACTCTTCTTGTTGAAAACCCGTGGCCATTCTGCTGTCCCGATGACAATAGGTGGGAGTTTTTCGGACCCATTGGCATTTGATGTGAGGGCGTATGTCAATTGGATCTTCTTGCCTTTGACTCCTGATTGCTTGTGATCAGACAAGCCTCTGTCTGGTACCAGTCTATGGCTAGAGTCAGACTTGAGCCAGAAACAAAGAAACAGGCAAAGTACCCATAGAAAAGACCAGTTTCATCCATGTTAAAGATATCACAGTGCTCGTACCCAGACTTCTTTATAAGCTCTTGTATCTGTTTTTGCTCCTGCTCCACTGTGCTATCCTCTACCAATGCTGCTTCCCCATGCCGCCTCATCTCCTTCAGACCATTTTGGTCCTTAAATCGGTCCAGCCAAAGTCAATCTTTCTTCTTTTGGAATGCCAGCCAAATCTGCAAAGTGGCTCCATTTCTGACAAAGAATCTCCCCAGTCAATAGAATTCCATCACCCATGGCCTTTGAAACCCATAGATACATCATTTCGGAAACCTCAGGGTGCTCGGTCTGTCAAACCTGTTTAGCGGTTCTGTCACTTTGATGATGTGACTGTTCCCAAAGCCTGCACCATTTCACCTCTTCTTTGATCCATGACAAAATTAAATGGCTGAGCAATTTTAAGGTTTGGGTACTTTGGAGCGAAGTGCTGAGCTGTTTTTGACTGGTTTTTACCATTTTTGTGGTGCCAGTCAAGAATTTCTATTCACTGCATCAATGTAGCATTTTCTTTCTTCGTAAAGACTCCTGGTGTAATATTAGATTTCTTAGGTTTTTTCTCATGTGTTGAACCTTTTTGAGAAATATGAATGCCAAACTTTCTTTGACATGAATCCAAATGCGTACATTTTTGTTTGTTCCCAGCAACTGTCACCAGGTCACCGGCCCACTCTCTCAACTTCTTTACAATTGCCTGCTCATTGACATCCAACTGTTCAAGTGCTTGCTCGTAGTCTGAGGCTGATTCCAGAGTATCAATAACATGCTGCTCATTGATAGTGTTTCCCTTGTTATCCAACCAATGCTCATCCAATGATGAAATGGTTTCTGCATGAGCTAGCTTTGCACTGAGCTCTGTTTTATGAGTCTTGAATTTTTCAGTAAACTTAGCCAGACCCTTCTGGAGAACTTCGAGTTGTTTAGGAGCCATATGTCAACTCAGAGTAAATATGCTTATTCAACCACTTGCCAAGCCTTTCTGGTCACAGATCATTGATTCATCAACTAAAATATATTTGCCCAATGCCAAGATGACAAGAAAATTGTCTGATTACCTATGGGTTTTACCTCCAATGTGGTATGGATTATTGGTTATTAAGGACTTATGGCTTATGGGACCCATTTCCCCACGAACCAAGTTGGTGGACAGCAAAAGCTATGGGATGTAAGGGGTTATGGGCTTTCAGAAGTATGGATTAAGACAAGTTCAACTGTACATGAAAGTTAAACAGCACCGTAGTATCAATAATTCAACGAACCGTGACTTCAGGACCTGCACCAGTTTCTTGACACTCGCATATACACACACCGTGAGCACGTGTTCGGATGTGACCTGACTCGAATTGTGTTGCAACATCGAGATAACGCTGTCATCTTTGTGGACCCGATGGCATTTGTAGAACCCTTGGATGTTTCCACGGTTTCCCAATGACGTGATTCTAGTGACATTCATGAGAACACTTAATGCTCATGAATCAAAAATAGAACGTCAGCCTAACACCAGTCACTTCATGAGAACGTCTTGATCTTCATCAAAGATTTCTGGAAGCATGCTCGGAAGACTGGTGTTTTAATTTAGCTGTGCATGAGGGGATGCAGGACCCCGCAACAGCAACCAAGAGGGTGGATCATGGAGAAGGAGAGAGGCCTTTGGCTCGTCAGTTTCAAAGGGCATTCGGATTTGGCAGTGTTACAATCATGCCTCAAACATGCTTATGTAAAACCCCTATCCCTATGCAGTACGTTTTTCTCATTATTATGCTCTTCTTACTTCGTCGAATATGCCAGAGTCCCTTTTATCACATGCCTATCACCTTTATCACATGTAACATTCCTTTATCACATGCCAGCGTTTATTATCACATGCCTATCTACATTATCACATGTCTATGCACTCCTGTACATGTATATAAACCTTGCAATCCATAGACTGGACCTCCAGTCTAGTTTTAACGGTCAAACCGTTCGACTGAACTGTTAGCTCGTCTCAGCACACTCTCACTCTCCAGTCTTACACTCGTGTAGTAGCTTGGCTGTTCCTTGAGAAGGCCTTGCTCTCGTCGCCCTTGAGGTTGACGATCTAAACACGTTATAGGTGTAACAATAAAACTAGACTCCTCTCCACTTTCCGCCAGCTTTCTAGCTCGCACCACCCACCCACCTTCGTCACCATTCCATCACAAACACCACAACGCCCACCTACCGCTTCTGAAGTCGATCCAGCCACTGGAAAGCGAATTCTATACGGACGTCTTATTGAATACCAACCGATCAGGCGATCTTGGGTATACACCAATCACCAAGGATTCTTTACCAAGAACGTCCCAGACAACGAATTCTAACACCCCAGCACGCAGGTAGACCACCAAACGGAGCAGTAGCATTCAAAGGAGAATTCTACAAGAATTATAGCGTTGTAGAGTTCAATTACAGGGAACAGTGTTGGAAATACCGAATTACAGATACTCTATCACGAAGAGTAGACGAACAGGACTTTGAAGGCTTATACAGCGCAGGAGATCCAGAGGAAGAGATCCCAGTCGACGTTTTAACAGATTGGATAGCAGAAAATCGTCCAGAACAATCTGATACACAGCATACTCCTATCCCATCATGTCGCATCACATCCTCCCACTAGAGCTCGGATCGCATAGGCAAAAGGAAGAAGAATCTTCAGGAGAGTCAGATAAAGAAAGAGAAGGATATACAAGTGAACGATCTGCAGGAGAAAGCGAACATCAACTTGAATATTTCGACGTAGCAACCGATCCTTTATCCTTAGGACTAGCCCAGCTTGATATCAGCGCACCAGTACTAGAATTTTACACCCCAGAAATACCCAAAACCGAAGAAACAAAAGTTCCTTCTAGACGACAAACACCTACCCCTCCATCACCTCCACCACCGATAAACCGCCCACAAATATGGCAGGAAACGCAGCAAAAGATAAAACTCGTCCAAAGATTGATCCTCCCGAATACTTCACAGGAAAACGATCCCAGTTACGGAATTTTCTCGCCCAAAGCAATCTATATTTCCGACATTATAAGGACACCTATGAAGACAGTCCTAAAGACAAGATCCTCTTGTTGTTAACTCGCATGAATGGCTTAGCAGCTGAATGGCGAAATAATAAGATGGAAGAATTCGACAAAACTCCAGCCAATGGATAGACTATGACGGATTCATCAAAACGTTGGAAAAAGATTGGGGAGAAATAGATAACCGACCACAGCCCTCAGTTGGTTAATGACAGCCAAGAAAGGCAAAGGGAAACCGCTTAATCAGTGGATCGCAGAAGTAGATCGAAAAATCAGCGAAGCAAAGATAACTGATGAAGGAATGAAGAATTGGATCATGACGAAAACTTTACCACCTCAGACACAGATCAGAGTACGATCAGGAGCAGCTATCACCACCTACAATGACCTAAAGGAGCGATTACTCGGATTTGAAGTAACCGATGCCCTTTTGGGTTCCACAAGTGGACACACACATGGATCTAGCTCTCACAGATCTTATCGAGATAGCGATGCTATGGACGTAGATCGGATCAATCTGAGACAAGCATCAACGTCAAATAACCCTGCTTCATCAGCGAAATGCTATGGCTGCGGACAGATCGGACATTTTATAGCAAATTGCCCAAATAAAGCACAAAGAGGACCGACTAAAGGAGGTAGAGGAAAGCCTAGACGCCAAGGGAATTTCGAAAGGGGAAAGCGCCGAAATTGGAAAGGCAAAGGACGCCGAATCAGGGCTATGGACAAGAAGAAGAAGAGGAAGAAGAACAGGATCAAGACGAAGAAATAGAAGAAGAAACTGGCTACAGTGATGGCGAAGCACAGTACAGAATCATCAGAGAAATGAGCAAATCACTCCCAAAACATATTCGCAATCGACTCAATCATGAGGGTTTTTAGAAGGAGATGAGTGTAAAAAGGCGTCACCCATCTCAGACAAAATTAGAACAAGAACTAGCTATCAGAGGTGTACGAGTATATTCTACAAGTCAATACAAGATCTCCGTACCAATCTCTGAATGTTCTAATCTGAAAACCGCCGAAACAACGCTCTAATCGATTGTGGAGCAGAAGGGAAATTTATTGACAGCTCAATAATCGATTGGACACAAGTACGAAAACTATTAAAGCCATTACCAGTCAGGAACGTAGATGGAACGCTTAACAAGCAGGATCCTTAAATACAAAATCCAAATGCAATATACGATTAAAGGCCAAAGTTTTGAAGATTGGTTCTATGTAACCAAGTTAGGCGATCAGAAGGTGATCTTAGGATTACCATGGCTGCTTAGGATTACCGTTCGTAGAATCAACCCTAGAATCAATTGGGCTACAGGCGCCGTTGATTTTGTCAATTGGAAGAATAAAGAAACTACCATGAAGACGAACATATTGAATCATACATCAGACAAACGCATATGGAAACGGAGTTGTTAGACGATGAAGACGAACTAGAAGAAGATCTAGAGACTGATCACCTTTGGATTCAATCGAAGTTAACTGCTGCTCAAGATTTCGCACAGAAACATGCCTCAAAGGAAGATAAATCAACGCTTCCAGCAGACTATCATAAATGGAAAGATGTATTTGATAAACAAGCATCGGAAAGATTCCCATCTTCGAGACCATGGGATCATGCAATCGACTTAAAGGAAGGTTTTAAACCGAAAATCGGCAAAATCTATCCGTTGTCAATTATTGAGCAAGAACTCCTTGACAAATGGTTAGACGACCAACTTGCTAAAGGATATATCGTCCATCCCAATCCTCACAAGCGTCACCCTTTTTCTTCGTCCCAAAGAAGGAAAAAGGCGAATTCAGACCTTGCCAGGACTACAGATATGTCAATAGTTGGACGAAACGAAATGCCTATCCGTTACCCTTAGTAACCGACCTTATGCTTAAATTGCGAGATGCCAAGTACTTTTCAAAGCTGGATTTGCGTTGGGGATACAACAATGTGCGAATTAAAGAAGGAGACGAATGGAAAGCAGCCTTCATCACGAACAGAGGACTTTTCGAACCCACTGTTATGTTTTTCGGATTATGCAACTCTCCAGCAACGTTTCAAACGATGATGAATGAATATTTCAGAGATATGATCAACGAAGGATGGCTAGTGATATATATTGACGACATGTTGATCTATGGAAGAACAGAAAAAGAGACGAAGGAGCGCACTCAGAGAGTCCACAGCGACTCAAGAGAGAAGGATCTGTTTCTCAAACTAGAGAAATGCAAAATTCATCGCCAAAGAAGTCGATTTCTTAGGAATGATCATGCTGAAGGACAGATTAAGATGGATCCAGCAAAGCTTACAGGAATTAGCAAATGGCCAGAACCAAAAACCGTCAAACAAGTTTGGTCTTTCTTAGGATTTGCGAATTTTTACAGGAAGTTGTTGGGAACTATGCAGAAATAGTGGCTCCGCTCACAGAATTGACCAAGAAGAATGTTCTGTTTGCATGGAATGAAGAATGCCAGAAGTCTTTCGACGCTCTGAAGGCAAAATTCTTAGAAGAACCGTTCTAGTAATGCCAGATCCGTTGAAACCCTTTACCCTGGAGACGGACGCGTCAAATTGGGCAGTAGGGGCAGTATTGAAACAACGAGGGTCTGATGGAGAATTACACCCATGCAGATACATGAGTCATCGATTATCGGACACAGAACAAAGATACCAGGTCTACGATCGCGAGTTATTGGCAATCAAGAAGGCATTTGAAACATGAAGCATCTTTTGAAAGGATCACCACATCGGATCATGGTTCATTGCGATCACAAGAATCTTTCTTACTACAAGCACCCACAGCTGATGACTGCCAGACAGTCTCGATGGTGGCAAGAGATCATGGAATATGACATCGCTCTGGGCATGTCCCAGGATTGAAATTAATACAGGCAGATGCCTTATCACGGCGCCCAGATCATGTAAACAAAGAAGAAGCCAAAGCCAAGCAGTACCCCAAACCATGATAACGCCTGAAATGGTTATTCGATCAATTATGACATCTTGGGCCGCAGAAATCACGAAACTTACGAAAACGGATAAATTCGCTACAACGATTACCAACGGTTTAAAAATAGGAAAACTACCGCTCAAAGCTAAGCTAACCGATTGGAAATAGATGGTGAAACACTCCGTTACCAAGGACAAATTTATATACCAGATAACAAAAATTTACGACAAGAAATCATTAAATTACACCATGACCCCGCAGTTATGGGTCATCCAGGTCGTCTGAAAACCCTATCACTCGTCAAACGAGATTATTGGTGGCCAGGAATGGCAGCCCTTGTCAACAAATGGGTCGAAGGTTGCGCCTTATGCCAACAAATGAAAGTTAACACACATCCAATTATACCCAGCCTCATGCCAATCAAATCGACTGCCACAAGACCTTTTGAACAGGTTTCACTAGATTTCGTCACAGATCTGCCCCTAGTAGATGGTTTGATTCTGTTTTGACCGTGGTTGATCAAGGCTTAACAAAGGGGTAATATTCATCGCTTGCAAGAAAAACTTTCACCGCCCTAGACACGGCCAACTCCTACATCAATGAAGTCTACAAACGCTTCGGATTACCCACCACACTTATATCAGACAGAGGACCACAATTCACCTCAAAAGTATTCGAAGAAATGTGCAAGATATTCGGAATCGATCATCGGAAATCCACAGCCTTTCATCCACAAACAGATGGAGAATCAGAACGTCTAAATCAAAGAACTTGAAACATATCTCAGGCTATTTTGTACCGATCATCCAATCACATGGAAAGAATATCTCCCTTTGGCAGAATTTGCGCACAATCAGCGCCCACACCAATCCACAAAAAATGGCACCGTTTCAAAATCATGTTTGGAAACCGAACCAATGGCCATACCAACTGCATTTCCACGCATAAATGTTCCAACAGCAGAAGAGCGTTTCAGATTAATCAATCAAATCAGAGATGAAGCGCTAGCAGCACATGAATTATCAAGACAGCTCATGATGCAGCGTGTCAAAGGCAAGACACACCACTTCAAAGAAGGAGACCAGGTTTGGTTAGATTCTAGGAACCTTAAAACCGATCAGCCTCAGAAATTTGCTCCTAGGAGAGAAGGACCTTTCACAATAGAAAAGGCACTTGGACTGGTGACATATAAGCTTCACCTACCCCAAAGATGGAAAATTCACCCGGTGTTTCATGTGTCGCTTCTCACACCCTTTCAAGAAAACGATATCCACGGACCCAATTATCCTAGACCACTTCCAGATCTAGTAGACAACAAAGAAGAGTTCGAAATAGAGACCATTGTCTCACACCGAAGGAAAGGTAGCAAATGGCAATATCTCATTAAATGGAAAGGCTATCCAACGTCTGACAACTCATGGGAAGACAAAGATAATTTAGAACATTCTGAAGAGACGCTTTGGAATATAAGGAGAGACATTGATTACCCAGACTCCAACCTCGAGTTCTAGCATTGCCCACGTCGAAAGCAACGCTCTACATCTTAAACAATGTCTTACACCACCTCCAATGCCTCTCAAACCTCTACCCCTCGTCACACACCTCCTAACACCATTCCCGATGCGCCCACCACGCCATCGCCTCAGATCAGCAGCCCTCCATCGCCTGCACCATTGCCTGTACCCCCCAGTATGTTACCACCTCCTACAACGCTCTCAGCACCGCCAAAAGTTCCTGTTACATGAGGACTAACACAGTTATTGGCAGGAAGCGAATCGGTCTTAGGAGACCTCAGGCATGCAGTCCGAACTGCTAGAGAAGTTGGACGCATGATCCAATGCAATGGAGCTGCAATCGACGACGTCTATGCTGAGTTATTGGCTCATCAAACCACTCGCCCAGGAGACGACCTCCATCCCAACAATGTCACCGACATTTCCGTCCAAAATATTATCCAGCTCACTGTCACTACTGTCACAATCGCCCGGACCCTCTCACCAGCACCACATTTCATTTCGGATATTCAGAGAGGCGCCCCATCACTCATAATGCAGGAGAAGAGGACTTACCTCCCAATCGCTTCATGCATAATTACGAGGACAATTACAACCTCCCTCTTTTCAATCTAGTCATCGTTGAAAATATCCTCAAGCACTATCAGATCCCAGGATACCTAGACCTCAAAGCACAATCCAGAATCATTCGCTTATGGGTCTTGTTCACGAACTGGAGCTTTTGCAATAGTCTATGCCACATATTGGAACAAGAAGTTTGTCTGGAACTAGCAGCATTCGTTTCAACCCTTGTCAACTTCATGCATCGATTCCCAGTTCCACATGAGGATCGTTTCATCACCCTTCACATATGGACACTATCCAAGCACTTGTACTTCTTGGCGTCGAATCTTATGTTGAAGAAGCAGTTAGACGAACCACAGCAGGACACAGAGACGTTTATTTTAATCCAAATCGTTATCGAGTCGCCGAAACCAGCATGATCACACTCCAGCAAAAACCCTAAAGTGGAAGCCATCAATTTACTTGGAACAGTTGACACTGTTGTACATCTAGCATCACAAATGAACCCTACCAGGGAAGCAACAGGCTTCAACCTGAACCATCTTCGGACGCTTCGACAGAAGGTTACGGTTCTCAGCATGCTATATGACAGAGACTCCCACAACTCAACTGGAAATATCAAAACGCAGCGACAACACAACTATATGTAGGCTATAAACATCGAAGGAGTTGACATTCCACTACCCCTTTCACTAATCCTCGACGCTCAAGGGTAGTTACTTTACCAAATGACGAAAGAGAAGCACCAGATGGCGCACCAACCGTTCAAACATGGAACCGGTTAATTATAGATACCCAGGAGAAGACAGGGACACTTTACGAGGATGCTATATCTGTGGAGACGCTGATCACTATACGACGCACCACCCACAGACAGGAAGGATACCAAATGAACATCCGGAAGACGTCAATTCTTTCACTCAACCAGAGCAAGGGCCAAGAAACCCTTTCACATGACGTTTCTCGAAGAATTCTCATATCCTCGACCAACCGCACCACAACCCCCTCCTACCTATGCATCAACCATCGCCTCAGCTTCAAACACATCTTCAGCAAACTTTAGACGACGAAATAATCAGCGAATACCTCCTCCGACGCAAGCATGACGAATGGAAGTGAACTACCATCATTCGCCCTCGCCCACCACCTATTCGGACATCCAGGACGAAATGGCAGACCAAATACCACCCAATACTTGTCAACAAGCACGCCGAAACGCCCGTCCACAACGCCAGACATTGTTTGCCACTCAGGGACTTCGTCCACCTACCAGGAACGCCCCTCCTCGTTTCTCCTCTGCAAACAATACTCCACTTGGACGCCCACCTCGTCACAATAATTGCTCTCGTCACAATCGCTCAGGACAGGATCCATACATCGAGTATACCTATGATGAAGATGCCATGCACAACATGAGCACGTAGAAAAGGACTATCATTGAGTTTTCATATCGATCTTTATGTTTTGTTATTATCTTTGGAAAAGATAGACTTTTAATTTAGAACGGAGGCTATGTTACAATCACGCCTCAAGTATGCTTATGTAAAACCCCTATCCCTATGCAGTACGTTTTTCTCATCATTATGCTTTTCTTCCTTCGTCGAATATGCCAGAGTCCCTTTTATCACATGCCTATCGCTTTTATCACATGTAACATTCCTTTAACACATGCCAGCGTTTATTATCACATGCCTACCTTTATTATCACATGTCTATGCACTCCTGTACATGTATATAAACCTTGCAATCCATAGACTGGACCTCCAGTCTAGTTTTAATGGTCAAACCGTTCGACTGAACTGTCAGCTCGTCTCAGCACACTCTCACTCTCCAGTCTTACACTCGTGTAGTAGCTTGGCTGTTCCTTGAGAAGGCCTTGCTCTCGTCGTCCTTGAGATTGACGATCTAAACACGTTATAGGTGTAACACTGTTGGTCATGGCATCAGATCCCATGACTGAAAAAACCTGAAGTCTCACTCACTTGCTGTTGGTCATGGCATCAGATCCCATGAATGAAGAAACCTGCAGTCTCACTCACTTGCTGGTGGTCATGCATCAGATCCCATAAATGAGGAAACCTGCAGTCTCACTCACTTGCTGTTTGTCATGACATCAGATCCCATGAATGAAGAAACCTGCAGTCTCACTCACTTGCTGTTGGTCATGGCATCAGATCCCATGAATGGAGAAACCTGCAGTCTCACTCACAAGCTGTTGGTCATGGCATCAGATCCCATGAATGAAGAAAGCTGCAGTCTCACTCACTTCCTGTTGGTCATGGCATCAGATCCCATGAATGAGGAAACATGCAGTCTCACTCACTCACTGGTGGTCATGCATCAGATCCCATGAATGAGGAAACCTGCAGTCTCACTCACTTGCTGTTTGTCATGACATCAGATCCCATGAATGAAGAAACCTGCAGTCTCACTCACTGGCTGTTGGTCATGGCATCAGATCCCATGAATGAAGAAACCTGCAGTCTCACTCACTTCCTGTTAGTCATGGCATCAGATCCCATGAATGAAGAAACCTGCAGTCTCACTCACTAGCTGTTGGTCATGGCATCAGATCCCAGGAATGAAGAAACTTGCAGTCTCACTCACTTCCTGTTGGTCATGGCATCAGATCCCATGAATGGAGAAACCTTCAGTCTCACTCACTTGCTGTTGGTCATGGTATCAGATCCCATGAATGAAGAAACCAGTCTCACTCACTTGCTGTTGGTGGCCATGATGCACAAAAAAGCAACAACAATAACACAACTTACATACTGTTCATGGTGCATTTGTCAGAACACCATATTTCAAAATTGATCACCCACTTTCTATCAAATCCATATGTTAGTTATTGTCCAGTCCATGGTGATAAAACATACATAATTTCTCTTCTGTGTAGACCTTTTACTTGCTTCTGTATCTAATCCACCATACGTACATACCCAGAAATGGGGGAATTCCATATGTACAACTAGGAACACAGATGGCCAATAAGGTCCATTTAAATCTATGACCATTCTACAACATGTCAGAATTATGGCAGACTTTTATTTGACCATACTCAAGTGCTGATTTGACACAAATGCTCATGTTGCTCATCTGTGTTGAGGTGAACAGCTGTCTAAGGCTGGCAATTTCAATGGCATCAGCTATTTTCTCAATCAATTCAGAGCAATTTTGGCTTGGTTTGTCCATATCTAATGGAATATGTATTACTTTTATGCCATATAGAAGTGTTATCTCACCTTCCAATTTCACAAATCCCTTTGGAGAATGCTCAGCCTTCATCACTCTAGGTAGATACACTTCCTGAAAAGTCTGCTCAGCATTAACTCTAGCATTAGCCCACTTAACCTCTTCAGTGTTAGGATCGCAATCCTAGCCCCTCAATTTTGGTTTACTCTACAGTCATCTGGGATGATTTCTATACATGTTATAACAGGCCTGGGGCCTTACGAGACACTATGGGATACCAATGGTTGAGTCAGCACATGGGAGCACTCACCAGAGGGCAAGACGATGGTTGGAGAAACCATCCAATACTATACGGAAGGATGGCCGGACTAGGAAGATGGATTGCCAACCTTGATGGCATCACACTTGGCATCAGTGCATCAGGGATCAGTGCATCAAGCCATCAGCATCAGACAAAGGCGCAAGACAGTGCGCATGTCTATAAAGGATCGCGATGGGAACGCACATGCCTCAAGGCATTGCTCCTTATGGTCAGGGTCTAGAGCAGTCCAGAAGAGGTCTATGAGTGGAGTCAGAGCGGCGGCGCCAATATGCGCTCATACACGCAGCAACTGCGGCAGCGCCCAAGCACATGCTCAACAAGAACAATAGGAGTGAGTCAGGCTGAGGGAGTGCCGGTGGGTCTGGGAGTCGCAAGGGGTCCTCATAGAATAGTATATAAGTAGGTACAGTGTAGCTGGAGTCTTCCCAGACTTCAGATAGTTTACCTCCACCCCAATCTATCTTGTTATCGTCTCCTTTCTATCCTCTGGCCAGCGACGAGGCCTGTGGGCCCCCTAGGGGGTTGTAGGGTGTGCTTAGGGGCGTGAGCTCATAACATTCAGGCTCTGTATCATCCAGTTGGCATATTCTTGGACCACTTGAGCATCAAACTTTGTAAATCACCACCAATGGGACTGAATGCCCATGACCAATCAGCAACTCTGCCATTGGCATGCAGAAAGAACATAAATGCTCCTTGGCAATAGCTGGATTGTTGGTAATATGGAGAGAAGCTTACCTTTGCAGTCCCTTTCTCAAAGAATTGCAATTCTCTAGGAGGAAAGGGCGGCAACCATCCATAGGAATGCAGTACCTACATATGTTGATATGTCATTCAATGCAGAGAATGAGAGTAGAATACCAGATAGCATGCAATTGATATTTGAGCTCAACAACATTGGCTTGTTGCTCAATGAACTCCCAAACTTGATTCATGTCTCCATTGCTCCACATTCAAACCCCTGTGAATCATGAAGATGAAATTGCTACCACGGTACATTATCTGGTGCTCAATATCATGTATACCACGCTATACATGATTCAGTGAACAGCTAAAACACTACACATAACATAGAAGAATGAGCACCTCAATAGACAGTTTCAAGTGTGTTAGGACAGCAATGACTTGTGTACAGAAAATGTGTGATGCTGAAATGATGCTAGACTTGAGTTTGGGGAGCATGGAGATTGAGGCTGTTCTTGTTGAGTATAATGGGATCAGTTGCCTGTGTGATACCACAGACCTTCTCAAGAATTGTCATCTTGCCCACATTGGCCTGGCCGATGATGAGGATATGGAAATGGGGGCATTTGTAACACTCCTTGAGCATGGTGACAAGCTCTGGGTCTGTATCTGGACATACAACTCAGTGGCTGCCAACAGTGGTAATTGATAATCATGTTCCTCACTCGGCAGAAGGGAGACACCTTGAGTGTTTGTCTCTGACATGAGTAGTCAAAGACTCAGAGTGAGGTTGCTACTTGAGGAATGAGGTACTATGAGGAATTGCTAATATCACTCTACACTATCTAAGCGACAGGTAGGCAGGAGGTGGGTTGTGAGCTAGTGAAGAATGTCCCGTTAATCCGAGTCAGAACACATGCTGCACGGATATGCGATACATAGTGGAAAATGAGCAGAGCGAGGCGGACGTGCATGGAGCAGATCCTTGTAGCGCACGCTGCGGATGCGATGCGGTGCGCCGGATAGCGGACGTCAGATGGGCGGATGAATCACGTGGGGGGCGCAAGGCGATAGTTGGTGGCTGTCGCGGTCGGCGTCGAGGGCGGATACTGATAACGGTAGCAGATCGCGGGTAACCGACGAGCAGCGCAAGTCTTTCCGCAACGCGGCTTGATGATGGCTGAAACGACGAGGAAGTAGAGAACAATGCAAGAGAAGAAGGGAAAAGCGAGTGCAGGCGAACGAGACTTGAGCGATAGCTGCGTGGGTATGATATGATGTTTCTACTATGAAACAAGAGGGTTTATATACATTTTTCTACCTACTGACGCAAGTGTACTCTGAAATTCTTTCTCGTGGACGCGCAGCGTTTCCAAATCCATTAACTTGAAAGGCGCTGGCCAATCCAGTTTAGTGTGCAAGCATTTTCTTTGCATTTTCGTTCGGCGTGCAACTCCGTAGCAAAACCCTGACCGTATTGGCGTCGTGCCTAGGGCGGCTAGCGTAATGAAAGCGTCGGCGATGATCGACTGCCGGTGTCCTATCGATAAGCGCTGATGCATTCCCTGGTGACCGTGAACCTGTTTCCTCAACTCGACCCTGGACACCTGATATAGTCTTTTTGTTGTATTTCGCTGATTGACGCAACAAGCCGTGAAGATTTCGTTCCACTGTCTTGGGTGGGCTATTGGCTTTACCTGCCAATCGTATGTGCATGCGGCTACACGGATCCTGATTGCGGTACTCAGAAGGTGGACTTGCCTATCGCGGATGTGGCAGTGTGGAAGTGTCAAAATGCGGCGGTACGCTCCCAATTAGGAAGGATCGTTAGTCAGCATGACCTTCGGATAATCGGGTGGCTTATGCGGTAGTTGTCAAGTGCAGGTAACACGAAAGGGTGCGGGTATGACTCCAACTATTGGGCGGCTTGCACTGCAGATGCATGTGTATGACTGATGTGCAACTCCGGATGTGTGCGGATGTGTGAGCGCTGCGGACGACCTAAGATGTCAGCCAGATTGTTAGTAACGGGTTCAGTGCGTATATAGTCCCGGAGCCGGTAGTACTTCTCTCGCATAGCATGACGCATACGTGTGATGAGGTCACCACACTGTCACAGTGGGACACTGCTCATCATCGCTTGTGATGACTTCCAATGAAAGGTGATGGACAGAGCACAAGAGGTGAAGCACCTGAAACATGTGCCCATCTGCCTTGGAGGAGTCTGGATCCAGACTGGTCAATTGTGGTGCCGTGACCCAGTAACTTGGCACATTGCAGTTTGGAGTGACCTCTTGCAGTTCTGCATAAGAACAAGAAACCAGCGTCTGCCGCAATGCAGCTTCAAAAGCAAACACAGTCTGTTGGAATGTCGGTAAGAGAGTTGATCAATCATCACTGTGTCACATCACCTCTTCAGTACCCTACTTAGTTTGCCCACTTTACGCCCCTGCTCAGTGAGGCTATCACACAATTTACGACTTGCCATTCTGGGAAAGAGGGTGCCTCAGGCGGCGCTCCCAGTCCCTGAGCGTGCCATAAACCACACCATCTTGGCAATCTGTTGGCAATCCCATCAATTTCCCCTTTATCACCCCTGTGTGATAATGCTTGATTGCGTTGAAAGGTGCACTTTGTTTTTATTCACCAGAAAGATTAGCTGTACTAAATGAATGGGGGTAGGGTAGATATGTTCTAGAGAATAAAACAATGAGTGCTAGAATAATGAGTGTGATTAGCTGAAAAAGTGTCCATTAATGGCTCATGCTTGTTGAGGAAAGCTCTCGCTGCTCAGGGGTTCCATTGCGACTCTTGTGCTGCCTTCCATGGCACTTGCAGATGGCCTTCACAAGTGGGTCTATACCCTGGGCTGCCTGGGGATAGTCTTGAAGGAAATGCGCTTCATCACGCAAATATTTGCAAATGCAACTTTGGTTAGCAATGGTTGTTGAGCTGGAGGAAGGCACATGCACGCATCATATTCAACTGCAATTGTCTCCCGGACACTCCGCTTTGTGCCATTCACAAGGCGCATGGGCCCTGTGTATTTGTAAGTCTCCCAGTCCCTCAGGAATTTGTCCCACTGCTGCATGGCCACTTTCCAAGCATTGGGGCCTTGTGGGATATCTGGGATCACTGCACCTGGTATAGGTGCCAGGCATCATTGAGACAACTTCTTTTTGCTTGCTGATGGCTGGGAGGTACTGTATACTGGTGCGGGAGCATTGGCCATGGGAGGCATGGTGACAGGGTGATCTGATGCAGTGATGAGTGTGGGCTCAGCCACTCCTAGACTCGCAGTTGGGCTTGGATGCTGGGCGGTGATATACAGAGCACCTCCATACATGGCTTGGTTGCCAAAGATGCTCTTGAGCGTGTCAAACAAGGCAGAACTAAACACACACAGATCCTCATTGGTTGCCGGTTGCAAGACCTTGTTATCTCCCATGAAACTCTTATCAGGTTTGTCCTGGATTGGGCATAGTGTGTCACTGTGCCCTGACTCATAGTTCTGCAGGGAATTAAAGAGGTACTTCATCAGGGTGTCAACCTGGTTTTAATCAATCATGGCTCAGATCGGCACTTGAACAGATCACCTACATGCTTGCCTGTTGCCCAGCCACCCCACCATCATATTACATTCAACGACCATTGGTTTTTGGTAGGTGCAAACATGAAACAGTACTGGGCGCCACCATGCCGGAAGCAGTGCGTTGTATAGTTCTTCTCAAGACCAGCTGCTGTTGTGAACTTGGTGATCAGGGACTGGATGTATTTGTGTGACACAGCCCAGCTTGCATGAATCTGGCAGTTGGGGGAGATGTATGGAAATATATATTCATGAGACTCCAGCTTCCGTCCCAGGGCAGTCTCAAGGTACCATAACCACACCCTCAGATGGACAAACATATCCATTGCCATCTCATTCTGGCAGTGTATCTCATACACATTATCTAAAAGTAAGATCAAACTGGTGTCAATATCTGACTAAGATATCAATTTACATACTTTGGAGAGGACCATCAGGACCACTCTTTGTGGACATCCATCTTTCCAATTTGTCAAGTGGATTGTGAAGAAAGTGGCAGGCTTGTGAGGACTTGTTTGGATGATCAAGTTGTGATCAACCCCATGCAATTGCAAGTTGCATAGCTCAAAATTCCTACCATGCATCAATGAGTCCCAGACACTAAAGAAGGAAAGACTCTGATCACCTTGTCCACAGGGTGAATGCTGTTGACATGAATGCATGCATAAAGCTGTGAGTAAGATTGAGGATCTGGTCCTCCATGGTGAGTTGGGCTGGACAGTTCACAAGCCTTTGTTGAGGGCATGTAGCCTCAGACCATCGCATAATCTGTGTCAAGTCTTCAAGGGTCATCGCCTCAGCCTGCTGTTGTCTGATGCCCTCAGCCACATGCTTATTCTTGATTGCTTTGAGAGTCTCTTGGATAACAGGTGCACATGCAGGGCAGCCATACCAAGTTTGCGTGGACTGGTGATAGATGTATGGACTGGCATATTTTTTGCCATCCCTAGGATCCAGGAATGGTGAGCTACTACAGCAGTGCGTAAATCCAAGCTACAGGATTGCTTACATATTATCCCAGTAGTTTGCGAATGCTGCATGGATCGACTCAGCTGTGCTGTAGGCCAGCCCTTCTGTAAAACACCTCTGTGACAGAAACATCTCCAGTGCATCCACAGAGTGGATGTTGGGCGGGTTATCAAAGGCCTTCTCGAGGAGATCTGTGTTGACGCCATCAGCCAGGTCAGCATCACCTCCCCTCTTCCTTTGTTTGGCGACACAATGGGCAAGGAATTCCTTGCCTTGCTTGACCTGGCCTTGATAGGCCTCACGAGTGTGGGAGGACTTGCAGTATTCCTCTCAGTTCTTTGCAGTTGCTGCTTTGAGTGCCGCAACACTGAAGTCAGTGACAATGGTGCCTGTCCCTGTATCTGCTGCATCTGGGTCCAAGTCATCCATTGGTTGTGCAGCCCCCTTCCTTGATGGCCTGGACTTGGATCCAGCTGATGCTGGTTTCCAAGTCCTTGCCATGTCCTTGTGGTGGTGATGATTAATAGTAGCTGGTGTCTCAGACTCCTTTCCAACATGGTTCAATGGCCGCAACAATTTTGACTGTACTGTACTGTACTATCTGCTAGTCCCGTGTAAGATCAATCACTTCTGGCCCATCTGCCAATGCTCTCTGCATGATAGTACCCTGAGAGGCACGTTTGCCAACTACCCTACGCCATTTACACTGCTGCTCCTGCTTGTGAGTCATACTGCTCTTGTAGTATGTGGCCACAATCTGGGGATGTGTGCACTTCAGGACCAGCTCCGGCAGCCACAAGTGCTGCGTCTGAAGCTGTGCGTTGGATGCGGCTACTGGCATTAATGCCTGGTTTAATGCACATGTGGTTGCCACAACTTGGAGCAGCGAGATGCCTGACATGCGCCCTACACCAATTGCTGACTTGGTAATCTTCACAATTGCAGAGCTTGGAGGCAGGGGATTCTGAACAACCCCTTCATTTGTGTGTAAGGGCATCATGATATCCGATAATAACACTCTACACTATCTAAGCAACAGGTAGGCAGGAGGTAGGTTGTGAGCTAGTGAAGAAGGTCCTGTTAATCCGAGTCAGAACACACACTGCACGGATATGCGATACGTAGCAGAAATGAGCAGAGCGGAGCAGACGTGCGCGGATTGCAAGTGCCCTGCTTCTGAGGGTGCTGATGTCCCTCAGCCTAAGCATTTGAAACAGGATAGTCTTTGTCATGGATGCAAAGCCTCTAGCAGCAAGGCTATTTATGATATGGAATATTATCTCGTCGCTCATTTGCCCTAATTTTTTCTGCCTGAGAAATGTAATGACCAAGGTGATCTTGATTAACTTCCATTGAAGACTGGAAGCCACTCTGAACTGTGGAAGTCTCTCCATGACCATCCTCTTGATTCAGATCATCATCATCTGGATCCATGATCCAAATGAAGTTGTGAAGAGCAGCCAAAGCAGCAGGAATCTTGGCTGTGTTGCAGTACTATATTGGGGTGCAACAGTCTTTTTGAAGCATCATTTGCAAACACCAAAGATGTGTTCAATAACATTCCTCAAGGAGGCATGATGAAGGTTGAATAGTTCTTGATATGAGGTAGGCCTAAAATGCTTGTTTATATCACAAGTAAGAGAGAAAAGTATGGCACACCTTAAGTCACTTCTTGCCCATTCCTGGAGATGATATCTGACTCCTCTATATGGGACTAGCAGTGCATCACATGATGGGAACCCTGCATCAGCTAAATAATATGTCCCAGGAGCAATGGCAAGGTCAGTCCTCCTTGCATTGTCAAAAAGGCGGCTATCAGCAGCACTGCCCTCCCATCCTGTGAGAAGATAACAGAACTGGAGATCAAAGGTGCAGGCAGCCAAGACATTGGTAGAAATTCTGCCCTTCCTACTGTGATAACGTGAAAGATCACCTTCAGCAACAAAGGCATCAAGCAGGGTGCCATCAATAGCAGCACGGCAGTCTTGAAAGAAAGGAAAGAATTTTGAATTACTGAAAATTTCAGCAGGAACTTGATCTGCAGATGGCAGTTTCACATATACCCCATAAAATTCTGGGGAGACAAGCATGTCAAGAATGCAGTGGAAGGACCTAAAGTTGTATATCATCCTCAATTAAATTCAAGGGGAATATGAAATATTTGACTGACTTTGAGATGGTCTCACCACTTCTTTGGAAGTGCTCCTGCATCTCCTGATTTCCCAGACCAGTACGTGCTAGTCGAAGGAAGATTGCCAATTGCTCCTCAGGTTTTACATATTTTGTGGCCTGCAATTCATGAAGAAGCTTGTGAAAGACAAACTTCTCCATGCCAAACTGTCATTTGAAACGTGTAGGATGGCCTACTTGTCCATTATTGAACATCCAATATAAAATTCATATGGTTACTTGCCTCTCAGAAGCTCTTCTAGCCATTTCTGTCCAGTGAGGATGGATGTATGAAGAGGCTGCTTCTCAACATGGGCAGCAGCATGAGAAGCAGTAGCCAAAGCAGCACCAAGGCCAGCAAGAAGTGCAGCAGCTTTCCTATGCTTATCCCTATGGATCTGTGCAATGGAAAGTTGCCTGGATTTGCAAGGACTTGTAGTGACCATGAGCGAGAGATAACAGATTGTCCAACACCGTTGTGACTTACTGTGACTAACTATGTTCACACGGGTTAGCACTTGAGCTGGCTAGGTTATGCTAACCTAGCCCAACCTAGCCCAACCTAACTACGCATCCGAAAAGGGCCTTACCAGTTTGTTCGTGGTGGGAGGCCAGAAGGGCCAAAGGGCGTGACGCGTGGGAATTCCGATCTTACGGGTCATTGCAAACAAACAGGGTAGGTACAAGCCGCCTCACCTAACGTCTCCACCGCTCCCCACTTGCCGTCCGACACTTTACAAGCTGAGCATCAATTCTAGCAAATATAACTACATAGGATGCCCATACACCATCAGCTAAAAACCACATTTGCTTCCAGCGCTACACTATCCCCTAGCCCCTAAACCATTCCTTTTAACCTTGTCTGAAGCAGGGCAGTAGGGAAGCTAGCCATGAGGATTCGAGTGACATGGAGACTTGGAGTGCACAATCACCAACTGAAACCAAATTGGGATAAACGGACAGTGCAGGCCAATCGTCATCAGCAATATCATATCGTCTGAAATGGAAGATGCGCTCACTTTTATTGTGACCTCATCTTTTAAGCAAGAGGCTACCTCCCACAACACTCAAAAACACTGGTCCACAAAAGCCGATTCACAAATTCTGGTCAAGAAGCATGAATGACAGTTGGTAGATGATGTTGCGCCATAGACCTTCGATAAAGAGGCAATGAGAAAAGGCGAGTACCGAAGCCTAATGACAAAGAGGCTGACGCTTAATACGGCAACCTTGTTCCCAGCGTGGATGTTGACGGAGACACTTGTGAAGGCGTACTGGGCACATGGCACAACGCGATGCCATAACCGGATGTCGCAGACTCAACGGAGACCGTCACGGTGACAACTTACTCATCTGCAACCATATATGATTCACTGGCACCAGTTCATGAATGACCCTCACAAAGTGTCATGTAAGTACTTGTTCAAAGCGAAGTCTCTCCGACTTCTTCCATGTCCTTACTGCCTTTTTCAGCCAAGTTGACATAAGCAAAAATTTCCACAAAAAGTGGTGCAAGACCAATTAACCCCATAACTCACCGATTTCACAGCCAAATGTCATGAAAAGTAGTGGGATGGGTTCAGAAAAAATAGTAGATCTCATTGGTAGTGAACCGAGCTTGGAAATCATGAAATTTGGAAATGTAATTCTTGCTGTGACCTTTGGTGACTTCGGTCAGTCACTGTGCCTTGCCCTTTCACACTCAACCGCTTGTCTACAATGGTGAGGGGTAAGCTAGTCCCTCCCGAAGTCCAGTGGATTATAGTACGGCTCTCTGGAATCTTATCAAAAGAAAACATCTCGTATTCCACCAGAGTATTGATACGAACTATTGAACGGATTTTACGTGAGTTCAGAGAGCATGGGACAGTCCAAGAGGCAAAGGAACATAAAAAGCAGCCGCACATACTAGGAGATGCTGAAGTAGAGGTTTGTCTTTGTCAAATATCTCTTTTTGACATCCAACTGATGCTTGCTGCCCAGGTTCTTTTCGGAACAGTCAAGCAGTTGCCAGATATATATCTTGATGAGTTGCAAGAGATGCTCACTGTGTCATGTGGTGTACATGTCTCAAAGGCGACAGTTTGGCGCACCTTGAGATCTGGTTTATCCCTATGGATCTGTGCAATGGAAAGTTGCCTGGATTTGCGAGGACTTGTAGTGACCATGAGCGAGAGATAACAGATTGTCCTGTGTCCAACACCGTTGTGACTTACTGTGACTAACTATGTTCACACGGGTTAGCACTTGAGCTGGCTAGGTTATGCTAACCTAGCCCAACCTAGCCCAACCTAACTACGCATCCGAAAAGGGCCTTAGGAGTTGGTGTAGTTGTGTAGAAAATTTTATTTATTTATTTATTTTCTCGCAGTATGCAGATATCCACAGGAAATGCAGAGCTACGCAACATTACAAAAATGGAGCGCATTGGTGCTTATCTTGGCTTTTATGTGCTACGAGGACTATAACTGGTCATGCAGGCGCTCACTCTCACATCCATGGTCTCGGCCTTGATGACAGGCTTGAACCGCGCAACAATGCACAGGGCATGGTTGGCCAATCCAAAGCACGCAAGGCAACAGGTATGATTCTCAAGATGGTCCAAGAGGGCAGGATCGCAGGACGAGCCATGTTATTTGCCCCTTGACTGGCAAAACTGCCATTGCCATGGGTGTGTACTACTTTCTTCTCTGCAATGCTTTTGAGATGGACCTGTTACGATAGGCATGGCACAGGCACTGGGGTCTGATGTTCCATTTACCATGATCGCAGCTAGCGAAGTCTTCTCACTATCCATGTTTAAAACCAAAGCCCTCACCCAAGCCTTCCGGCGCAGCATTGGGGTGCGTCATTGGGGTGCGTATAAAAGGAGAAACGGAAATCGTCGAGGGCAAAATGGTCGAAATCCAAATCGACTGAAGTCTTACTGGTGTACGTGAGTTTTCCCTTGCAAAAGTTGTAGAGGGGGCAAATCCAATTGTATTGATCATATACAAACATAAATAAACAAGGAACTTCCTGAGATATAGCCCTTTCTTTCAAGTTTCCCTTAACCTACAAGTAATGCTGAACTAAGATACTGGGATCTCCTGTCATGCACCTTGCCAAATGTGTGCAAACACACCTGCCAGCCACACTATCACACCTACTTCTATGCTTAAGCTCTAGTGCTTTTAACACTAATTGTGTTGTCTGAGTGGCTGTCACACAGTGGTGCAACATATGACCAACAAACCCATGTCACTCCTACATACATATCTGGATAAATGGAGAAGTGGACTTCTATTAGTATGGTTTGAGGATTTACCAAGTCAAAATGACTGATTCAGCAACCAGGTAATAGCTAAACTGGTTGTGACCAATGATACAACTGTGTAAAAAAGATAATTTTATTCTCCTATGGAAAGGGTACCTGATCTTGTATGCTCCATGTGACTGACCTGTCACATATGTCATTCAATCCTATATTGCATATTGAATGTAGTTTTGAAATGAATCTAGGTGTATACACATTTGGTTGCTGAAACATGCACTGCTCCTGCCTGTCTCCCTGCTCCCTTGACTTGCTCACACCACCAAATACATCAATAACATTATTTTTTATCTCATCTATTGTCATGTCATAATTCTTTCCCCAGCCACTGGTTACACCAGCTGTGTATAGATACCATGTTAAACATTCACTTGTGCTGAATGCTAATGAAATCCACATAACAGAAATGAGGGGGCAGTGTAAAGTGCTTCTAGAATACCATAACTTGCCAGGACTCAACCAGTACAGTAAGTGTTACAATCATGCCTCAATTATGCTTATGTAAAACCCTATCACTTTTATCACATGTCTATTGCTTTTATCACATGCCACATTCCTCTAACACATGCCAACATTTATTATCACATGCCTATCTTATGTGCTGGTTGGTACATAGCATTGCACCAAGACCAAACAAAAACAAATTGTTGGTGTATAGAATAGAACCAAAATCAGGGCTAGCTAGGAAATTAAGAATTATGTAATCTGGTGTTGTTGCAATGGAGATATGCTCAATTTAATGTCTTTCTGCTTGTTAAAGCATAGAATCACACAAATACCAAACAGAGCCAAATTTTAAATGTAAGCAATAGAATCATAAGTAGGGGTACAAATTGAACTAAGAATCATGTAATTTAAAGATGTTTCCATGTAGATATAGTCAATTGTAGAGATGGCTCTGATCCAAATCTTGTAGTGAAAGAAAGAGATTGATATGGCCAAACCTACTACAGGAATGCATTTAACACACTGGCATGTGTACAGCTGAATGCATGGTTAGGAGGCTTTGATTCAATTTTTAGAAGGATGGCACCAGGGAACTTTAATTGGTTCTTACATACAATGCTGACATATCACACAATCCATGTAAGGCAAAGAATAGTGAGGCATGATGAACACACCTCTGATAGTAGTAGTGATGATGATAGTTCAGGATAGACTTGTGTACAATTATACATACATATGTAAATCAGCAGAATTTTCCACTCTTGATGATCTCCAATATCCTGTCAAGTTTAGTTTTCTATAGAGTATGTACAAATATGAATAATTACTGTCATCTTACAATTCTCACTATCAGGTGCTGCCTGAATGTCACATACTACTCATATCAGAAACTCCTCACAAATTGCTGTCAGATGATGCCCATATTGTCTATATGTGAAAATAAACATGAACAAACACAAATATGTACCTTCAGTTGGTGTTAGGTATTTTTAATTTTAATTTTTTGCATTTTTATCGGACTGCAGTCAGATTCCTATAGGAATCCCTGATTCTTATAGGATTCTTATGGGACTGGGGGGAATGTAAAGTACTGATCATATGCAACCATACCCTGGCCCAAACTCCGTAATTGTCATGGATAATTGCTGTATTCACAAGCACCTGGATATTATGGAGTTGATTGAATCTAGGTATGTATTCCCCATGATCTCGTGATGAGGAATAACTCAATATGCTTTGCAGAGGGATGCACTATGAGTTTCTCCCCCCGTACTCACCTGATCTCAATCCTATCAAGCTTGCATTCTCAAAAATGAAGCACGTTTTGTGACGGAATGGTGAATATGTCTGGATGGCAATGACAGAGCTTACAGATCAGGACGTGTACATAGCATTACTTCGGGCTCTCTATACTGCTACAGCTCGTGATTGTCATGGATGGTTTTTTTATTGCGGATATTTCTAGATGGTGGCAAGTCTTGTACATATTGGGTTGTTCAAGCAACAAAGAAAGTAATGTTACAGTTCTCTTTTTGTTTTGTCTCCGTGTCTCAGTGAACCGTTTCATCATCATCATTACTGCGCAGTGTACAGCATGGACGCTATCTCCTTTCGTAGTTACCTTCATATTTCCTTTCATAGATAGCTACAGCTTTGTTCCCTTTATGGTTTCTTTTGTTCTCCAAAACGTATATAAACCCCATGTACTGTAGAGTAACCTCAGTTCCAACTTAGACGAGTATTGCTCTCAACCTCGCTTGAACTCAAAGCTCTTCTTCTTCATCGTTCTCAAGACCTTCGTCATCGTTTGACTTAGCGTCTAGACTCTTTGTCCAGTGACTGGGAGCGGACTGAGACTCTGCTTGTCGCTGTTGACTTAGAACGAACTACGACGAGGGCATCGTCCGTAACACAAGTTGGAACTCAGGAACTGCTCAGTGCTTCGTCACTAGCCAGACACCATTGAGACCCGAACCTCCCAGATCAGACCGCCAAATGACTCCGTTCGTTATAGGCAAAAGTACTACCTTGGACGAAGGGAAGTCTATCCTTCCACAACAAACGAAGGGTGGTACTACGTTTCAACACTAAGAAAAAGAACCAGCGAGTCCCAGAAAGTTTCTTCAAAGGAGAATACAAAGAAGGAAACCCTGACGAAGAATTACCAGCAGAAACTTGGATTAATTGGCATAATGAAGAAAACAATTCAGATAGCCGATTATTCTTCCCACCAAACAAAGAACCAGAACTCACTTGGTGGCACGAATTTCGAGACACTGAGGATCTAACCGACGGAGTCTTCTCCGCACTCGAGGAATCTACTCTTGCCAAGTGGAACGAATACAAGGAACAACAGCAGATCGAACTGGATCTAGATTTTGACAACGAGCCGAAACAAGGAGAAAGCTCAAAACAAGCAACAGAACCGAAACAGGAACCTGAAACCGAAACAAAGAAGAATATGGCAGACGAAAAGGAAACATCCCCAAAAGGGATAAAGGGAATCTCCATTGAGAAATTCAAAGGACAACGATCCAAAGCGAAACATTTCATCTATGCATTTGATGACACCTTCGATCTAGATGAGGAACAATTCACCACTGCCAAGAAGAAAATCAAATACGTTTTCCTACACTTAGGAGAGGAATTAGACGATTGGAAATCCAATATCCGAGAGGAATTGGATTGACGACTACAGACAAAGGAAAGAAAAAGGAAGAAGGAATGACACTCTCTTGGGATAGCTACAGCAGTTTCAAAAAGCGATTCTTAGCCGATTGGGGCGAATCAGACACTGCAGCCAGGACCCTTAATGATCTAGATAAAGTGAAAGTGGGCGGAGATATTGATATCCCCACTTATATTCAGAAGTTCCGATCGCTTATTCAGTCAACCGGAATCACAGGGTTCATGGCGCAGCGAATCTATTTTTGTAAAGGACTCCAGCATCAGTCACAGCAAAAATCATCGAAAACCCTGCAGTTACCAACATGGAAACAGCCTATGATGCTGCGGAGCGATTACACAATGCTTGGGAGACCCTGAAACTGATGAACCAATCCTCTGGATCAGGAAACACAGAGAGATGTTTCAAATTCGACCGAAACTCGAGAAACTCAGCATCCGGATCAAAAGGGGTCAATGCCATAACTACTGGACGCCTTTCAGATGTCCAAAAGGAGGAATATCGGAAAACCGGCAAGTGTTTCTGATGCGGAACTCAGGGACACATATCCAGGGATTGCCCAAACAAAGGGAACGCCCAAACGATGCCCAACAAACCATCTCCTCCACAAAATCGCACCATTAGGACTATTGAGGAAACGACCTCAGAAGAATCAACTGCCCAACGTATTAGGGCACTATTGAAAGCACTCCCAGATGAGGAATGCAAGAATACCCTCCAAGAACTTGAAGCGGGGGGTTTTTGGGGAGGAGACACCAGAAAGCGGTTGACGCCTCCCATAAAGTTGAACAGTTAGCACTCGACTCTGTAATCGTACAATCCAATAATAATAAATGGATTTCGATCAATGTGCAAACAAACGATAAACCCACTGAAATATCTGCCCTTATTGATTGTGGAGCAGAAGGAAACTTCATTGACGAACGCATATCAAAAGATTGGCCAAAAGAAAAACTAAAGCAACCAATTAAAGTCAAGAACGCTGACGGAACTATTAATCAAAATGGCATGATCACGCATCAAACTCATCTTACCTATTCTATCAACGGAAAACCATATGACAATTGGTTATGGATCACAAATTTAGGGGATCAAGAAATCATCTTCAGAATACCATGGTTGGAAAAGCATAACCCAACTATTGATTGGCGAAAGAAAACCCTCCAAATAGACGATGATTCAAAAAATGACAAACCTATTTGGCGCATGGTGCTAGATACTCAACAATGGGGAGAAGACAAATATTGGATAAGAGTAAAAACATCGGCGTCACAAGCATTTGAACACCAAGCAAAACGCGACGAAACGCCAACTGTCTTACCACCTGAGTACCTTCCCTGGCAGTCTACCTTCAAGAAAAAAGCATCGGAGCGTTTCCCATCATCACGTCCATGGGACCATGCAATTGAACTCAAACTGGATTTACACCGAAAGTTAGCAAGATCTACCCATTATCACTGAAAGAACAATCAATGCTCGACGAATGGATTAAAGAGCAATTAGACAAGGGATACATCCGACTGTCCAAATCACCACAGGCATCACCATTTTTCTTTGTTTCAAAGAAAGAAAGCAGCGCTCTTAGACTCTGCCAAGATTATCATTACCTTAATGAATGGACGATCAAAAACGCCTATCCATTACCCCTAGTCTCAGACCTAATGACAAAATTAGAAGGCACGAACTATTTCACTAAACTTGATTTGCGCTGGGGATACAACAACATCTGAATTAAAGAAGGCGATGAATGGAAAGCGGCCTTTATTACAAACCGAGGGTTGTATGAACCAACAGTAATGTTCTTCGGCCTTTGCAATTCGCCCTCAATGTTTCAGACCATGATGAACGAATACTTCCAGGACATGATTAACAAAGGATGGCTCATTATCTACATGGATGACATTCTGATCTGTGGGAAAACGAAAGACGAAATACAGAAACAAACCAAAGGGGTCTTGGAGCGCTTACAGGAGAAAGACCTATTTTTGAAGCTAGAAAAGTGCAAATTTTGCGTTCAAGAAGTCGAATTCCTGGGTATGGTCATTACGCCCGGTCATATTCAAATGGACCCTGTAAAACTCGCTGGTATCAGAGACTGGCCAACCCCCACAACGGTCAAACAAGTTAGATCTTTCCTTGGATTCGGAAATTTCTATAGACGATTCATCAGCAACTTTGCTGCTATAGCAAAACCATTGACGGACTTAACTAAGAAAGGTTTAACCTTCAGTTGGACGTTTGATTGTCAGATGGCTTTCAATGAATTAAAACGAAAGTTTTCGTCAATGCCAGTCCTACGCATGCCAGACCCCACAAGGCCATTCATCCTACAAACGGACACCTCCAATAAGGCCACTGGAGCAGTATTGAAACAAGCTGACGCCTCCGGGTCCCTCCATCCTTGTGGCTTTATATCACACGCCTTAACCACAACAGAACAGAATTACCAAATCTATGACCGAGAACTACTGGCTATCATTAAAGGATTACAAGCATGGTGACATTTACTGCATGGATCTCCGCATCCAATTATAGTCCATTGTGATCACAAAAACCTTTCATTCTATAGAACCCCGCAACAGTTAACACCTCGACAAGCTCATTGGTCTATGATGCTATCAGAATTTGACCTGAAGATAGAGCACGTACCAGGGACAAAATGTTTGAAGCAGATGCATTATCCCGCCGTCCTGATCATATGAAAGATGATGACATGCTGGACGATGTTGTCATGTTACCAAATAACAAGTTTATTCGCCTTATTGCTACAGATCTTGCTCAGAAAATCCGAGATGCTACGTCACTTGACAGCTTTGGGAAAACCATCATTGAAGTCATAGAAACGCAACGTGCTCCACCTATCAAGTCCAAACTCCAGGATTGGGTGTTCGTTGACGGCATCATTCGATACATTGACAGAGCATATATCCCTGATCTTGGAACGCTCCGCACCAGTATTATCAAAACGGTTCATGAATCACCCACTTCCGGGCATCCTGGATGCTTGAAAACACTAGAATTGTTACAACGAGATTACTGGTGGCCAGGAATGTATAAACACGTCAAGGAATGGATCACTGGATGTGCCACATGTCAACAAATGAAGGTGAACACTCACCCCAACACCCCGGCCCTCCTACCAATCAGATCGAAGGCCACTCAACCATTTCAACAAGTAACCCTAGATTTTATTACCAATCTGCCCATTTCTGATGGATTTGACTCGATTTTGGTCACGGTGGACCATGGTCTTACAAAGGGGGTAATTCTTACTCCTTGCAAGAAAACCATCGACGCATTAGGGACGGCAGACCTCTACATTTCCGAAATATTCAAGCGCTTTGGTCTGCCAGACGTACTTATTTCAGATCGAGGACCGCAGTTCTCAGCCAAAGTCTTCCAAGAAATCAGAAAAACATTAGGAATCGATCATAGGATGAGTACCGCATACCATCCACAAACTGATGGAGAAACGGAGCGAGTTAATCAAGAACTAGAAGTATATCTTCGAATATTCTGCGCAAACAAAGCCCATACTTGGAAACAACTATTACCAATCGCCGAATTTGCCCATAATAATCACCATCATGATTCAATTAAAGCATCGCCTTTCCAGCTTATGTATGGAACAAACCCAGTTGCACTACCCACTGCGGCGCAGAAAATGACAACTCCAGCAGCAGAAGAACGGCTACAGTTGCTACGAAAAGCTAGGGAAGAAGCGCTTGCTGTGCATGAATTAGCCAGACAAATGGTGGCTAGACGAATTAGAGACAAGTCAATCAAATTCGAAATAGGAGACAGAGTTTGGCTCGAAAACAGAAACCTTAATATTCCATACCAATCTAGAAAGCTAGCGCCAAAACGAGAAGGACCCTTCCCATTGAGCAAGTTTTGGGACCAGTAATGTATAAGCTCAAACTTCCGAAACAATGGCGCATTCATCCCAGTCTTTCACACGTCACTCCTTATGCCATATAGGGAGACTGAAACACATGGACCAAATTACACAGCCCCACCTCCTGATCTCGTAAACGGACAAGAAGAGTTTGAAGTTGAAGCGGTTCTTGCACACCGAAAGCGTGGAGCAGGATATCAGTATTTGGTTAAATGGAAAAACTATGGTCCAAATGACAATTCCTGGGAACCCGAAGGCAATTTAGGCAACGCTGCGGATATTCTGCAAGCATATAAACAAAGAAGACAGCTGTAAAACAACTATGTCTCGTTACCGTAACCGCCGAATCCTTAAACAAAACATTCGATATACGAAGAAATATTGTTCCACTCGAGGACGATATTCCCCAAAACTCTATGAAAAATTCCAAGGACGAATCATTACATTCCCTATATATCGCCCTCCAATCTCTCCATTAGGATTACCACGATTAACAAAAATTATCCGAACTCAGGCAGCTCGACAAATCGCACCTAGAGTCTCAAGACTAACCGCTGGACATTTAACACACCCACAGGGACACGTGGAATTCCCATTCAACACTTGTCTTCATTATCTTCCAAAATATATGGATCTTACATTGGATCCAGAAGAATTACCATACTATCCGGATGCCAGATCACCATACCTTCCATTGCCTAACAGACCTTTAAATCACACATATAATGTGTACACCGAGGCAGCCCTTTGTCAAGAGGATCCTATTACCTACGCTTTCATTCAGAGTCTGAAGCGCGCCGGCAAAGAAATCGAAATTTATCGATGGATTAACGACCGACATGTTCCAAATGCAATCACCAACTTCAACAATGCATTGGAGAGTCTAGATTTCCTAGATGCGTTTGACGATGCAAACGGACCTACCATACCCAATTCACCCGATCAGATCACCTCATCCCGCAATTCCTCGGACATAAATCTCGAACATGGGAACGAGGTTTCCACTGTTACCAGGAATGAATTAAGTGAATCAGAAGAATCTGATGAGGAACTTGAATACGTTCCCACCATCAGAGCGCCCATGTCATCTTACCAATTTTCGGAAGAAGAACTCCGGACTGTCAATTATGATGATGAAGCGTTCAATTGAACATAAAAGGACGCTTCGGAGTGCATTGGATTCACCAAAACTATCTGTCATAATCATGCCCGCTTTCTTCACCACCATCGCCTACCTTGTCGCCTTCGCCTTTGCCCTCCTGGTCACGGCATGTGGCCATTGTTACGTCGACCCAGCCACCACCCTCTCACCCTTCCTCGCCACCGCCCATGACCTCCCCCTCGAGGTCTTTGTCAACACCACCATCACCATTGATGACTTCGAATTTGCGGATCTCCCGAACTTCATGAACACCTGGCAGAACTCACTGACACCGTAACTGTCCCCATTATACCCGTTCCGCCCATCGTCACTCGCCCCCGCAATGCCATGCTCGACAACGTCAGCGACAACCTCGCCACCTTGGTCACCTACTTCAACTTATTCTCCAAGCCCCTTGATTTTATCACCGCCCTCACCCTCACTACCGACCCGCACACCCTTACTTATGAAGAACGGGACGCAATGCTCGCTCAAGCAAAACAGTTACAACGAGCAATTCAGAGCTTACAGTGGCAAGTGGAGACTGCCGACAAGGACGTCGGTAATATTATCAGTTGGCTGGAATCTCGGCAGGACCACGGCTGGACAAACTCATGGTAGAAGTTGGCGACTTCTCGCATACGAAGGGGGTAATGTTACAGTTCTCTTTTCGTTTCGTCTCTGTGTCTCAGTGAACTGTTTCATCATCATCATTACTGCGCAGTGTACAGCATGGACGCTATCTCCTTTCGTAGTTACCTTCATATTTCCTTTCATAGATAGTGTTACAGTTCTCTTTTCGTTTCGTCTCCGTATCTCAGTGAACCGTTTCATCATCATCATTACTGCGCAATGTACAGCATGGACGCCATCTCCTTTCGTAACTACTTTCATATTTCCTTTCTCGAGTAGCTACAGCTTTATTCCTTTTTACGATTCCTTTGTTCTCCAAACGTATATAAACTCCATGTACTGTAGAGTAACCTCAGTTCCAACTTAGACGAGTTTTGCTCTCAACCTCGCTTGAACTCGACGCTCTTCTTCTTCATCACTCTCAAGACCTTTGTCATCGTTTGACTTAGTGTCTAAACTCTTTGTCCAGTGGCTGGGAGCGGACCGAGACTCTGCTTGTCGCTGTTGACTTAGAACGAACTACGACGAGGGCATCGTCCGTAACACAAGTTGGAACTCAGGAACCGCTCAGTGCTTCGTCACTAGCCAGACACCATTGAGACCCGAACCTCCCAGATCAGACCGCCAAACGACTCCGCTCGTTATAGGCAAAAGTACTACCTTGGACGAAGGGAAGTCTACCTTCTACAACAAACGAAGGGTGGTACTACGTTTCAACCACCAAGAGAAAGAACCAGCGAGTCCCAGAAAGTTTCTTCAAAGGAGAATATAGAGAAGGAAACCCTGACAAAGAATTACCAGCAGAGATCTGGATTAATTGGTATAACGAAGAAAACAAATCAGATAGCCGATTATTCTTCCCACCAAACAAAGAACCAGAACTTACTTGGTGGCACGAATTTCGAGACGCTGAGGATCTAACCGACGGAGTCTTCTCCGCACTCGAGGAATCTACTCTTGCCAAGTGGAACGAATACAAGGAACAACAGCAGATCGAACTAGATCTAGATTTTGACAACGAGCCGAAACAAGGGGAAAGCTCGAAACAAGCAACAGAACCGAAACAGGAACCTGAAACCGAAACAAAGAAGAATATGGCAGATGAAAAGGAAACATCCCCGAAAGGGATAAAGGGAATCTCCATTGAGAAATTCAAAGGACAACGATCCAAAGCGAAACATTTCATCTATGCGTTTGATGACACATTCGATCTAGATGAGGAACGATTTACCACTGCCAAGAAGAAAATCAAATACGTTTTCCTACACTTAGGAGAGGAATTAGACGATTGGAAATCCAATATCCGAGAAGAATTAGATGAAACAACTACAGATAAAGGAAAGAAAAGGAAGAAGGAACGACGCTCTCTTGGGATAGCTACAGCAGTTTCAAAAGGCGATTTTTAGCCGATTGGGGCGAATCGGACACCGCAGCCAGGACCCTGAATGATTTAGATAAAGTGAAAGTGGGCGGAGATATTGATATCCCCACTTATATTCAGAAGTTCCGATCCCTTATTCAGTCAACTGGAATCACAGGGTTCATGGCGCAGCGGATCTATTTTTGTAAAGGACTCCCAGCATCAGTCGCAGCAAAAATCATTGAAAATCCCGCAGTTATCAACATGGAAACAGCCTATGACGCTGCGGAACGATTACACAACGCTTGGGAAACCCTGAAACTGATGAACCGGTCCTCTGGATCAGGAAACACGGAGAGACGTTTCAAATTTAACCGAAACTCGAGGAACTCAACGTCAGGATCAAAAGGGGTCAATGCCATAACTACTGGACGCCTTTCAGATGCCCAAAAGGAGGAATATCGGAAAACCAGCAAGTGTTTCCGATGTGGAACTCAGGGACATATATCCAGGGATTGCCCAAACAAAGGGAACGCCCAGACGACGCCCAACAAATTGCCTCCCCCGCAGAATCGCACCATTAGGACCATTGAGGAAACGACCTCAGAAGAATCAACTGCCCAACGCATTAGGGCACTATTGAAAGCACTCCCAGACGAGGAGCGCGAGAATACCCTCCAAGAACTAGAAACAGAGGGTTTTTAAGAAGGAGACGCCAGAAAGCGGTTGACGCCTCCCATAAAGTTGAACAGTTAGCACTCGATTCTGTAATCGTACAATCCAATAATGATAAACGGATCTCAATTACTGTGCAAACGAATGATAAACCCGCTGAAATATCCGCCCTCATTGATTGTGGAGCAGAAGGAAACTTCATTGACGAACGAACATCAAAAGATTGGCCAAAGGAAAAACTAAAACAACCGATTAAAGTCAAAAACGCCGATGGAACTATTAACCTAAATGGCATGATCACGCATCGAACTCATCTTACCTATTCTATCAATGGAAAACCATATGATAATTGGTTATGGATCACAAACTTAGGAGATCAAGAAATCATCTTTGGAATACCATGGCTGGAAAACATAACCCGACTATTGATTGGCGAAAGAAAACCCTCCAAATAGACGACGATTCAAAAGATGACAAACCTATTTGGCGCATAGCGCTAGATACTCAACAGTGGGGAGAAGACGAATATTGGATAAGAGTAAAAACATCGGCGTCACAAGCATTTGAACACCAAGCAAAACGCGACGAAACGCCGACTGTCTTACCACTTGAATACCTTCCCTGGCAATCTATCTTTGAGAAAAAAGCATTGGAGCGTTTCCCATCATCACGACCATGGGACCATGCAATTGAACTCAAAACCAGATTTACACCGAAAGTTAGCAAAATCTACCCACTATCACTAAAAGAACAATCAACGCTCGATGAATGGATTAAAGAGCAATTAGATAAAGGGTACATTCGACCATCCAAATCGCCACAGGCATCACCATTTTTCTTCGTTTCAAAGAAAGAGAGCGGCGCCCTTAGATCCTGTCAGGACTATCGTTACCTTAACGAATGGACGATAAAAAATGCCTATCCATTACCCCTAGTCTCAGACCTAATGACGAAATTAGAAGGCGCAAACTATTTCACTAAACTTGATTTGCGTTGGGGATATAACAACGTCCGAATTAAAGAAGGCGATGAATGGAAAGCGGCCTTCATTACAAACTGAGGGTTGTATGAACCAACAGTAATGTTCTTCGGCCTTTGCAATTCACCCTCGACATTCCAGACCATGATGAATGAATACTTTCAGGACATGATTAACAAGGATGGCTCATTATCTACATGGACGACATTTTGATCTGTGGAAAGACAAAAGACGAAATACAGAAACGGACCGAAAGAGTCTTAGAACGTTTACAGAAGAAAGACCTATTTTTGAAGTTAGAAAAGTGCAAATTTTGCGTCCAAGAAGTCGAATTTCTGGGTATGGTCATTACGCCCGGTCATATTCAAATGGACCCTGTAAAACTCGCCGGTATCAGAGACTGGCCAACCCCCACAACGGTCAAACAAGTTAGATCGTTTCTCGGATTCGGAAATTTCTATAGACGATTCATCGGCAACTTTGCTGCTATAGCAAAACCGTTGACGGACTTAACTAAGAAAAGCTTAACCTTCAGTTGGACGCTTGATTGTCAGACGGCTTTCGATGAATTAAAAAGAAAATTTTCGTCAATGCCAGTCCTACGCATGCCAGACCCTACAAGGCCTTTTATCCTCCAGACGGACGCTTCCAATAAGGCCACCGGAGCAGTATTGAAACAGGCCGACGCCTCCGGATCCCTTCATCCTTGTGGCTTCATATCACACGCCTTAACCGCGACGGAACAGAATTACCAAATTTATGATCGAGAACTATTGGCTATTATTAAAGGATTACAAGCATGGCGACATTTGCTGCATGGATCTCCACATCCAATTATAGTCCATTGCGATCACAAAAACCTTTCGTTCTATAGAACTCCACAACGGTTAACACCTCGACAAGCTCGTTGGTCTATGATGCTATCGGAATTTGACCTGAAATAGAGCACGTACCAGGGACGAAAATGTTTGAAGCAGATGCATTATCCCGCCGTCCTGATCATATGAAGGATGATGACATACCGGACGATGTTATCATGTTACCCAATAACAAGTTCATTCGCCTTATTGCCACAGACCTTGCTCAGAAAATCCGAGATGCTACATCACTTGACAGTTTTGGAAAAACCATCATTGAAGTCATAGAAACGCAACGCGCTCCACCTATTAAATCCAAACTCCAGGATTGGGCGTTTGTCGACGGCATCATTCGATACATTGACAGAGCATATATCCTGATCTTGGAACACTCCGCACCAGTATTATCAAAACGATCCATGAATCACCCACTTCCGGGCATCCCGGACGATTGAAAACGATGGAATTGCTACAACGAGATTACTGGTGGCCAGGAATGTATAAACACGTCAAGGAATGGATCACTGGTTGCGCTACATGTCAGCAAATGAAGGTGAACACTCACCCCAATACCCCAGCCCTCCTACCATCGGATCGAAGGCGACTCGACCATTTCAACAAGTGACCTTGGATTTTATTACTGATCTTCCCATTTCTGACGGATTTGACTCAATTTTGGTCACGGTGGACCATGGTCTTACGAAGGGGGTAATTCTTACTCCTTGCAAAAAAACCATCGACGCACTAGGAACGGCAGATCTCTATGTTTCCGAAATATTCAAGGCTTTGTCTACCAGACGTACTTATTTCAGATCGAGGACCGCAATTCTCAGCCAAGGTCTTCCAAGAAATCAGGAAAACATTAGGAATTGATCATAGGATGAGCACCGCCTATCATCCGCAAACCGATGGAGAAACAGAACGAGTTAATCAAGAATTAGAAGTATATCTTCGAATATTTTGTGCAAATGAAGCGCACACTTGGAAACAACTTTACCAATCGCCGAATTTGCCCATAATAACCGCCATCATGATTCAGTTAAAGCATCGCCTTTCCAACTTATGTATGGAAACAAACCCTGTTGCACTACCCACTGTGCGCAGAAAATGACGACACCAGCAGCAGAAGAATGGCTACAGTTACTACGAAAGGCTAGGGAAGAGGCCCTCGCTGCGCACGAATTAGCTAGACAAATGGTGGCTAGACGAATCAGAGACAAGTCAATCAAATTCGAAATAGAGACAAAGTTTGGCTCGAAAACAGAAACCTTAATATCCCATACCAGTCCAGGAAGCTAGCGCCGAAACGAGAAGGACCCTTTCCCATTGAGCAAGTCTTAGGACCAGTAACGTATAGGCTCAAACTTCCGAAACAATGGCGCATTCATCCAGTCTTTCACACATCACTCCTTATGCCATATAAGGAGACCGAAACACATGGACCAAATTACACAGCCCCACCTCCTGACCTTGTAAATGGACAAGAGGAGTTTGAAGTTGAAGCGGTTCTCGCACACCGAAAGCGTGGAGCAGGATATCAGTATTTGGTTAAATGGAAAAACTACGGTCCGAATGACAATTCCTGGGAACCAGAACGCAATCTAGGCAATGCTGCGGATATCTTGCAAGCATATAAACTGAGAAGACAGTTGTAAAATACCATGTCTCGCTATCATAACCGCCGAATTCTTAAACAAAACATCCGATATACGAAGAAATACTGCTCTACTCGAGGACGATATTCCCCAAAACTCTACGAAAGATTTCGAGGACGAATCATTAAAATTCCTATCTATCGCCCTCCAACATCTCCGTTAGGATTACCACGATTCTCTAAAATCATCCGAACACGAGCAGTTCGACAAACTGCACCTAGAGCCTCAAGGCTAACTACCGGACACTTAACACATCCACAAGGACATGTAGAATTCCCATTTAATGCTCGCCTTCATTATCTCCCAAAATATATGGATCTTACATTTGATCCTGAAGAATTACCATATTATCCCGAAGCCAGGTCACACTTTCCATCACCCAACATACCTTTGAATCACAGATACGAGGTGTACGCCGAGATGGCCCTTCGAAGAGAAGAACCTGAAAAATATGTTTTCGTTCAGGAGCTAAAACGCGCTGGCAAAGAAATCGAAATATACTGCTGGGTTGCTGATCGCCATGTCCCAAATGCACAAGCCAATTTCAACGATGCAATGGACAGTCTGGATTTCCTGAATGCAGTCGTTGATGACCCGGTTATCCCTGATGCGCCGGAACAAGCCGTCATACAAGGCGATGACCCTATCACAGACACCGAGCATGAGAACGAGGTTTCCACCGTCACCAGGAATGAATTGAGTGAATCAGAAGAATCTGATGGGAACTTGAATACATTCCCACCATCAGAGCGCCCGCGTCATCTTACCAATTCTCGGAAGAGGAACTCCTGACTGTCAATTATGATGACGAAGTGTTCAATTGAACATAAAAGGACGCTTCAACGTGCATCGGATTCCCCAACCTATCTGTCATAACCATGCCCGCTTTCTTCATCACCGTCGCCTACCTCATTGCCTTCGCCTTTGCCTCTCCTGGTCACAGCATGTGGCCATTGTTACATCGAACCCGCCGCCGTCTTATCACCCTTCCTCGCCGCCGCTCACGACCTCCCTCGAGGTCTTTGTCAACACCACCATCACCATCGACGACTTCGAATTTGCTGATCTCCGAACTTCACGAACACCCGGCAGAACTCGCTGACACCGTAACTGTCCCATTATACCCGTTCCGCCCGTCGTCACTCGCCCCCGCAACGCCATGCTTGACAACGTCAGCGACAACCTCGCCACCTTGGTCACCTACTTCAACTTGTTTTCCGAACCCCTTGATTTTATCACCGCCCTCACCCTCACTACCGACCCGCACACTCTTACTTATGAAGAACGGGACGCGATGCTCGCTCAAGCAAAACAATTACAGCGAGCGATTCAAAGCTTACAGTGGCGAGTGGAGACTGCCGACAAGGACGTCGGTAATATTATCAGTTGGCTGGAATCTCGGCAGGACCACGGCTGGACGAATTCATGGTAGAAGTCGGCGACTTCTCGCATACGAAGGGGTAATGTTACAGTTCTCTTTTCGTTTCGTCTCCGTGTCTCCAGTGAACCGTTTCATCATCATCATTACTGCGCAATGTACAGCATGGACGCCATCTCCTTTCGTAACTACTTTCATATTTCCTTTCTCGAGTAGCTACAGCTTTATTCCTTTTACGATTCCTTTGTTCTCCAAACGTATATAAACTCCATGTACTGTAGAGTAACCTCAGTTCCAACTTAGACGAGTTTTGCTCTCAACCTCGCTTGAACTCGACGCTCTTCTTCTTCATCGTTCTCAAGACCTTTGTCATCGTTTGACTTAGCGTCTAATCTTTGTCCAGTGGCTGGGAGCGGACCGAGACTCTGCTTGTCGCTGTTGACTTAGAACGAACTACGACGAGGGCATCGTCCGTAACATGCGTGAAGCCTTTACAGGGATTGGCCCTTTATCCGCATAAAGCGGCCCAAAATCCGTGTCTTTTTTAGTAGTGGTATGACAAAACCACAACATATTTAAAGACCTGCCAGTCCTGGGAGAATTTTGATTTCGTTGTTTCCCAACAACGCACGACTCCGATGCGTGACACCAGATGTTTAATCTATCTTCCCAGATAGTCTGTCACAAGGGTGACAGAAATGGTATCCTGCTACCATTAACGATCATTTTTCCCATGATTGGTTAGCATACATTCGTAGGCGTGAGAGAAAATGTCAAACACAGATCACACAATCGACTTTTAGATCTCATCTGTTCTATTGATAGAGGCCATCAGCCTATCTTTAGAACGGATATTTTTAGAGATCTTTGATGTCAGTCGATCACACACAAACGCAAAAACACTATCTACTACATTATACACTACTACCTTTTAGACATATAACACCCTTTCCAATAGAGTGTTTTTTGAAGGCAGTTGCCGGGGCCCATAACCTATTGAATCAAATCCCAGCAGCGCAGCAGCTAAGCTAAGTAAGGATTCAATTTACTTACATATTTAGCTTAAGTTGCCTTTAACTAAAAGTAGTTTGTTGTAAAAACTGAGGGGATAGTCGCTCAGAACGCCCTCCTTATATGCATTTCAGAAACCCTAACCTAGTACAGTGTAATCTACCTATTACATAATACGGTACCGCTAATGAGTCATTCTGAGTCTTCTTCTATTAATATTCCTTCTAAGATGTTCTTTATGACATCATATCCTTCTATATGAGTCATTTTTATTAATAGATATTCCATAACATTCTATATGACATCATAATGTTCTATATGACGTATTATGAGTCATATGAGTCATATGAGTCATTTATGACTATCATGATGTCATAGGATGAGTCATGTCACACCTGTGACTTGTCACGTCACATTGTCACATTGTCACATAAGCGTGACCTCTGTCACACTATTGTCACATGGCTGTGACATGTGTGACATATGTCACAAAACACGTGGTAATGTTATGTAAGCATTATGATTAAATATGAAACACTAATTAATAGTTATTCTTATTATATAAGATATTAGATAAGATATTCATTACATTAATTATTGTAATGAATGTAACTAATCTAATGTAACTATTATAATAACTATCAGAGTTTCGACACTATGATACACAAGTACTTACTTATATGCTGGTAGGCATGTATTGAGGAACTACTGGTATTATATACATGTCTGCACATGAGCTGGTAGTTCAGTTTTGTATTCTAAATATGAAACTACAATAGAAAGTCAAAATAGAAAATGGAAAATAGGAGTGATGCTTTAACACAAGCAAGGGAATAAGGATGTAATAATCACACCAGGAGAGTACCAAACAGGAGGTCATGAAGATGTGCTCATCCTTGATTCTGATGTAACTTAGCAAAATGCACATTTGACACCACTGAGAATGGGCTCAGAATAGCATTGGATTGGAGTCTGAGCTCATTCTGAGTTCAGCTCAGATTGAATGGTAAAGTCCCCAATTCAGATTGAGCTCAGATTTTACCACTTTTATCACTTACATGGGTTTAACTTCGACTGGACTCAGATTCCACACCTTTTTTTTTTTTTTTTTTTTTTGGGGGGGGGAGTGTAAATTGCTGTAAACCCACTCTTTTACAATCAAAGGGATTTGTCAACTCATCTGGTTTAATTATGTCAGGATTTCCCAGATCTGATTGTTGAATTAAATACACTAGTAATCAGAAAGACAAACATGTTATGTATATGTACATGAATTTCAACATTGATCAGGATAGACTACATACATAGTAGTACACTCAATATATTTTCATTTAGGTCTTCAACTCCCTACTCACTCCTCTGACACATCTAAATGCAAATTGTCAGGCATGCTTAGGCTAAGACATATTACATCTACCTGTTGGCTTATGACCAGAAGCCTGTAAGTTCTGCTGCACTTGAGCCAAATGTTTTTTATAATGGATTGTTGTTGGATGCTGAACTCCAATGACTTGGTGCATTAACTTGACAGCTGTGCTGAGTTCAGACTCTGCCTCATTCCATTTGTTCTGATACATGTATGTGATTGCTAAATTTCCCATGCTGGTGAGAGTATCTGGATGGTCTAATCCATACTTTTCTTTTCTTGCCTTCACCACATCCAGCTGCAGTTCCTCTGCCCTGTTCCACCTTCCCTGACATCTGTATGTCAATGCCAAATTATGTATGCCACTGAGAGTGTCTGGGTGGTCTGACCCATGCTTTGCTTTTCTTTCCTTCACCACAGCCAACTGCAGTTTCTCTGCTTCATTCCATCTTCCCTGATCACTGTATGTCAATGCCAAATTGTGCATGACAATGAGAGTGTCTGGGTGGTCTGATCCCAGCATTGCTTTTCTTGCCTTCACCACATCCAGCTGCAGTTCCTCTGCTTCATTCCATCTTCCCTGATCATGGTATGTTGATGCCAATTGGGCCATGCTGCTGAGAGTGTCAGGGTGATCTGGTCCAAGTTTTGCCTTTGTTGCCCTCACCACATCCAGCTGCAGTTCCTCTGCTTCATTCAATCTTCCCTGACCACTGTATGATAATGCCAAATTGTGCATGCTGGAGAGTGTGTGTAGGTGGTCTGATCCAAGCTTTGCTTTCCTTGCCTCCACCACATCTAGCATTAGTTCCTCTGCTTCATTCCATCTTCCCTGATGACTGTATGTTTGTGCTAACTGGCTCATGCTGGTGAGAGTCTCTGTGTGGTCTGATCCAAGCCTTTCTTGTCTTGCCTTGACCACATCCAGCTGCAGTTTCTCTGCATCATTCCATCTTCCCTGACATCTGTATGTCATTGCCAAATCATGCATGTCACTGAGCATGTCAAGGTGATCTGATCCTCTTTCTTTTCTTGCCTTCACCACATCCAGCTGGAGTTCCTCTGCTTCATTCCATCTTCCCTGAGATCTGTATGTCAATGCCAAATTTTTCATGCCAGTGAGAGTGTCTGGGTGGTCTAATCCAAGCTTTGTTTTCCTCATCTTCACCACATCCACCCACAGCTTCTCTGCTTCAGTCCATCTGCCCATTTGATCAAAGACAAAAGCAAATCTATCGTGCTCATCATCATAGTACACTAGTTTTATAATTTTGTCAATTCCATACTGATGATTTGACTCAATATGTGGAGCAATTGCTTGACAAAATGCATAATTGTCCTGCTCATAGTCAAGCTTTATAGAACAGGATAGCAATGCCCTTGCTGTCCAGTAGCAGATGAAAACTTCTTTTTCTGATATCCTATTCCTGCTCCATGAATGAACTAATGGGTGTATGGAGTACTGGGCATTCTTGCTTCTGATCAAAGAAAATGAGACCAGTACTTGGATGCCACCTAAGAACTGTATTCTGTCCCATTCACCATCCTCACTCAAAAACAGAGCTTGAGAATCAAGCAGTGCTGCTGACAGTTCAAGAGGATGCTTTTTGCCTTTTTTCAAATCCCTCTCTACATAATTTTCAGCAGCATTCTTGAACAACACTTCTGGGATATTGGCATGATGTAGAAAGGCAAAGATATGTATGAGGGTGATGGCACTCTGTGCTGAAAATGCCACTGATCCTGTTTTTCTTGCAGCCCTAGTCTCAATCTCCTGCATAGATATTTCCCATGTTCCATATGTTGAAACTCCATAGTTAGATGCTCCTTTAAATTCTTCACCAGACATTAATCTTTTCTGGTGCTTGGAGTACATTTCCAGATAATCCTCAATGCTACAACCACAGGTTTGGATATATGACCCAGCTTGATCAAGGGCAAGTGGGATGCCACCCATTTTCAAAATGAGCTGTCTGGCTGACTGCATGTGATAGTCAGATGAGCCATCCAGTGAGGCAGACTCCAGCAACAGTGAAACAGCCTCATCCTCTCCCATTTCAAGTACCTCTAATGAATTCTTTGCCAATGTGATTCTCTGTAATGCAGGATTTCTGCTTGTTATCAAAATATTGCCAGTCTTTCCTGGTGGGAGGTACTTTTCAACAATTTGATACCCTCTGTCTGCATTATCATACACAATGAGCCAGTTGGCTGTCTGAGAGATCCATTTGAGAGCTAAAGCAGCCAAATCTGCTGTTGCACTTGAGGTGACATTATGTGAATGGGCAATGTGTTTCAGTGAAAGGTCAATAGTCTCTTCAGAGGAAGCATCAATCCAAAATATCTCAGAGAACCTAGGACATTCAATCATCAGCAAAGGCCAAGGATGGTGGCAAACTCACAATTGGTCATTCTGCTCAATGAACTTGAGGCAGATCTGAGTCTTTCCTATTCCTCCTATGCCATACAGAAGAAATGATTTCCTCTGCCCTGCCACATTTTGCCCAAAATGAGCCTTTAACCTGTCAAGGTACTTGTCTTGACCTATGAACATGGTACTGGAATGTTTCAGAGGTGGTAATGGTGGTAGGATTGAAACTGGTGGAGCCAAATTTATGGTGATTATCTAGAATCATAATGATAATGACACAATTCACACAGACAAAAACAGGAACATACTTGGTCTCCTTGAACTTCTGTGATGTCCCTAGCAGTCAATGCAAAATCATGAGCACCAGAAAGGAAGCCCGAGTTTGTGTTGGGCCTAAGAGATTCAGCCTATGGGAGATCAATTAGCATTAAATCCCATCGTAATTCAGGTGAATGTTACCAATGGTTTCTTCGACATGAGTACGTCGTAGTCAAAAGGAAAGGCAGAGAGTAACAGATGTCACACCAGTTGCCGTGGAAAACTTGCATCGGCAAACCCCGTCATGTCTTCAAGCGATGCTCCTCACTTGAAAGGCTCATTGCAGTGAGTCGGAATAGCAAATTGGAGTGGATACTAGCGTTGTGGGTCGTAGGAAGCTCTTTGGAGTGCCCATAGATGTGCTTATGACTCCGGGCAGTCGGTCCATATTCTATAACTGGCTTGATGGTTTCAGCAGGGTTTCTCGATGGAAGACCTTAGGTTGAACAACACTGCCATACGGACAACCGCGCTGGAGTCGTTTAAGGCTTGCGCCGCAGATTTCTTCCGGCACGTCGTTTACCACCTCGAACCTCCTGTTCTCTGGTCTCTCTGACAACATATATATCTATCCATGTCTCCCCTCGGGCTTGTTAAATCAAGCTGACAGAATGGTCTTGTGGTTGTTCAGGATTATCGTGTTTTTGCCGCTATTCTCAGAGTAAAATTGTATACGTGGAAGTAATGTTTTGTTTAGGGATGAAAGCAGAAAACATGTATGAACGGATAGACATTGAGATCTCTGACAACACTTTCACTCAGTCGTGGTCGCCAAACATGACTGTTATATACCTGATTCTAGTATTACATTATTTTTTGTACAGGACAGGAGATACTATGTATTTGACGATAACAATCTATAAACCTTCGTTAAGAACTTTACGTTACTATCGATTTGCCTAAAGGTATACTCACTAGCATCTCACATCATATCCTGCGTTGGCGTACGAACGTAACATGTATTTTCTTATTTCGGTAGGGCATTCAAGCAGATAGAAAGCGAAATGTTCGAGATCACCGTATTTGAATCAGGAGGCAACCATTTGTCTGACTGCGCCGTGAGTCGCTGAAGATGGCGCATACATAGTTCATGCTTCATGAAGAACATGGTTTGTAAGTCTGGGCAAAGTACCTGGGCCGCCGTGGTCGATGCCTGGCTGAATGTCAAAAGGTCGCCCATCAGTTCTATATCAGCTCTTTTCAGATGTGCTTCAACGTCGTCAAGCCCAAGCAGACGGGGGTTTTCAAAATGTTCTGCAGTTCTCCGGAGTGGTGGTTTAGGCGCGTCAACTCGCGATGGAGTAGACGACACTTGGAGAGCTCCAAGAAATTCTTCAGGCAGTCCATGGAAAGCGAGTCGTCTCTGAACGAAGTGTGCTCTATTTCAAGTTGGAGGAACGTTAGCTTTGGGAGGATGTAATTCATGATTGCGTTTATGTTGGTTCCTGACTCGAAGATAAACACCAGCTTGCGCAAGTTTTCATGTTTGCAGCAGTGGTCTGTACCCGGACCTGGATCGGGTAATAATGAAGAGTTGATCTTGTAATGGATTTCAATAAGCCGTGGACAGTAAGAGACAAGGGATATCGCTTGTCGTGCGGACACTAAACCCAGTCTAAGATGCGTGTCAGTCCACCAGAAAGTCAATGTCATATTCTCGACACGATTAGCGATAGCTTTCATGAAGCCCTGGCTACCGTCGCCATCATCTAGGGTAGAACAGACGTAGATGGAAAGAGGGAGATTGCCTGATCGGCTAATGCATAAGCGGAGAAGGTTCATGATGGGTTTCGGGGATGCGCAACGTCCATCCGCTGGTGTTTCCAAAGTAGAGGGGATGATAAAGTCCTCGCCAGAGAGAGCAGACATGACTGAGCAAGATGGATAATGGAGTAGGATATTTAACGTAGGTCAGCTTTCGACATGGATCGCTGGGATGCAAATGGTATAACTTTAGGGCTGGGAAGTTGTAACCGAAAATGCAATGGACGAAAATCTTGATAAGAATTTCAATGGGAAGCCCATGAATCAAAACAGGAGTGACCATTGGGGATTAATTGGTGATTAATCGGTGTATGGAGATTTGTCACTGTGGAAATCGATCAATAACGAATGCGGCCCTCAAATATTTTACATACAGAGGATATCTCTCATGCACAGCACTTCTAATCCTCCGACAACTATGCCATGCTTGCCAAATTCGGTGTTATACGCGTTGATGAACGATAATCGTCCGTCGAGCAGAGGAAGAGAACGAACACCTAAAAATGGTCATATTGATATGTATGGTTACAATACAATATCTCACGGATGGCGTTCCAAAACCACAAATGAAAACGCTATTGCGTAAGGGTATAAAAGAACGCGCCGAACTGTCCATCGCATTTTAACCAGTATGAGACGTGATGTTGCACACACACTGACCATGAGACTACTGTCATGCCACATTCGCTTGGTTGGTAGTCACGTGACCGCATTCGCCAAAATTAAACTCGTTTGACTGCAGCCCCTGGCCTCCATCACGACATGCCTCGCAGCGCACTAGAGGTCCCAAACGAAATCGTCCGGCAGATATTTGCTGTATTCGCCACAACGACGCTTTCAACAGACAAACCTACGTTATTCCCGTTTTTCCTCGGCCATATCTGTTCAGCATGGAGATGCATATTCCGATCCATGACCAGAGAATTCTGGCACGAGATCTCAATAATCGGTCAGACAATGAAGTATGAACGCACGATAGACGTCCTTCGTTTCTTCTTGGAATGCAATTTTGTAGATCCATTCTCCTTCTACATAACATCACGGCAAATGGATTCTGATGAATCTGATCCAATGTGCCCAATAATGGAAATGTTGGTTGACCAGTCGATGCGTTGGAAAACTGCATCATTTTATATCCCTGCAGAACTGATGCTGCCCTTGCTTCGAATAAAAAATCGCCTCCCCCTGTTGCAGGAGCTTCATATCGGCAGTACGTCGTGTCAAGACAAAGATATAGATTTTGAAGAGCTGCGCGACGTATTTCGAAATGCTCCGTCATTGAATATCATCAAGATTGATGTCCTTCGTAATTGGGAATTTGACCTGTTGAATATGAAGGCCGTTGATGTGTCGATGCTGAGATCTGGGGCTTTCAATTTCTTCGCCGCTCTACCACAAATGACGAAACTGGAACGACTCGAATTTGCTTGGTCACACGATTGGACATCGAGGCCGTCCAGCATCATTATCCTTCCCAACGTGACCAAGTTAGCTTGCGATGATCTTCGTTGGTTGCAATTCCTGGAAGCGCCTTCATTGGAGGACTTGTCCATCAATTGCCACCAATTTTACACCAGCGACTTGGTATTGTCCTTTCTGACCAGGTCATCCTGCAACTTGAATATCTTGCGCCTTCGTATATCTCGTTCCCTGGCAGCCACAGCCATAGACGTCATCAGGAATACACCCAAAATCACCTATTTACAGCTCGTGGACATCTCCGAAATACAAATGGACAGTGTCTTGCAGCAGCTTAGCATCCCCACAAATTCTGGACAGGGATTGCTAGCGCCTCACTTGCAATCATTGTATTCCAACCATTACTTTCCCCGTGCCAAGATCAACTTCTTATATGATCTCATTTCTTCGCGGACGGACGGCACGACTGACCATCGCAATCACAAGGGACTGCAAAAGTTGACAATAGACGCTTTTAATAATCCAGAGATCACCAAGAACATATCTGTACTATGCGAAGAACGTGGAGTTGAATTTGAATTTATGTGTTAGAGCTCACGTCAACCGTGTTGATTAAGGGTAATGCTACTACATACAATTGTTCTACAGGAATACCGATTAGCGTACATTGGAGATTCTGAGGACGAAAGGAAAGGCGTTCTTGAAAATGTCCAAAGGAATACCAGATCTTCCTGGTCCTCCAAATCTACTTCGTCATCAAAATGCTCGTCGCACCGTTGAGGACTTTAGACCTTCTGCAAAGAGCAGATATTTGCCCCATTTGCTACGACGCTTTCAGCACATGAGCCCGCGCTATTTCCATGGTTTCTCGGCCACATCTGTTCAACGTGGAGATTCATATTCCTATCCGCGACCACAGCATTCTGGCACAAGATCTCAATAATCGGTCAGACAATGAAGTATGAACGCACGATGGATGTCCTTCGTTTCTTCTTGGAACGTGACCCGGCAGCTCCATTTTCCTTCTACGTGGAATCACAGGGTGTCAATTTCACTCCAACAGCAGATTTCCACATGCTCCAAATAATGGAAATGCTGGCCGACTAGTCGATGCGTTGGAAAACTGAGTCGGTTCATCTCCGTGAACAACATAGAATGGTGCCATTAATTTGAATAAAGAAGCCTTCCCGTTACAGGAGCTTCGTTTCACCGGTGGGTCGTTTGTAGTCGACTCAGATGGATACGAAGAGCTGTACGACGTATTTCAAAATGCGCCACCCTTGGCCGTCGTCAGGATTACTATCCCGCTAGGTCGCTCAATTGAAGAACAGTTGTTCTACATTCTGGAATAGAACATAGCAAGTTCATATCTCCCCTGTCATGAACAGTTGATAACATCCAAATCACCCACCCACAACCGTTTTCGACATTGTCTCAGCTTAAAAGTCTAGAGTAAATTCGTTTTCAAAGGGTAGTTGTCCCTGAATGCGGTAAGACGTCAAATAGTGGTCGCAGGAAACAAGATTTACATCCAAGCCAATGATCCAAGCCTATCTGTCTCGAAAATCTGGAGACCATTTGCAGCCATCGGAGTGATCAACATTTCGATTCCGAGATCATGCGAGGACGGCGAGGAACGTCGTTGATAGCTGATATAGAAGGTAAAGGTACTTGCATAGCAACCACTCCATGCAAGCCAGACCAAGGCATGGGCACAGCCACAGACTGCAACTCATTGTATGCCGACGCCAATGCTCTCAGTGAGGCTCTTTTCTGGATGTTCCGTGCTAATCACCGCCTTTGTGTTGGCTGTGCTGGGACACTAAAGACACATAGCAACACTGCACGTTAGGAGCTGCGGACGCTCTGCTTCGTATATACGAAGCACCAAAATGACGGCCGATATTCACGATGTTCAGCTCGACCCCCTGGCACTTGCTACTTTTAATCGTGAGTCCTCTCCGCCCACGACCAGAGTCAAAATTTCACTCCTGGCACGTTCATAGCTACACTACCTCCTTGTGAAGGATGAAAGCAAAGTCATAAATGTGACATGTTACATCTACGTAACAGCGCAAAGCCAATTTCACTGCAAACGGTGGCAAAGTCTATTTATCGTTGTATACAGTAGCTCGGCCAAGGTTACCGGGGCATGGACTGTAAAAAGCTAGTGGGCTGAATTACTGTCGTGATAGCTGAAACCAATATCTTCGAGGAATCCGCAACCCGAACCCAGTTAGTATAAACTGTCTTCAGATTTTCCAGACGAATTACTCTGGACGCCTTTTGAGCTTTGATGCAACTATCGTGGTTGAGCTTTTCTGTAACTTTTCACCCTTCGTAAGTTTCATATTGGCATATTGCTCTTGGCACTGTCTGACAACTTATCCTGCTTAGGGCGAAGATTGTAGCCAGCAATATTTTCTGATATAGCTAGGTAGGTTGGTGCACGAACGCGGGGCACATATCGGCGTACCCTCTCATCCAGCGCAGAAGCGTCGTCGGATGGGACCCTGGGAGCAGAAGAGTGTGGAAGTGGAGAAAGGCAACGACCAAGTGCCAAAGGAATTGCGAGCATGAAGTCCGCGGGGAATGGTACTGGCACAATATATTTTCTTTCATTGCATTTCGACTGATTGCCTTGAGTCAGAGTCGCGAAGCCGCAGGCTAACCTTTTCAAACACTTACTTGAGATTCGCGAAAGATATAGTTACTTCCAGACCACAGCACCCCCTATAAGTTTCTATGCGACCATTGCATGCATCTGCCAACCAAAACATTCAATATCATATATTCTCGGTACTGTGCAAATTACATCGACGGGCCCAACTCAAGTAGATCTGAAATGTGGTTAGGATGTGGCAAGTAGTCGCAATGTTGAAGCGGCTCCGTTGACCAAGCCAGAGAAAGCCGAATAAACGACGGAAGTAACTATGTGTGACAATAGCATACCACTTCAATAGAGCTATTCAGGTAAGGGAACACTATTGCCTACTGGAAATCAGATGGGCTGCATTCCGCGAGTCTGTCAATCCAACAACAAATAGGATGTCGACCATGGGATGCTTATATCACGTTCAAACTCCCTCGCTAATGTTTCGCTTTACAAAATTTAACTTATAGCCTCACTAGAGCGTCTATGCATCTAAGCTATTTGCCATGCCCTGAACGTGATTCAAATCAGTCGTAGATAATAAGACATGACATGACTTGGCATACTTGTCGGGAGGGAAAGCGAATGCGTCGATCAGAGCATCGATGCTGTCCCACTGACGCCAAAATCTCGAAGATGGTAAAGTAGTACGCGGCCACGCGTATTACCAATGGCGAGATACTCGCTGCGGGCAGAGAAATCTACGCTTGTAACATGCCCGAGGGGCGTACTCGAAGTAGGCCAATTGGCAAACGAGGTCAATGAGGGTAGATGGATCTGAAGCAAGACGTGATTACGACGCGATGAAGAATAAGGAACCTCCAAACGTACGAGTCTCATGGCATCCTTCTTCTCCTGACTTGCGATGGCAAGTAGCTGTGCGTCGTGGTTGAACCGGAGCGCAGAGATGGATGTGACGAGGTTTGCTATTGACTTGATGGGTTTCGGATTCAACCTCGAGTCTGAATTTGTTGAAAACGAGTCTGCGCCATACATATTGACGAAGCCCGACGTCGAACTGAGCAAAGATTGACGATAAGCGCAGCAAACGGGATATAACAAATCAAGCGTACCCAATGGCCAACCAACCTTCTCCACCTGGTCCAATGGCACCAGCCATGCACCGCCCAGCGCTCCGAAACCCGCCCTCGTCTTTCCATCGCCGCACACATCTCCTCTGTCCAACGTCCCACAAGTAGACCTCCGCATCTCCGCTCAGCACTGCCAAATGGGGACGCGACGACGCTGAAGAAGGCTCGAGCAGTGACGCTCCTAATGGCGATGGAGAATTCGACGTCGCTGAGGGAGAGGAGGACGGAAGCCACCACAAGCCTTTCACGCCTCCCCCTGCGGCACCGCATTTGAGCGATGCGACGACCTGCCCGGCACCGCACTTCCAATCGACGAGGTGAACCTGACCGCCACGTCCTGCTACCGCAAGTAGATCGCCAGTACAAGGGCTGAAGGCGCTGAGCTCCATGCCTTCGCCGACACCTCTACTCTTGGCGGCGGTTTTCCCTCCCTTGTCCCTTTCACTGCCCTCAAGTCCAGATATGGACGTCGAGGACGATCTGTTTCTTAACCGTTTGCGGCTATTATGGGAAGCAGAGAGTAAGGCAGCCGTAGTATCGGAAATAGAGGAGAAAGTTGCACCCCAGAGTCCCCTAGCGTGTTGCGTTGTTGTTCCTGTTTGAAGATCATGTGTGTAGAAGAAGGGGCGAGGTCCTGTGAGGAGAAGAGCGGATCCAGAAGGATGAAATTGAGCTGATGTTTGGGAGGTTATGGGAAGAGAGGGGACGTGTAAGGTTTGGAGGAGAGGAGAGGTATGCCCATCAACCTGGAAATTTACGTGAGTAAGAGAAATACTATTCCAAGTTGAAAACACACATTGAACAGTCGTATTCGTCTATCCGTTGTTCCAACACAAAGTACGGGCACTTGTTCAGAGGGGTGAAATGTAACGACTTTGACCTGTCCACAGTTGGATTGCTGAACAGACTGGTTCGCATCCCGCAGTCTCTCGATGGAGAGCTGTTCAGGCGGGAGAATGACTCTGGTTCCCGCTCTCCTTTTTCCCTTCGCCAAGATTCCCGTGGTCGCATTCAGCAGATCTTGCACACTTTCTTCTTCCTCGCTTCCCTGACTCTCGTCTCCAACTAACGCATCCTTCTTCCGTCGTTGACGCGCTGCCTTTCTAGCTTTGACAGCCCACTGTGGCTCAGGATTGATGCGTTCAAACTGCCTCCTCAACCGACTTTCGTACTCCTTTCCACTGATCATGTCTTCGTCAGGCCCATCGCGGAACTTGCGCAAACGTGACTGTGAATTGCCTAAAGAAATTTGGAAAGGCTCGTCCGCGGGGTCTATCCACGCTGCGCGGCCTGTGTCCCGTTTCACTTTTGATTTTGGTGTTGGCGGTGTGGGGACTGATTTCGGTTTTTCCGAGCCGCTTGAATCGTGAATTTCATCCTCTTCTTCATATTCTCCTTCGTCACCATTACTGCTCTTCGCAGAGTCTGTTTTAACATCGTATATAGGTGCCGGAGCACCGTCATCCACGAAGAATAACTAAGCGAGATCAGCACGCCTTGCACGAGATTCGAAAGCACGCACATTAGCATCCGATATATGCTGCAGCTGCCCTCCACCATCATCTACATCTCCTCGTGCAACTTCTTCATCGCCGTCGCTGACGATCAATTCCATCCCTGGCACGTCCATAGGCACAAATTTTGTCCCAAAGAGAATGCTTTCGAGTTTTCTTTCTTCATCATCCTTTTCGGCCTCGTCGCCCGCTGGAAATCGAGCTCCCAGAGGCGCTCGCGACTTGTCGTCTTTTTCGACCTTCTGTCGCTTTCGTGGTTTTGCCATGGTGTGTGGGAAATCTTTATTTGGTCTGTTTGGCCAATGGTTCCGAATCCAAACAAGTACCACCCTTACAGTTACATCACCTGTCAATAATTGCTAGCCCCTCTGCATGTCAACTTCTTATATGATCTGATTTCTTCGCGGACGGACAGCACGACTGGCCATTGCAATCACAAGAGACTACAAAAGACGGTCCCAACGACCTTGCTGTGTTCAGAATCGTCCCCATCGCCTTTGCTCATGTGATCTGTTTGAGACTCTTTTTGCGTTCGGCCCTCTCTGCTCCTTCCAACATTTCTTCCTCTCCGACTTGACAGCTGTTGTTTTATCACTGTCCGTTCTTGAGCCAGGTGTTTTACTCCTTTTTTGTTGTCCCTCCATTCCCGCTAACACTTACATACATGGAATGACCCTACCACATTCTCCCGTTCCGTCCTTCAGACATTTGTCGAATTCGGGTCACCCAGCTCTCTCCACGATTGCTTCGTCTCACGTTTGTTCGCTGTTTGTCGTTCTCTCATGGTTTCCTGGCACGACGTTCATAGAAGTATATTCTTCCTTTGTCGTTCTCTTCATTCTCGCTAACGCTTGTTTTGGAGGGTGTTTTTGCCTTTGTCTTGGTATGCGGGTCACCATTTCGCTTGACGATTTAGGAGGAAGGCTCGATCAGACTTGAATGCGTTCCCCTCGTGTGCCTATCTTCCTCGAACTCTCTTCGTTGCATGATGCTTCCAGCGATGACATCGCTGGACACTACCTCTCTGTCCATGACCGTATGGACTCTACGGTACGTTCACAACTTGTGCTCTCTTCCATGCAGCCGAGTGTGTGCTTTGTTCGGATTGGTTCCTTCCTGTTTCGAAATTTCGTCACCCAGTTCCTCGGGAACGACCCCGATCACACTCCTTCGTCGTATATTCTGGTCCATTAGGAGATCTGCCAAAACCATAATCAGTATTCGAGTTGATATCGCGCTCCCTGGACACGTACATCGTCAATGCTCATTCCATTTCCCACTTCTCGCGACATGAAAGGCTCGCGTAGACCGAATCAATTAAGAGCAATGCTACTACGTACGTACAAATTGTTCTACAAGAATTGCTGATTAGCGTACATTGGAGGCTCCGAGGACGAAAGGAAAGGAAAAGAAGAAGAAAAAAGCGTTCGTAAACTTGTAACCTAATCCGTGTCGGTGTATATGAGACCTGGGGCGTACACTGACCAGGCGGCGGATGTGGAAAGACGAAGAAGGTCCGGGTATGGTATCGCAGTCGAGCTAACTGATCGCTTGATCGTCGAACGCACAGGTGCCGTAGGTTGACATTCAAAACACGGCCCTAAGCACAGGCAGAAGAAGCAATGACACGGCGCGCAAGAGTTTCAGCAGGATATTTTAGCATCATTGAACAGTTTTTTCTTTTCCTTCCGGGCTCGGATTCTTTCTCATTTCATTTCGTAATAGTATCGTCCTGCGGGTGGGACATCATAATTAGCAACTCTCCAGACAACGACAACCAGAAAATGAAACAAGTCACCTTTAGCTCATCATCATCATCATCATCTTACTTAACCTCTTCTCTTCTTTGCTCTGGTCCCCACTCCTTTGGACGCACTCCGCGTCTGCACTTGAGAACCGGTTTCCAGACTCGCATCCGTAACGCCAACGCCATCTACAACACCCTCCCCTTCCCCTCTCCCGCCATCCGCACCCGTACTCACTATCGCCGTCCGCCTCTTCCGCCCACCCGTCTCGACCGTGGTAGTCGGCACACCCGCACTCGTCGGCGCACTCGCCGTCAAACTCGTCCGCGCCTTCTTGTTGATAGGACGCACCCCATCGTCCAACAACATCGCCGTCTGTGCCTGAGCCTGAGCCTGAGCCTGATTCTGTAGCAGCGCACGAACCGCCGCAACAGGCGCAAACCCCAAACCGGACACCGCTCCGTCCTCCTCGTTCTCCATCCCATCCACACCGTCCACGTCGAGCCCGTCAGGACCTTCACCAGCTACGGACCCCCCAGAGGGCGTAGAGCCAGACGCCGTCGTCGCCGCGTCGCTAGGCGGCACGCTCGCAACTTCGTTCGTCGTCCCACCACCCCCTCCTGCGCCGGGAAGACCCCAAGTGCTCAAGAAATGCTCAAAATCAAACACGCTGTTCTTCCTCCCCGTCTCCGTCCCCGTCTCCGCCCCCTCCACGTTCCCGTTCCCGTTTCCATTCACGGCACCACCTCCGGTCGCACCGACACCAGCACCGGCACCAACACCAACTCCCGCATTTCCACCCTCACCCGCCTGCATCCCCGCCTGCGCCCCCGTATCCATCAAGCCCGGATCAAGCCCAAGGGTCTGGATCAAATTATGAATCGTCGTATTGAGCGCATTCACGTCCCGGTCAATATCCTCGGCCGCACGCCAGTTGGAAGAAAGCGTGGCCAGGTCGTCGTCGTCCACACTACTCACGTCCATGCTTCCGCCGCCGCCGTGGTGGTGGTGGTGGTGATTATTGCCATTGTTCGCACTCAACGTGGAGTTTGGGATGGGTCCAGCGCCGGTGGTGCCGTTGGCACCAGTCGTAGTCGTGGTCGAAGTTGTGGGACCGGTGGCGCCGATTCCACCCGCTGTCGCAGTCTGCATCACGGGCGTGAACAGTCCGCTATAATCCCCTCCTCCTCCTGCTCCTCCTGCTCCTCCTCCTCCTGCTGCTGCTGCTTCCGTCCCTCCTGCGGTACCCGATCCCGGCCCGATCCAGTCCGCACCCGGGCCAAAGGACGGGAAACTGAACCCCCCAAACCCCTGCGCCGCCGCCGCCGCATTACCACCGTTCGCATACCCCACTCCGCCTCCTCCTCCAGTGGTCGGCTGGGAGCCATTGTACCCCCCCTGATACGTCCACGGGAGCATAAACGGAGATGGGCTGCGCATCACACTGAGATCGCCTGCGTAGGTGGCTCCAGCTGCTGCGTCTGCTGGGCCCGTCATGGCTGCGCTTGTGCCGGTACCTGTGCCTGTGCCTGTGCCTGTACCTGCGGCGCTAGAGCGAGCGGCAGGATGGGATTTAGACGAGCCCCCGTTGACGTCTATCCCGTCGAACGCGATGAGGCCGTCTGGGACGGGGACGTATGAACCGCCGTCGCCCCCTGCGCGAGGGGTGGAGATGGAACTGAGTGTAGGCGAAGCGATGGGCGTAGAGAAAGAGGCTGGAGGAGTCGCGTTAGCACCGGTAGCCAGAGAAAGGTTTGCAAGTTGAGGGCTTGGGACGAGGTAGCTCGAAATATCAAAGGGAAGAGCTGCGTTTTGGGATTGTATTGCATGATGAGCGGACGTGTCTTGGCGTCTCGCATTTTCATCTGCGTCTGCAGAAGTCAAGAATCCGCTTTCGAAGCCACTCGGTGTCTGTGAAGCCAACGTTGTGAGAAGCTGCTGAATCTGGGCAGGGGTGAGATTGATCATGAGATTACGGGGATCGAATGAGAAAGAGGGACTATCGCCCGAGCCTGCGGTAGCGGAGGGGCCATGTGCAGAAGAGTTGGCCTGCTGTGATTGTGGGCCGTTAAAAATGGGGGGCGTACGCGTGAGGGCGCGTTCCGAGTTGAAAGCAGCGCGTAAATGAGGGTTCTCGTTCTTGAGGTTGGACTCTGGCGAGGTGGGTAGAGGTGTATTGACGGACTTGGGAGTTTCAACGTCCGACTCGATGGTGGGGTAATCTAAGTCGTAGGCGGCACCATGGGAGTCGTTCAAGTCTAATGCAGATAAAGAGCAAGTTGTTGCGTTGTTATCACCCAATTCAAGGATACCCTGGGAATGGTAATCACTTAGCGTCATGCCCGAGGATGGATTGTCTCTTTCACCCCGGACTGGAACTGGCTGGTTCATGGCCAGAGTAGAGTCAGTCATCATCGCGTCTTCGTCAGACTCTTCTGAAGCTTCGACGACATGCATAGGCAGTGTAGGATTTTGTCTTCCATCTTCAATCATGAGCCTGGCGCGTCGCCTTGTGACGACGCCATCTCCTCGACGGATGCCACGGTGATGGTCGGCGCCTCTTCTTTGCACAGACACGTTTGAATCAGGAATTGGATCAGTCTCTCCGCGATGATCGGCGCCGTGATGTCCACCGTTCCCAACACCGCCGGAACCGGGCGCGGCCTGTTTTCCAAACACGCCGGCCAAAAACTTGACGATTCTATTGATGGTATCCTCCTGCTTTTGGTGTTTTTCGCGGGCAAGGAGAGCATCTTGCCAGAGCAACTCGTTGGAGCGCTTGAGCTCGCTCAGTTCTGCGCTGATCGTCGCCTGGTGTCGTTTGATCGCGGCGATACCCTGCACGATCGAATGGATGTCGAGAATCTGTGCGTTGCTGAGAACGGTCAGACCCGTTGGGCCTGGGCCGGATGCTCCTAAAGCGCCCGCTGCGACGCTGGGAAGACCGGGACCGGCCGCAGCACCGTTGAGTGCTGTGGCTGTGGCACCTAGACCGACGAGGGTGTTGCCGTTTACATCAGAGACGAGGCCGGCGGCGGCAGCGGCAGCGACGACGTCGTCTGCCTGCTGCTGGATCTGAATCTGCTGCTGCGAGCTCTGTTTCTTCCTCTGGATGAGACAGAGCAAGTCTGGCTGACCTCGATGGAAGTTGGCATGGGCAAAGTTCCAAAATTCGGTTTCGGCATCTGATCTAAGAACGCCCTGCTGGAGATGGGGAATCTTGTGAAAGCCGTACATGTTGAGCTGGCGGACAAAGGAAGAAAAGTTTTTGTGCTTGAACCATTTGCCTAAGACTTGAGTTGCGAGGCCTTCGTGGTCGAGAACTGAAAGAAATGAGGGTGGAGCTGGTGAACAGGAGGGATCACAGACCAAAGAACGAGTCGCCATCGTCAGACCAACGGATGAGGGCCATATTCTTTGGGTCGCTGACGATTTCGTAAAGTTTTTGGAGAAATGCGGGGACGACCTGACGAGAATGCTTTGAGACATGAGAGTGAGAGCGAGAAAGGGTGAGCTGCTGATCAGACGCCATCACTCGAGAACGTTCGATGAGGAGGGCTGCCTCGTCCAAACATGTCAAAATACCCGTCTCTGCACGTACGCCGCAACCTGGCCTCGTAGTCCCGCCTCGTCGCCGCTATTGTCCATCACAACACTCGCATAAGCCAGCTTCTCTGACATCCTCATCTGCGCTGAAATCCGCGCAAGAGCATCGGCCTCGCTCAATCCATCGCGTTTCATCAGCCGTGAGAGCTGCTCCTCTGCCGGACTTTCCGGCCCGGTTAGCCGGTAGCCTTCAACGCAACAACGCCTGCCAACGCACCAGGACACGACGACGACCTCGCCGACCCACCGCCACATCCCGCTCTCAATCAGCAGCGGCACGTCCAGCACGACCATCCGCTCCCCCGCCCACCACCGCCAGAACACCCCTTTCACCATCTCCCACTGCACCGCAGGATGCACGATCCCATTCAGCCGCCGACGCTGGCCCGAGTCCGCAAACACAATCTCTCCCAACTTCTTCCGGTCAAGCTGCCCGCTCCCGTCACGATTCACCACCTCGGGCCCAAACAGCGCCACTATCTTCCGGTACGCCCGTGTCCCAGGCTCGACCACCTGGCGCCCCAAAACGTCCGCATCAATGACCGTAACATGGTGCTCCTCTTGCAAGAGCCGCGACACGGTCGACTTTCCCGTCGCTATACCACCCGTGAGTCCAACCACTGCAGCAGGAGGTAAGCAATCAAGAGGCGATAACTCAGTCATCAAAAGGTGTACCCAACATGTTTGTTGACGTTTGTTGTTACATTTCAGAATCTCCCTATCCACCTCCTCAATACAAGCCACCTCACCATACACATCATCCCAACACCAACCAGCACCATCGACCCTGCATACCATCCAACTGCCTCGTAACCTCCCGTCGCTTTATTGATTGCCCCCGAAATAGGTGGGCCCCCCAACGCACCAATCGCCAGAATACTCATAAACATCCCAATCCGTCGTCCAACATCGTCCGTCTCTCCCATATCCATCAACGGATTCCCCAACAGCGACACGTACGATCCAGAACAAAACCTGCTCATCCTGTGGCATCAGCCTCATTTTCTCTTAAAACAGTTTTTTCCAAGCACTCACCCATACGCAATCGCAATCGCCAACAACCCATGCGCCGTCCGCGCGTACGGCCAAATAAACGTCGTCACCCCTGCCAGCATCGTAAACGGTATCATCACATTCATCGGCCCCACCCGGTCACAAAGCACTCCAGCCACGTACCGCCCCACCAAACTCGACGCGTTCGCAATCGACAGCAGATAAAACGCAAACGTCTCCGACACGCCAGGCACCCCCACCGCCGCCACGTCAATATACGTCAGCACAGTGTACAGCCCCAAAAACGTCATAAACGCAGAAAAACAATAGATCGTGTATGCTGGCGACCGAAACGCCGAGAGGTTCAGTAGCCCCCCCGGCACGTTTTTGGGCGGGAGGCGCCTTTTCATGACGAGGTTTGACAGCCCGAGCGTGGAGACGAGAATGAAGCCGATAATACGCATCGTCCATTTAAATCTGCCCAACAGTTCAACAGACTCGTCTCTATCAAGATGAGGACTTCATACCCGACTTGCGCTATCAGGTTCTTTGCTGCGATTGGTAACACCGTTCCACCGATAGACGCACCCATCGCGACAAACCCCATCGCCATTCCCCGTCTTTTCTTGAACCAATGCGCAATCACGGCCATCGTCGGTCCGAATGTTCCTGAACACGCCAACTGAACGTCGCAAGTCAATCTCTAGACACATACACATACACAGAGAGAGTGAGAGTGAGAGAGACGTACGCCAATCGCAATGCCTTGACAAAGCAGGAATTGCCAATAGACGGTGCACTCTGCCACTAGGAACGTGGCTATGATTAATAGTGCGCTACACACGAGAAATATTGACCGGAAATAGCCCAGGTCGAACATTCGCCCGATGACGAGGGCAGGAAAGTAAACGAGCGCGTATTGAATCGAGCCAATCCATGCGCTACAACCGAGTCCATATCAGCACCGAAGCAACAGCACAGAGCGAGAGACGCACATGGTCGAAGGAGACGAGTCCTGTAAGATCGTTCGCTGATAATAAGATTGGAAAATCTATAACCCCCAAAATGCGTCAGTTGTCGTCATTGAAAGAGTGCAGATACGTACCCCCCATGAATTCACATATCCAAACCTGTTTCAAAAAAGACGTTAGCGCAAGGTCTTCTGCACGTCGCTGTCATGCCAGAAGATTGAAGATGGAAGATAGGGGACCGATCATCATCAATCCGCCCTTGATGGATCATTACGCATCACTCTCGCCGGCCCGCCGGGTAGGCGTTCCGGTTATCAAAAACAGCGGAGAAAAACGACTTACGCCGAGAATGTGTTTAGCATGGCCTAGACACGGATGAGCCAAAGATATATAGACTCCTTAAGATGAGAGAAACTCACTCCCAATACGACCATCCACGCTTGCAATCCGCCATCCGGGTAGACGTCTTCTTCTTCTTCTCCTCCGGGGCCGGGGTCGAGAATGTAGCCCGCCTCTAGCGTTTTCATATCCTTCTCATTCACCTCGTCGAATTCCTGCTGTGTCTTCTTTTTCTGCTGGCTTTTGCTTTTGCTTTTGCTTTTACTTCTGGTGATCCGTGCCCACCACGACGAGGACGACGCTGCCTTGTCCTTTTCTTGGCTTTCCCCGCATCTCGTTCTGAAAGGGGGGTGCGCCGCCGTTGCCGCCGCTTTTGATTCGCCCACGGAAAAGACAGAGTCGGTAGAGGGGCGTCTGTGTAGGGAGAAGGAGACGATGGAGAAGGCGCGGTTCACGGACGCCCCGTCGTCGTCCTCCGAGTCTTCATGTTCATGCTGGTGCTGGTACTGGTGTTGCGGTTGCGATTGCGATTGCGATTGCGATTGCGGGTGGGAGACTAATCCGTGGATCGGTTTTTCGGGGCCGGGTCCGGATGTGGCCGGCGGTTCCAGAGAAGGAGGGATGAGGATGGATGAAGTGGACATTTGGGCTGCGCGGGTGCGTGCGTGTGTGCGATGATGAGAGAGAAAGGGGGAGGTGCGTGCGTATGTGTGTTTATAAGCAGGAGCCAACTCCCTCTGTCAGTGTGAGAGACGCGAGCGAGAGTCAAATAGGGTGAGCCAAATTGCCTGCCGGGCCGTAAACGTCAGTACGTATTGCACCGGTGGAAGCAAAAAGGGGATTGGGACTGACTCACCTCGGGGACGTGCAAGATCAAATAAGTAACTTGGATTTCCCGGTAGCAGAACAGGCGAGTTCCTTGCCTTTTAAAATGTACGTACGTACGTGGAAGGCGAGGAAGGAGGAGACGTTCCGAATGGCGGGATGGCAGGCACTCCCGTCTGTCTGTTATGATTCATCACGCGCACCAAAATATTGTCGGCAAAGGGTTGCGTGCCACATGCGTTCTTTCGACCGACCTCATGACTTGGTGTGATGACTGATACTGGGTGGCTAGATGATGCTGGGAAATCAACAGGAGACTGCTAACACAGGCACGTACGGCCGGCGGCGTCATTAAAATATTGACCGGCGGCAAGTGGGAATCGACTCGGGGACCGGCTACGTATGGATCCGGTGGATTCGCCTTCATCTCGATGGGAATTTGTTGCAAGGGCCACGACGACAAATGAACCGTTGGCATTGACATTATTGTCACATTAGTAGTACTAATGCATATTTAGCACAGGATTTGCAGAAGGGGAAGGGGGGGGGGGGGCTTGAATTGGATGTGAGCCTCACTCAGTTTCATTTCCAGCCTGTTTCTAGAAACCGCTTGCGAAGCCGGACCTTCATGAGCTATTTTCTGTAAACATGGCTAGACGCGACCAAGAAAGCGTACGTACGTACGTAAAGTGTTGATCCTCTCCCATCTATGAGTCCGTGCCCAAAGATCGCGGCACATTCATACTACTTCGCTCAGAGTCTAGAAACCTCTCGTCATGCTATTGTCTAGAGGACTTTAAAAAATCAAGTATGACAAGCTCGAACGGAAAAGTAGGATTTAGGGGTATGGGCTATGGGAGAATCAACATACGTGTATGTATAGGTTAAGGAACCGTCTGGCAGGAGTCATGAATGATATCAGTCGTATTAGGTTCTGGATTCCACGGTCGTAAAGGAACGTAAACCCGCTATATGTATCAGACTGATCGCGCGCCGATCGGGTTCACCACATACATACGGAGAGATAATCGATGTGTTGGTGTTTGTGAATGGCGTCGAAAACAAACAACCGCACAGACATCGCCGCCGCCGCCATACTGCGGGGCAGAAAAATGAGCTCGTCACGCTCAGTGCCAGAGCAGGTTCCTCCTCCCGCGGTGCCGCCAAGTTCGGAACGCAAGTCAAAGAAGTCTGCGTCGCGAGGAGCCACGAAAGAACGGGCAGAGCAGCAGCCCCGTGTTGACGCCGCGTTCGGGGAAGATTTTATCGCACTCGCGCCTTCAGAAGAATCGGAGGAGGAGGATGGACCTGAGCCCGGGTCCGTAGGACGCAGACGGGATAAGGGCAAAGGTGGGTACTTTGTAGCGCGCCCGCTTTTTTTTTTGGCTGAACATGTGCGGCAAGGTCGCGAAATTTCACCGGTGGTGCGAGAATGGGGCAAGAACAAGGACAGGGACAGAGCGAGAGAGGACGACGACGAACGCGGGAGGAGCAGGCGCAAATATGACATGGTGTTTGACTTTGACGATGGCTATGCTAGCAAGAAGCAGCGGCTAGACGCACACTCGCGCAAGGCGCCGTGGTTGGACCGGTTCGAATGGGAGGATTGCAAGAACGTGGCCGAGATGTGAGTTTGGGCGTGCGTTTTATGGGGTGCTGGCCGTGTCGAGTTGCTTATCTTTTAGGCAGGCTGCACCGCGAAGTGGAGGCTTTCACGAGTTATATATCGCCCACCCCGGTCGAGGACGAAGGTTCGAGGGCTGGTGATACAACTCGTCACCAGTGCGATCACACAGTCGTTTCCTGATGCTCACGTCTCTCCGTTTGGGAGCTACGAGACCAAGTTGTATCTGCCATTAGGGTGAGTTGGAAACAACCTTGTTCTTGCAGAAACATCATCTCAGGGTAGCCTGTAGCGACATTGATCTGGTCATTCTATCGCAGTCTATGGCGTACAGTCATAGACAAAGTGCTCTGTATGCGCTAGCAAACACGCTCAAGCGCGCGGGTATCACTTCCAAAGTGACGGTTATAGCTCGAGCAAAGGTTCCCATTGTGAAATTCGTCACGATTCATGGAAATTTCAACGTTGATATCAGCATTAATCAACAGAACGGCATTGTTTCTGGCAGCATCATCAGTGGTTTCTTGAAAGATATGCATGCCAGTGGCCATCAGGGGAAAGGCAGTCTCGCATTACGGAGTCTGGTCATGATAACAAAGGCGTTTCTCAGTCAACGAAGTATGAATGAAGTGTACACGGGAGGACTCGGGAGCTATAGCATTGTATGCATGGCGATCAGCTTTCTTCAAATGCATCCGAAAATTCGACGAGGGGAAATCGATCCTGACAAAAACCTTGGCGTTCTGTTGATGGAGTTTTTCGAGTTGTATGGATGTTATTTCAACTACGAAGAAGCAGGGATATCCATTCGAAACGGAGGGTACTATTTCCAGAAGAAACAGCGGGGATGGGTCGATTTCCACAAGAATGGTTTGATCTCCATCGAAGATCCAGCAGATTCGTGTAAGTACATAAGTACATTTAGAGTTCATTTCCAAGGTCTGATCTTTGCCAGCAAATGACATCTCCAAGGGATCATATAGCTTTCAGCGCGTTCGGACGGTGCTTGCCGGAGCTCATGGAATCCTCACTTCGACTGCTTATCTAACGGCAGGACTACTCAATTCGAGACGCAATTCGCGGTCATATCGTCTCCGTGATCGATACGACGCGCAGGACATGAGCATCTTGTCTACTGTCATGGGGGTTACACAAGAGGTTTGTGCGCCTAGCTTGTTAGGAATGTGTACTGATGAGATGTAGACGATAAATCATCGAAAACTTGTGCGAGAAGTGTATGACAAGAGGATATTGCACGACCTAATGGGCGTTCCTCCAAAGCCTGTCGTTTTTCAAGCGAGCTCCAATGGGGTCGTAATCGTCAACGGGAATTCGCCACAGCCCAGCGCATCCACTTCAGCTAAAAGGGTCGTTCACCCAGTATGGGAACATGATGACGAGGAGGATATCGTTGTGGATTACCGTCCTGCGGGCCTCGACGAGGAAGAGGAAGGCAGATACCACATCACGCGTCGTCAACAGCGCCCTCACAAACGGCGGAAAACAGGGAAAGAGGCGGATTCGCATACTATTTTCATCTCTGATGATGATGGGGAAGGCTCGTTGTCCTCTGCACCTTCCGAGGTCGGACGGCGGCGTAGGGATCGTCGTGCTAGTCATCATAGACGACGGAGCGAACATGCAAGGGATGCTGATAAACGAAGGTCGTACTGGCTATCGAAAGCTGGACCCGATGAAGAAGAGGACAAAGGGTGGTGATTGGCATTACCATTTCGCTTGTGGTGGTGACGTTAATCATTTATAATAACGTAAAGCAACATGATGTTGTACTGTAATCGAAATGTAGCATTCCAGGATTTCTCCTTTGACACAGCAACATGAAACCACCTTCACACCATCGTTATCTGGCATCAAAGTTGCCCCTCGTAACGAACTATGAGCTACGGGTGCGGTGGAACCTGTTATGTACATTTCTCTGTTATAGCGGCTTTAAAGACAGGTTATAACCCATGCATTGGTTGGAAAAATGATGAGCTGGATGATGCAGGGTCACACGGGCTTGGATAATAAGTGCAAGGCCCTTGATCCAATTGGTTGCCAACCACTTCCGACCGCCATCACCAATAGCGCTTTGGGGTCTTTTCCTCCACGTTCTACGCTCTCTTCATCCGTCGTCTGGGGTGTCGCAGGACTATCGCTTTATCTCTTTTCCTTACATATATGTCAGTGCTAGATTTTATTTTTCGTGACCTTCCGGTTCCACTTGCTTAACTTGTGTTCAGGGCAAATTCGCGTACTCAGGGCCCCTCCATTAACCTCAAAGAACGCATTGCCGCTCTCGAGCAGCAGCGAAATGCAGCACCCAAAGCCCGTCCAGAGTCACCCATGCCAAGCGGGATACCCCAGCCGACATCGAACACTGCGCTGCGTGACAAGATTGCCAAATTCGAGAGAAAAGGCGGCATTCCTGTGCCCCGTGGCCGCTTCGGAATGGGAGCTCCTCCCGTAGACAGCGGAAAACAAAGAAAGCAGGGGGAGTACTATGGTAATAGGATACCACGCGCAGTGAGCGGAGGAGGCCCGTCAGCCTTTCCTGGTTCAAAGACCAACAGAAGGTCGATGTCTTTATCCGTCGCCGGTTCATCGCCTTTTGCTTCCCGGTCTACGTCTCCCTGTCCCTCGGATTACGATACCCAGTCTGACGGCCTCTTATCTCCCGACTCGTCCAAAACCTCTTTTGGCAGTCCCGGCGGCGGAACGTTGGAGGCGACGCAACCCAATCCTCGGTCGGAAGCGCCTGATATTATTCAAAGCGACGAAAAACCTTCCGCGGTCACCTTCACCGTATTGGCACCGCCTCAGCAGGAAGGATCAACTTTAGGTGATCCCGGTATGTTTCGTTTTGATTTCAAACGAGGGGTAAACCCGATTATTAAATATGAACACTGGCAGTGCCTACGACGTCACGCCATGTGTCGAGTGTGCCTCAGCTGGAGATTCAACTCGCCGATGGGGTCGTGCCTTCGCCCGAGGGCGAACAAGAGGAAGAGGGCCGCCAACTTCCCTATGGCGGGGGTCTTTCTCCACAGCAAGAAGAAGAAGAAGAAGAAGAAGAAGAGAGAGTTCAACCCCCTGTTGCGGCTGTTCCTGCGTTGCTTTCTCCAGAACAGGGCAAAGTCTCATCGTCCATTGCACCTATCTCTCCTCCAATAGAGGGGGCAGTACCATCTCCCTTAGCAACCACCTCTTCTCCAGTACAGGAGAAAATTCTATCTCCCGTTGCAATCATCTCTTATCCGGTACAGGAGAAATTTTCATCTCCCATTGCAACCATCTCTCCTTCTCCAGTACAGGAGAAAATTCTGTCCCCCGTTGCGGCTGTCTCATCTCAAGCGCAGGAAAAAGTCCCGTCTCCCATTGCAACTATCTCTCCAGCGGAAGAGAAAACTTTGTCCCTCGTTGCGGCTATCCCGTCTCCAGTGCAGGAGAAAGTTCCGTCTCCCATTGCAAGCGTCCCTTCTCCGAATGTTCTGTCACCCATCGTTTCTCCGAAGCAAGAGCAGGTCCTGTCGCCTGCTACAACCATCGCTTCTCCACAACAAGAACAAGTCAGCTCGCATGTTACACCCGCTCCTTCTCCAAGTCGAGAGAAGGAGGCCGCTTCTCATGTCGCACCTTTAGCTTCTCCGCGACAGGAGGATGTTCAATCTCCCGTGGCATCTAATTTGCCACATATGCAAAAGGAGAAAGTTGTGCCCATCGTAGCAACAATCCCTTCTCCACAACAAGAGGAAGTCCAGTCTCCTGTGGTGCCCATAGTATCGCCTAAACCAGAGGAGAGAGCCCAGTCCCCAGTTGTAGCTACCTCATCTCCACGGCCGCGCGAGGTTCATTCTTCAAAGCTAACGGTGGATACAGCATTAGCAATCTCGCCTGTCCGCAATACTGTTGTTGCTTCTTCGAGTCCGGCCGTTGAGAATGCACCACTTGTTGAAACGCAAGGCATGGGGGATGTTTCTGCTTCTTCCCCGGTTTCTCGCTCCTCTTCGTTGCGCACGCTTACGCCCACTTCTGGCGCTCTGCCAACTGCCGACGAAGATCCGGAACCAAAAGTCAAGCTAGATGTACCTGTCATTTCACTATCGCCGCCACCATCTGAAGATGCAGGGCTTCTGCCGATTTCGACCTCCACCAATCCCTTTTCTCCTCGAGAAGGTGAGCGCGGTACTAGTCCCACCATTGACGCGTCTTCTCCTGCTGGTACTTCTGCAAGCTCTCATCTCCCATCTCCTGCTGCTTCACCTACGGAATCCATTATAAGTGGGCCATCCAGTGCCCAGTCTTCTAAGTCGCAAGCTTCTTCAGGTAGCGAACGTTTATCAGACGTCCGTGATGTTGTCCATATCAGCGCCGCCCATCAACCGCATCCCGAAGGCTCTGTTGAACAAGACGAACAGACTGGACTCAGTGATGAGGTGTTGCAGAGGCTTGTCCTAGGTCCCGGCATGGCGGCCAATTTGGCTCTAACGCGGACGCCGGACTCTCCTCCTGCCAGGCTAGCATACGATTTGCCTGATCGTCGCGCCTCCATGCCAAAACCGTCACTTCATTACCCACCGCAGACCAGTCTATCTTTGATGGGTATGCTCTCGCCACCGCCGGAAGTCCCTCCCAGATTTCTTTTCTCCTCTTAGCTCTGGTTTCGCCAGCCCGGGCGAAATCATAACTGCACAGCGTGTTCTAACGTCGACGGTTCGCGGAGTTCCCGTCTTCCTTCCGGGTACTACCAGGAGACAGGTGGATTATTCGCACTTTCCTCCTACTCCTGATGTCACGAACACCGAATTCAAACCACCGTTGCCTTCGGCGGCGCTGTCGCCGACTTCGCCCTCTTCTCGGTTCAAGAACACACCTACAGTACCTATGAGCAGTGGACTGGGCTCTTTTCATGCTGTTGTACGTGGCAAAGTCAAGGAGCCAACATCAGCGTTGTCTTTCTCCTCCTTCCCTCTTACTGGAACACATCAAGCACGAAAAGCCAGGCAACCTAGTAGGCTTGATCCCACTGGAGAGTTGGTGACGTTACTGCAGGATGCTGCTTTGCTGGAACATGCTTTAACGGCGGGAGAGCTATTCGACGAGAATAAATTGCCTGAAGCTTCAGATAACACAATCAGTAGACAGTCGGAAGATCAGGAGACGGATAAGGAAGAACGGATACGACGTAGCGCTTCGACGCAGTCAGAACAGTCCGGAGAGGAAAGCGACCCAGCGCTACTCAAATCAAAGCCTATGTTCCGCTTGCCCCTGCGGAAAAAGACCAAACACTGGAAGGCTTCGCCTGCGGGCGTGACGGTGAATGACGGTATGCGAAGCCGACCGTCGCTGGAAGCTGAACGAACTGCCGGTCTCTCAATTCCTGATCCCACTTTCTTAAGAACGGATCCAGCAGTACTGAGTCAGCCCAGGACACCCGAGGGACCTAGAGATCCTGCTCCCAAGTCACCGCGGCTGGCTTCTGGTGTCAAGAAACTGGCAAGTACAGGATCGACACGATCAATGCCTGGAACATACACTCGTCACAGCGCTTCCACTTCTTCCGAGCTGTCTTCCGAGGACTCCATGCCTGTAGCTACCCCTCCTGAGCAAGGTGTTGACTCTGACCCAAGGGACGGTGTATCAACCCATAGTCATGAAGGTGCTGGGTGTGTTGCTTGGCCATCCGTCTCACCCAAGCGAAGCGGGATCAGACGTGCCGCGTCCTTTGCAGAGAAGCTTTGGAATCGGGCAAGGACGAAATCTGGTGGAAGCACATTGAGTGCGAGCGATTCGAAAGGTGCGGCTGCTCTGTCGATCCTAACTAATATAGTCCTTATGCTATGGTAGATTGTGTCGTGGCAGAATCTCGATACGGAACGTTGCCCACAGCGAAAGGGTCTAGTTCCAATCTCACAGTCGCAAATGCTTCATCATCTTCGCAAGAAGAGTTGCCCATCTCAAGGTCCTCATCACGGGCAACATACAAACTTGAGGTACTGCCGCCGTCAGAACCCCTGTTCGATGCGCGAAGCTTTGATGAAAGCGACATGCTCTCTCCGGCCACTCTTCTAAACCCCTTTTCTCCTAGCTCATCTAACATGTCCTCCCCTTCAAACGGGGTCCCTTCTCCGGCAATGTCTATTCTGAACAATCCTTATTCACCTGGAGACGAGTCTTGGATGTCGGAGGCTTCCCACCTCGATCCTGCGCTATTTGATGCGTTCCCTTCAGTTCCCTCAACTCAGGCTCTGCCCAAGCAGACGCGGCCTCTACCGTCCGTTACTAATATTGGCGGGAACTTTGATCCATTCTTCACCAATTCACCTGCTCCACAGTCATCCGCATTGCCAAAGAGGACTGCTACACTCCCATTGTTGCATTTGGGCGCTGCACCTCATAGTGCCGCGGTTGAAGGAGGAGGCTTTCTAGGACGCACAACGACGATGTTGCCTCGCCAGCGCCCGTCCGCGGACAAGCATCCCCGTTGGATATGACACCACCTTCATCTTTGGGTATTATTATGCTACTTTGTTGATTTCTGTTGGTTTCTCACCAATGTCGGTAACTTTTTCTTTTCTTTTTTCTTGCTGCCTTTCTGGTTTGAGAATGCTGCCTGTCGTTCAAGGAATTTCTATTTCCTCCGAGTTTTATACTTAATGTACGTGCTCGTCGCGTGCTCTGCACGTGAAACTTATTATCTCCTGGATGTTTGCAACTCTTTGCCACACTCGCTATATACGTATCATTCTTACTGTCATAGCTACACTGATAACAATAATAATAAAAACGTTCTTGAATTCGCTCGTTTGCAAGGGAGGGCTGCTGGACAACAATGACAAATAACATACGCGTTCTATAGGGACGCGTCAGAGGAGCAGCGGCCAGCCGACCAAGCTACTCGACCATGGTAGCTACCACAACAGAGCAGGTGAGCATTCTTCCCGATGTCGACGCCATAAATCTGAGGCTATATATCGTATCGTTAAAGCTTACAGCATTAGCTGGAACAACCGTCAGTACGTTTATGCCCTAGTCGGTCTCGGGGAGGGGCCTTTTGCAAGCGGGAATTCAGGGCTAACATGATCGTTCTCCGGGAACAGTTGTTCATCCACTCGTGCTGCTATCGGTGGCGGACCACCATGCCCGATCTGTCTCTCGCAACTCACAGAAACGCGTTGTCGGTGTTCTTTTAGGGCAGGACACCGGGAAGACGATCAACGTTGCCAATTCTTTCGCGATACCGTTTGAAGAAGACGAGAAGGATAGCAAGACGTGGTTTTTGGATCATAATTATATTGAGGGGATGTATGAGATGTTCAAAAAGGTCAATGGTCAGTTTCGTATGGTACCCGTGTTGGGTTTGTAGACTGATGGGTGGTGTACAGCGAGGGAACGAATGATTGGGTGGTACCATACCGGTCCAAAACTGAGAGCGTCGGATCAGGAGATTAACGACCTGTTCAAGCGGTTTATCGCTCGGCCTGTCATGGTGATTGTGGATGTGCGACCACAGAATGTCAGTATCCCAACCGATGCGTATTTTGCAGTGGAGGAGATTAAAGATGTAAGTGTGCTTATACATTGGGGGAGGAACAATATTGAAGTTTTTTTTTTTTTTTTCTTTCCGTTTTTGGTTGGTATAGGATGGTACGGAAACAAGAAAAACGTTTTTACACGTGCCATCTGCGATAGAAGCAGAAGAAGCGGAGGAAATTGGGGTTGAGCATCTGCTACGGGACATCAAAGACTCAACAACGACCACGCTAGCTACGCGGGTGAGCGAACAGCTCGCATCACTTCGTGGCCTCAAGGCCAGGGTAAGCGATATACAGAAATACCTTGCCGACATAGCGGCCGGAACTATGCCTGTGAACCACCAGGTTATCTACCACCTGCAAGATGCCTTGAATCTGTTGCCTGATCTTGCTGATCAAGCGTTGACGCAGAGCTTCGCATCAAGCACCAATGACCAGATGCTGGTGGTGTACCTGAGCAGCTTGCTGAGAGCTGTGATTGCATTGCATGGGCTGGTGGACAACAAGGCGACGATAGGACGAGCGGAGATGGAAGACGGACTTGTGGATCCAGAAGAGTATAGGCTTATTCCGATTGAACTGACGGAGAAGAAGGAAGAAGACAAGGGCGAGAGTGACGGCGACAAGGAGGTGAATAAGGAGACGGAGAATAAGGAGATGGAAGATAAGGGACTGTAAATGGACGCTTGATGAGTTCGTACACGTTTTCCCTTTGCCGTTCGCCCGAGGGCTTCCCCGCGTGTGGGCGTGGCGGAGGCGCGTGTGCCATTCATTATGTAATGTGTCTGATTCATTTTCACGAGGTCCATTTTGAATCTCATTTTCGTCATCTTCGTCCCTTTGTCTCGTCGCTTATTTAAAGTGTGTTTCCCTGCTCGTTATCCATCCATTCCTCTTCCTGCTGTTTTCTATCGCACCGCTGCTCTCTTCTGTTTCGCTGATCCAACTTTTCCTGGCCGTCTCAGAAGTCCAAAATGAGTGGTCGCGGATGTTTCAACTGTGGTGTATGTGCGTGGCATTTTCTTCCATGGCCTGGTTCCACATTGGAAGCCCATTTGGTCAATCGTTTGCATGGGGAGTGGTTCACGTATGTTTCTCTGAAGCAACGAAAAAAACTAGCCCCTTTTGATTATTTTTCATCTTTCCTCATGGTGGTGTGCTGATCGGTGCATTTTCTTTTCTTTTTATATATATAAAATCCATGTCATTGCATGCTTTTCTGGATTGTTCGTTACATTCCGAAAATGCAATAAATCTACGTCGCAATGAATTTGTGCAATTCGTCAATTCTCCTGCCGTGTGCAGTCGGCCACCAAGCTGCCAGCTGCCCCAAGGCCGGAACTCCTACTTGGTGAATACAACTCTCGTTCTCCTCGCCTTCTTTTTCACTCCTGGACGTCGTCATCACCCGTGGACGTTCGGCTAATGCTTGTCTTAGTTACAATTGTGGGTACTCTGATGCCATCATTGAAGACAGTGTTTAATCTGGCTCATGAAGGTGGTCTAGAAGGCCATGTCTCAAAAGAATGCACACGAGAAGCAAAACCCAAAACGTGCTACAAGTGTAGTCAAGAAGGACACATTGTAACCTCGTGTTTTCATTTCGCAATCAACTCTACATAACTGACCCTGTTCTTAGTCAAAAGATTGCCCTGAGGCTTCAGCAACTACCTCTAGCGGCGCCGAGTGCTATCGTTGCGGCCAAACGGGGCATATCGCCCGGGCTTGTCCTGAAAACACTGGCAACGCTGGTGGATACAACAATGGCAGCAGTAGCAGCTGGGGCGGCCACTCAAAGTCATGGTTAGATTATTATTGTGTATACTCCTATGACATGCACTAACGAGGACATGAACAGCTACAGCTGCGGTGGTGTAGGCCACTTATCCCGCGATTGTCCCAGAGGCAGCAAGTGTTACAACTGCTCGGCACTCGTAAGTTTATTAACTCGGTTCGATCTTCTCGTAAGAATTAACGTTGTGATAGGGTCACATCAGCAGAGACTGCCCTCGGCCCCAAAAACGCGCATGCTATACCTGTGGATCTGAAGAGTGAGTTCATGGATCGCTCAGCCTAAGCTTGGCTGATTGCTTTTGCAGCCATCTATCTCGGGACTGCACTCAGAACAACCCTGAAGCGGCTTGATTTCGGGCAACCACATTTCTATGATGATCATTTATCTCTCATGCTGAATCTACAAACACCTGTACTGTAGTCGTTTGTTTAAACAACTTGCAGCATCGAATGTTATTGTGTTATCAGCCTTCGGTGTGAGGCATTTCCGGCCCGCTCCGAATGGTTTGAAACTCCGCCATTTACATTTCGCACATCCCAGTTTTCGCCGTACGCAACCCGCAAAAAGGTTTTTTGCTCCTGCTTTTTGTCCTGCCTCCTCTCACCGTGTATTTCTTGTCTACAGACATGCAAGCGCAAACTGCTCTCCGTTTGGCGCGCCAACATGTTCTCCGTCGATCACTGCAAGTCCGTGCACTCGCGACGTCAACAACTGCCAACACGGCCCACGTCGCATCGGATGGAGCGTCCTCTTCCGTCACGAGCTCTGCATCTCGAGCGGCAAGTCTTATTCCCCTGTCGAACGTCGAGGCCCAGTGGGCTACACTCTCCGGTGAAGAGAAGGCGACTGTTCATGAACAGCTCGAGCTCTTGCAAAAGAAGGACTGGAAGCACCTTTCTCTTGACGAGAAACGGGCAGGTACGTGTTTTTGTGCGGTCTCTATCAAGTGCGGAGTGCTGACGCTGCACCACCGCCGAATTCTAGCCTACTATGTTGCCTTTGGACCTCATGGCCCTCGTGCTCCCGCGTCGAAACCAGGCGACACCCTGAAAATTTTTGGATATACTATGGCTTTAGTTGGCACTGCAGGTATCTTGACCTTCGTCATCAAGCAATTCGGTGCGGGCTGTCTTGCATTGTGGTTTCTGGACTTATCTACGTCTGCTCAGGTGGCCCGCCACCAAAATCCATGACCAAGGAATGGCAGGAAGCATCAAACGAACGTGCACGGCAAATGAACCTCGACCCCATCTCAGGTTCGTACTCTTCTCTGGTTCCATCCCGGTGTCTATTCGTTGACCCTGCCGACGGCAGGTATCTCGTCAGAAGGATACAAGGGCAAGGGCTTCGTTACCGTTTCGAAATAGACGTTCCGCATATGCTTAGAGGAACGAGATCGATTCGACCTCTGTACTACAACTCGCCATTGCCGGCTAATGATAATAGAAAATCACAAGCTTTTCATAATAATGCAGTCATTCGTTTACATGCAGTCTGTCCTCAATTTGATGAGCAACAGGATGCTTTGCATGATCCTCTGGATGGGACTGACCGAAATCCGCTCTGCTTTGTTGATAGTGCGAGGTAACATGTTTTCTCCCAATATTTCCAAGCAGTGGTCAAGGAACCGCAACTTGTCCACTTGCGCTGCTCTCACTGCACGTTCACACGTTCACCTATCAGACGGAGAGGAGCTCAGGGGCACGAAGGTGAACATCTACGTCGGTAGTCTCGCAGCGCAGACACGGGGGTAGGCAAGCCGAATCGATTCATCACACCGTTTCCCGTAATGATTGACCTAGCGGACAGCTCCAAGCTTCACTGTTATTTTTCCTCAAAGCCAAGACACTCCACTCCTGTGTGCAGCAACGAGCACAGGAAGTCATCGGCCACGGAGGGAATGGAAAGAAGACAGCCTATATCCAACGGGTTGTTATGAGAAGCTTGTAATTCCATGGAACGACGTACCGGAAAAAATCTTAGGACAAACCTCTCAATTTCAAACGATTCTGTTTCCGTGTATCGCTATCATCCAACTCAAGGGCTTCCATCGAGAAACCATAAGGGCGAGAGTGTCCTGCTGAAACTACGAACTTGCCCTCTCTTTTTTATATATAGAATAATGATCGATGCATCATTCCAACGGGCCTTAACGATGATTCAGGCGATGCTCTGTACTCGGAAGGCCCTCATCGGGGTTTGCCGACGCAAGTTTTCCACGACAACTGGTGTGACATCTGTTACTCTCTGCCTTTCCTTTTGACTACGACGTCCCATGCCGAAGAAACCATTGGTAACATTCACCTGAATTACGATGGGATTTAATGCTAATTGATCTCCCATAGGCTGAATCTCTTAGGCCCGACACTAACTCGGGCTTCCTTTCTGGTGCTCATGATTTTGCATTGGCTGCTAGGGACATCACAGAAGTTCAAGGGGACCAAGTATGTTCCTGTTTTTGTCTGTGTGAATTGTGTCATTATCATTATGATTCTAGATAATCACCATAAATTTGGCTCCACCAGTTTCAATCCTACCACCATTACCACCTCTGAAACATTCCAGTACCATGTTCATAGGTCAAGACAAGTACCTTGACAGGTTAAAGGGACATTTTGGGGAAAATGTGGCTGGGCAGAGGAAATCATTTCTTCTGTATGGCATAGGAGGAATAGGAAAGACTCAGATCTGCCTCAAGTTCATTGAGCAGAATAACCAATTGTGAGTTTGCCACTGTCATTGGCCTTTATTGGTAGTTGAATGTCCTAGATTCTCTGAGATATTTTGGATTGATGCTTCCTCTGAAGAGACTATTGACCTTTCACTGAAACACGTTGCCCATTCACATAATGTCACAACAGGTGCAACAGCAGATTCAGCAGCTTTAGCTCTTAAATGGATCTCTCGGGCAGCCAACTGGCTTATTGTGTATGATAATGCAGATGGAGGGTATCAAATTGTTGAAAAGTACCTCCCACCAGGAAATACTGGCAATATTTTGATAACAAGCAGAAATCCTGCATTACAGAGAATTACATTGGCAAAGAACTCATTGGAGGTGCTTGAAATGGGAGAAGATGAGGCTGTTTCACTATTGCTGGAGTCTGCCTCTTTGCATGGCTCATCTGACTATGACATGCAGTCAGTCAGACAGCTTATTTTGAAAATGGGTGGCATCCCACTTGCCCTTGATCAAGCTGGGTCATATATCCAAACCTGTGGTTGTAGCATTGAGGATTATCTGGAAATGTACTCCAAGCACCAGAAAAGACTAATGTCTGGTGAAGAATTCAAAGGAGCAGCTAACTATGGAACTTCAACATATGGAACATGGGAAATATCTATGCAGGAGATTGAGACTAGGGCTGCAAGAAAAACAGGATCAGTGGCACTTTCAGCACAGAGTGCCATCACCCTTATACATATTTTTGCCTTTCTACATCATGCCAATATCCCAGAAGCATTGTTCAAGAATGCTGCTGAAAATTATGTAGAGAGGGATTTGAAAAAAGGCACAAAACCTCCTCTTGCACTGTCCACAGCATTATTGGATTCTCACACTTTATTTTTGAGTGAAAATGGTGAATGGGATAGAATGCAGTTTTTGGGTGGCATCCAAGTGTTGGTCTCATTCTCTTTGATTAGAAGCAAGAATGCACAGTACTTTATACACCCATTAGTTCATTCATGGAGCAGGAATAGGTTATCAGAAAAAGAAGTTTTCAACTGCTACTGGACAGCAAGGGGATTGCTATCCTGTTCTATAAAGCTTGACTATGAGCAGGACAATTATGCTTTTTGTCAAGCAGTTGCTCCACATATTGAGTCAAATCATTGGTATGGGATTGACAAGAACATAAAATTAGTGTACTATGATGATGAACATGACAGATTTGCATTTGTCTTTAATCGAATTGGCAGATGGAATGAAGCAGAGAAGCTGTGGGTGGATGTGGTGAAGACAAGACAAGCAAAGATTGGATCAGATCACCCACACACACTCACTGGCATGTGCAACTTGGCATTGACATATGTAGCTCAGGGAAGATGGAATGAAGCAGAGAAACTGCAGCTGGATGTGGTGAAGGCAAGAAAATCAATGTTTGGATCAGACCACCCAAATACTCTCACCAGCATGAACCAATTGGCATTAACATACATTTATCAGGGAAGGTGGAATGAAGCAGAGGAACTGCAGCAGGATGTGATGAAGGTAACAAAGGCAATGCTTGGATCAGACCACCCAGAGACCCTCACCTCCATGCACAATATGGCAGTGACATACAGATTTCAGGGAAAATGTAATGAAGCAGAGGAACTGCAGCTGGATGTGGTGAAGGCAAGAAAGGCAAAACATAGATCAGACCACCCAGACACTCTCACCTGTATGTACAATTTGGCATTGACATACAGAGATCAAGGAAGATGGAAAGAAGCAGAGGAACTGCAGCTGGATGTGGTGAGGGGAATAAAGGCAAGACTTGGATCAGACCATCCACACACTCTCAGCAGCATGAACCAATTGGCATCAACATATAGTGACCAGGGAAGATGGAATGAAGCAGAAGAACTGCAACTGGATGTGCTGAAGGCAAGAAAAGACAAGCATGGATTGGACCACCCAGACACTCTCACCTGTATGCACAATTTGGCATTGACATACAGAGCTCAGGGAAGATGGAATGAAGCAGAGAAACTGCAGCTGGATGAGGTGAAGGCAAGAAAGGCAAAATATAGATCAGACCACCCAGACACTCTCTCCAGCATGAACCAATTAGCATTAACATACATTGATCAGGGAAGATGGAATGAAGCAGAGGAACTGCAGCAGGATGTGATGAGGGCAACAAAGGCAATACTTGGATCAGACCACCCACAGACTCTCGCCTGCATGCACAATTTGGCAGTGACATACAGATTTCAGGGAAGATGGAATGAAGCAGAGGAGCTGCAGCTGGGTGTGCTGAAGGCAATAAAGGAAAAACATGGATCAGACCACCCACGCACTCTCACCTGTCTGCACAATTTGGCATTGACATACAGAGATCAAGGAAGATGGAAAGAAGCAGAGGAACTGCAGCTGGATGTGGTGAGGGGAATAAAGGCAAGACTTGGATCAGACCACCCATACACTCTGAGCAGCATGAACCAATTGGCATCAACATATAGTGATCAGGGAAGATGGAATGAAGCAGAGGAACTGCAACTGGATGTGCTGAAGGCAGGAAAAGAAAAGTATGGATTAGACCACCCAGACACTCTCACCTGTATGCACAATTTGGCATTGACATACAGAGCTCAGAGAAGGTGGAATGAAGCAGAGAAACTGCAGCTGGATGTGGTGAAGGCAAGAAAGGCAAAACATAGATCAGACCACCCACACACTCTCACCAGCATGAACCAATTAGCATTAACATACATTGATCAGGGAAGATGGAATGAAGCAGAGGAACTGCAGTTGGGTGTGATGAGGGTAAGAAAGGCAACACTTGGATCAGACCACCCAGACACTCTCACCTGCATGCACAATTTGGCAGTGACATACAGATTTCAGGGAAGATGGAATGAAGCAGAGGAGCTGCAGCTGGATGTGGTGAGGGTAACAAAGGCAAAACATGGATCAGACCATCCAAACACTCTCAACAGCATGAATGAATTGGCCTTAACATACAGATCTCAGGGCAGATGGAACAAAGCTGAAGAACTGCAGGTGGATGTGTTGAATGCAACAAAGGCAAGACTTGGATCAGACCACCTACATACTCTCAGCAGCATGAACCAACTGGCATCAACATACATTGGTCAGGGAAGGTGGGCTGAAGCAGAGGAACTGCAGCTGGATGTGATGAGGGTAACAAAAACAAAATTTAGATCAGACCATCCATACACACTTACCAGCATGCACAATTTGGCAGTGATATATGGATCTCAGGGAAGGTGGAATGAAGCAGAGGAGCTGCAACTGGATGTGCTGAAGGCAACAAAGGCAAAACATGGATCAGACCACCCAGACACTCTCACCAGCATGCACAGTCTGGCATTGACATACAGTGATCAGGGAAGATGGAATGAAGCAGAGGAACTGCAGCTGGATGTGGTGAGGGCATCAAAGGCAAGATTTGGATTGGACCACCCACAGACTCTCACTAGCATGAACCAACTGGCATCAACATACAGATCTCAGGGAAGATGGAATGAAGCAGAGGAGCTGCAGCTGGGTGTGCTGAAGGCAATAAAGGAAAAACATGGATCAGACCACCCACACACTCTCACCAGGATGCACAATTTAGAACAGAGGGAATGAGGCAGAGTCTGTGCTCACCAATGCTGTCAAGTTAATCCACCAAGGTATAGGAGTTCAGCATCTAACAACAGTCTATTTAAAAAAAAAGATCATGGCTGACAATGTGCAATGATGTGTCAGGAAGGAGAGAGTAAGGAGTTGAGGACCTGAATGGAAATATGTTGAGTGTGCCACTATGTAGTCTATTCTGATTAGAACATTCAGAGATTGGAACTGAGATCTTGTATTGGCTTGTAGAATATACTTGTACACCTCTGATAGCTAGTTCTTGTTCTAATTTGTTGTCTGAGATTGTTATGAGCTCACACCCCACAACCACAACCTTACATCCCCCTAAGGGGCCCACAAGCCTTGTCACTGGCCAGAGGATAGAAAGGAGATGAGAACAAGATAGATTTGGAGAGGGAAACTATCTGAAGTCTGGGGAGACTCCAGCTACAAGTTACCTACTTATATACTACTCTATGAGGACCCTTTGCAACTCCTTGACCCATTGGCACTCCCCCACTCTGACTCCCTCTTATTGTTCTTGTGAGCACATGGTTGGGCACTGCTGCAGTTGCTGCACATATGGGCATGGCTGCTATGACTCCACTCATAGACCTTGTCTGGGTTGCTCTAGATTCCTGTCCATAAGGGGCTATGCCTCAATGCTTCATGCATCACCTGGACTAGGATTGCAATCCTAACAGAGATGGGAGACACCCTTTTACACTCATCTCCTTCTAAAAACCCTCATGGTTGAGTCAATTGCATATATGTTTTGCAGGTGATTTGCTCATCTCTCTGATGATTCTGTACTGCACTTTGCCATCACTATAGCCAGTTTCTTCATCAATTTCTTCATCTTGATCCTGGTCTTCTTCCTCTTTGTCTTCTTCATTATCCATAGCCCTGATTCAGCATCCTTTGCCTTTCCAATTTTGGTGTTTTTCCCCTTTCAAAATTCCCTTGACATCTAGGCTTTCCTCTACCTCCTTTAGTTGGTGCTCTTTGTGCTCAATTTGGACAATCTGCTATAAAGTGACCAATCTGTCTGCAGCCTTAGGTTTTGCTCATGAAGCAGGGTTGTTTGATGTTGATGTCTGCCTCAGGTTGATCCAATCTATGTCCATTGCATCACTATCTCAATAAGATCTATGAGAACTAGATCCATGTGCATGTCTGCTTGTGGAACCCAAAAGGGCATTGGTTACTTCAAATCCAAGTAATTGCTCCTTTAGGTTGCTGTGAGTGGTGATAGCTGCACCTGATCAGACTCTGATCAGGGTCTGAGGTGGTAAAGTTTGTGTCATGATCCAATTCTTCATTCCTTCATCAGTGGTTTATATACATTTGGAGAACAATGAGAACCATAAAAGGGAATGAGGCTGTAGCTACCTGAGAAAGGAAATATGAAGGTAGCTATGGAATGGAGATAGCATCCAATATAGAAGATGCACAGTTGTGAGCTAATAATAGAACATCTGGTACCAAAGAGGAAAAGAAACTGTAACACCTCCCATAGAATTGAACAGTTAGCACTCAACTCTGTAATTGTACATTCCAACAATAACAAGTGAATTTCCATTACTGTTCAAACAACCAAAAAACTGCCTAAATCTCTGCCCTCATTGACTGTGGAGCAGGAGGAAATTTTATTGACAAACACATATCAAAATACTTGATAAAAGAAGAACCAAGGCAACCAATCAAAGTCAGAAATGCTGATGGAATGATTAATCAGAATGGAATGCTCAACTTCTCTACATCATAAAAGGAAAAACATATGAGAACTGGTTATGGATCACCAATCTGGGTGACCAACAAATAATATTTGGAATACCTTGGCTAGAACAACACAACCCAATGGTTGATTGGCAAAATAAAACCCTCCAAATTGATGAAGAAATGGACAAAAGTAAACCTATTTGGTGAATGGCATTAGATAACCAGCAATGGGGGGAAGACAACTATTGGATTAGAGTTAAAACTTCAGCATTGCAAGTGCTCAAACATCAACCAAAGAAAGATGAAATGCCCACTATTCTTCCAAAAGAATATGAGCCATGGCAGTCCACCTTTGAGAAAAAGGCCTTAGAGCACTTTCCATCCTCTTGCCCAAGGGATCATGCCATTGAACTTAAGAATGGTTTCATTCCCAAAGTTAGCAAAATCTATTCACTGTCTCTGAAAGAACAATTGACACTAGACGAATGGATCAAGGAACAGTTGGAAAAAGCATACATCTGACTGTCAAAATCCCCAAAAGCATCACCATTCTTCTTCATCTCTAAGAAAGAAAGTGGAGCACTTTGACCATGCCAGGACTACAGATACCTCAATGAATGGATGATTAAAAATGCATACCCTTTACCCCTTGTTTCTGACCTTATGACAAAGTTAGCCAGTGCAAATTACTTCACTAAACTCAATCTGTGCTGGGGATACAATAATGTCAGAATCAAAGAAGGAGATGAATGGAAAGCTGAGTTTATCACCAATCAAGGATTATACAAACCTATGGTTATGTGCTTCAGCTGTCATGACTTGTTCTCAATGCTTGATTGCACTAAGACATTTTTATTCTTTTTCATGTATTTTACAATAGCTGTAGCCGACCATCTTAGTCAGGTTGGCATCTATCTTATCCAGTCAGCACTAAGATTAGATTAGATAACGATTAGATTACAGACTACTGGACCGACAACTCATGGACTATGACTCAGGCTTACCAATGCACAGCAATAGGGGCCACTTATGCTATCTCTTTTACTCATACTTACTCAGCATAGATACTATTATCAGAGTGGTGCACAGACCACCCTTGTAGTATATAAACTGAGCAATTATCACCCAGAGTCCTCAGTTGAGTTCTCTTGGGTTTCCACTCCTCCCTCTTCTCTCCTCCTCTCTAAGTCTATTGTTGGGGTCCTAAGGCATCATGCTGAGGGAGTCCTGATATCAGCCTTTGTAACTCTCCACCCATGTTCCAAACCATGATGAATGAATACTTTCAGGACATGATCAATGAAGGGTGGCTCATTATATATATGGATGACATCTTGATCTGCAGAAAAACAAAGGAAGAAATCCAGGAGTAAATGAAATGAGTATTGAATAGGCTATATGTAAGACAACAACCTGTTCTTGAAACTTGAAAAGTGCAAATCTTGCATTCAAGAAGTCAAATTTTTAGGCATGATTATCACAACTGGACACATTCAGATGGATCCCATCAAACTTGTGGGCATTCAAGACTGGCCAGTACCAGCTTCTGTCAAACAGGTCCAATCCTTCTTAGAATTTGGGAACTTCTATCAACATTTCATTGGAAATTTCACCTCTATTGCAAAACCATTAATGGATCTCACCAAGAAAAGTCAAGGATTTAATTGGACACCTACATGCCAATCTGCCTTTGACAAGCTAAAACAGAAATTCTCATCCATGCCTGTGTTAAAGATGCCAGACCTAAATGACAACTCCTGGGAACCTGAACACAATTTGGGAAAAGCTGCAGACATACTGGCAGAATATAAGATTTGACAACATCTCTAGTCAAAGCACAATGGCCTGATATTATAACTGTCTCTACCTGAAGCAAAATCTATCATTTACAAAGAAGTATGCATCCACACATTCTCACTTTACCTCACAAAGATTATCAGGACTACCCTTGCTGTGACAGCTTAGGGCCCCAACAATAGACTTTAGGAGTAGAGAAGATGAGAGTAGGGAAGAAACCCAAGAGAACTTGACTGGGTAGTCTGTAATCTAATCTAATCATTATCTAATCTAATCTTAGCGCTGACTAGATAAGATAGATGCCAACCTGACTAAGATGTTTGGCTACACCTGTTGTAAAATACAAAGAAAGTAATAAAAATGTCTTAGAGAATTTGAGCTTTGAGAACAAGTCATGACAGTACCCCCTTCTTAGGTTTTGGCTTCTCAGACAAACTAAAAATCTTCAAAGGATATATGTCCTCCCTTCTTTTCTCTCAGCCATCTCATACAAAGCTGCCATGCCCTTTGGGTGGGAAAGTCCAAGGATCTTTGCCTTGGTCAGCTCTGTCTATCCAGCAGTATACATCACAATCCATTGTGATGCGAGGATGGGGAGTGGGTTTTATGGTAAGGATTGTTGTTGATGATTTTTTATTGTTGTGGTTTTTACCCATGTTGGTAAAAGAGATGATATACAAATGTGTGCTTGTTTGTATAACCAGGCCCAGAATAAGGCCATCCTACAACAAAATGAAGCAGTTTAAGGCCCTACTCCAGGGCCAATCCTTTTTAATTTTTTAAGCATCCATTGCAATTGCATGGACCATCATGATCTGATGATTCATTTAACTGCTTTAGGAGCTGCCATTTTTGCCAATTTTTCTCCCATGATGCAGTTTCTGCTACTGCATTTATGTCAATCCTGGATATGACTGTTCCTGGACTCTCTGTGAAGTTTTTGTATTTTTTGAAGCCTAGCTTATCAAAGATGCTTTTGTCAATAACTTGTATTGCTCCGGGATTTTTATCATAGAAATGCTTTATTTTCCTTTTTGCATTTCCTAAATTCTCTTTTGGCTCCCACAAATTGTGTTCTGCCTAATATCCTTTCCATCTAACAAGATATTCCATCTTGTTTCTTTTCAATTGTACATCAAGGATTTCTTCTACCTTGTATTCCTTTTCACCATCAATTTCTGCTGGTGGTGGCAGTGCAATTCTTTGACCCCTAAGTGGTTTAACATAAGGGCATATTCTGGAAATGTTCACAACAGGATGAATTTGTTGTGAGAAGAGTAGGTTTAACTCCACTTGACAAAATGATCCTTTTGATTGGATAAGGACCTATCCATCATTCTGCCAATTTTCTGGTTGGGCATCCAGAAAGTTAAAGATCTTTGGTTGATAACCAAACTCAATCTCCTACTTTGTACTCTGGTGCTTCAGAACATTGTCTATCTGTGTAAAGTTTCATGTCATCCTGTGATTTTTTCAGTGCAGCCTGTGCTTCTTCATGAATTTCTTTCATTTTTTGTGCAAAGTCAGCTGCAGCTGGATGACTTCCTTCTTTTCTGGGTTCAGTACCCATCCTTGGATGTTTTCCGTAATTTAAAAAAAATGGTGTGTTTTGTTGATGCCTGAATTTTATTATTATAGCTAAATTCGGCAATTGCAAGCCATCCTGACCAATTTTCTTGTCAGTGATCTACAAAAATCCTCAGGAACTGCTCCAAGTCCTGATTCATTCATTCTGTTTGTCCATCTGTTTGTGGATGGAAAGCTGTAGACAAATCTGTGGATATGCCTAACATTTGGTTCAACTCCTTCATCATTTGAGTGGTGAATTGAGGACCATGGTCCGAGATTATTGACTCGGGGAGACCATGAAGTTTCCATACATGGTCTCTGAACAATGTTGCCAGTCCTTGAGCTGACACTTCTTCCAAGGTTGGGATGAAATGTGCCATTTTGGACATTCTGTCACAGACCACTAAAATCACATTGTGTCCATGCAACTCAGGTAATTTTGTAATGAAGTCTGTGGTGATGTGGGTCCATGGCTTTGATGGTGCCAAATTAGGCATTAACTTTCCTGCTGGTGGTTCTGGGAAGTTTTTGCTTCTTTGGCACTTGTCACATCCAGCAACATATTTTTTAACAAATTTAGTGACACCTGGCCACCAATAATTTCTTGTGATGAGTTCAACTGTCTTCCATTGTCTTCCATTCCAGCAATGGGTGTATTGTGATGGAGCCTGACTATCTCCATTCATAGTTTTTCATCTTTAGGAAAGTAAACCTTTCCTTGCCAGAGGATTAGTCCTTGTTCCATCTGCCATTCTCCTGCATTGAGTCTCCTGACTCCTGCCTTTTTCATGGCTTCCACCACCTTTACAACTTCCTCATCATTTGCTTCTGATTTTCTGATTTTATTTAAAATTTCTTTTTCCAATGCATTGACTAGCACATGTCCTTGTTGAAGTGCTGCAATTCGGAAAAATTCCGGTTTTAACAAGGTGACTTCCTTGTTATCATCTTCTACCCCCTTTTTATGGTCTGGCCTCCTGGACAGAGAATTGGCCTTTCCTATAGTTGAGCCTGCTTTATGAATTAATTTGAAATTAAACCTGCTGAGGTATAATGCCCAGTGTGCTTGTTGTTGGTTTAACTTTTTTGCGTTCATAAAGTATTCGAGATTTTTATGATCCATCCATATCTCAAATTCCTGCCTTGCTCCTTCTAAATAGTGTCTCTAGGCTTTGAGACACCTAATAATGCCCAACATTTCTTTATCATGGACATCATAATTCCTCTTGGTTTTGTTTAGGGATTTAGAGAGGTATGCTACCAGTCTCCATTTATTGTCTTCATTCCATTGACAATACTCCTCCCATTGCATAATCCAAGGCATCAGACTCTATTCTGAATTTCTTGTCAGAGTCTGGAGCAACAAGAAGGGGTTGTTCTGTAAAAGTTTTTTTTGAAGTTTTAAATGCTTTTTGTTCTCCTTCTTTCCATTCCCATGTTTTATCTTTTCTGACCAAATTGTGCAATGGTTGTGCAATTTTAGCAAAATCTTTGACAAATCTTCTGTAATAATTTGCCAAATCCTAAAAAGTGTTGCACATCCTTGACACTAGCTGGTGTAGGCCAGTTTAGGATAGCATCTACTTTTTTTGGATCCATTTTGATTACATTTGGTCCGATAATGACTCCTAGGACTTCCACCTCTTGCACATTCCATACACATTTTTCTGGTTTAACATACAAATCATTTTCTTCCAAGTGCCAGAGAACTTTGAGTACAATATTGTTGTGTTCTTTTGCAGTTTTTGTATAAATGAGAATGTCATCTATGTAAACAATGACTTTTCCAGTACTTTACACTGCCCCACATAGTCCTGTGGGACTCCCGGGACTTCCCGGGACTTACCAGGACTTTACCAGGACTCCTGGCTCAGTCCTGGTCATGTCAACCAGGGAAGATATTCAATAATTTACATCCCTACCATACAAATAACAGTAAACAGCCATATTACACTGCCCCACCATGCAAATAACAGCAAATATTGCCATTGTCCTGGCCTAGTCCTGGTCAACTAACCTGTATATCAGTACTTTACACCATACTACCATACAAATAACAATAAATACACAATATATAAGCACATTACACTGTCCCATCAGACAAATAGTAGTCAACTAACCACTCCTACATTTTCCCACAGTCAGAATAGCTTCCTGTGCATATTCTCACTCTTCCTTCATTTCCCACAGAATGACCACTTTCTTTATGAGTTCCCACACTATACTAAACTTTCCCACGGCCAATTCAACCTCACAAACCAACTTTTTGTATGAATTCCCACACTGGACTCAATTTTCCCATGGTCAAATTAACTTCCAAACCAACTTCTCACCCCATTTTCATTAACAGACATGCAACTTCAAACACAGGAAAAATGACAGTTCTGGGTTCCTGTCTCATTCATCATTTGTTACTTATGTCCATTTGAATTTCCAACACAAATAATAAAGGTCTTCACAATTGCCATACCAGCCGTCTGGTGATCATGGCTTGAGTTCTGTGTTCCCATCTCATTTGTCAATTGTTACTAATGGCCATTTGACAGTTGACATCCAATTTCCAACAGAGAAAAAAAGAAAAGGTCTTCACAATTGCCTTACCAGCCATCTGGTGATCATGGTTTGAGTTCTGGGTTCCCATATCATTTGTCAATTGTTACTTACATCCTTGACAGTTGACATCCAATTTCCAACACAGAAAAAAATAAAAGGTCTTCACAATTGCCTTACCAGCCATCTGGTGATCATGGTTTGAGTTCTGGGTCCCCATTTATCAGGCAATTTACTTATGTCCATCTGACAGTCAACTAATTCAAATAACAATCAACTAGCCTACACATTGGTATGGATTTACAACACTATTCAAATAACAGTAATGTAAGCTATATATCTGGCTCATCATTTTCTTCATCATCTGTTTCCTCATCTTCCCCCTCATCATCTTGTTCCTTTTTTGCCTTTGATGCCTGTTGCTGGAGTACATGTTTTGTATGGTAAAAGATCATGGAATGCAGGAACCAGTCAAAGTTCCCAGCAGTCATCCTTCTCAGATTTTGTTCAAAGCCACCTAACCATGCATTCAGTTGCTCACAAGAATGCACATTTATAGTACAACTCTCCTTCATCATTTCTGTCTGCCATGACCAGATTAGGTGTGTTACAGTTTTTTCAGTTTCCCTTCATCATCATTCACACTCCTGACTCAGCAGACCATTTACTTTATCATCATTACTCATATGACTGTGCATAGTACAGCCTGGACATTTATCTCCTTCTATAGCTTCCTTCATATTCCCTTTCCAAGGTAGCTATTATACGCTTTCTGTTTACAATTCCTTTGTTCCCCAAATGTATATAAACCCATATCATGTATTGTAGTTCTCTAGTTCCAACTTAGACAAGTATTGCTCTCAACCTTGCTTGATCTCAATGCTCTCCTCTTCCTCATCACCTTCAGGACCTTTTCATCATTTAACTTAGCATCCAGAACCTTTCTGGGAGTGGACTGAAACTCTGCTTGTTGCTGTTGACCTTAGAACAAACATGATGAGGGCATTGTCTGTAACAAGGTTCAGATCCATTTAAAGGAGCAGGATTGTGCCAAGTTTGGCATAATTCATCATCAACACAGTAATTAATATAGTGGTATGAGTCCACTATAAACCTTGTTGCCTTCCATATCTCCATTAGGCAACTATGTAGCACATGCACACCTTGTCAATGGAAACATAGTCAGGCCTGGACTCTAATGTGGGTTAAAGAATTTCATGATATTTTTGGGGGACTCAGATTTTGGAAACTTGTTCCATGCAATGACAACTCCACAAGGAGCACAAATAGTTTCAATACATGGTCAGAGTGGCTTCCTGTACATATTCCCACTCTTCCTTCATTTCCCACAGAATGACCACTTTGTGTATGAGTTCCCACACTATACTAAAATTTCCCAGGGCAAGGCCAACTTCAAGTATGAAATTCCCACACTAGACCCAATTTTCCCACAGTCAAAGAGTCTCCCCAGACTTCAGATAGTTTATCTCTCCCCAATTCTATCTCGTTCTCATCTCCTTTCTACTCTCTGGCCAGCAATGAGACCTGTGGGCCCCCTAGGGGGATATAGGGTTGTGGTTGTGGGGCATGAGCTCATAACAAGGTGGTAGGATGAGCATTGGGTGTCCTGGGGCAAGGCTGATGGTGGAAAAGTGCATGATGGTGGTGAGGTGTGTGGTGTGTTGTGAGTGATCATTGCTGACTAATTGATCAGGTGATTAGTCTCACCCAGTCTTAGCCAAGGTAGCATGAAAAGTGCATTTTTATTTTCATTTTATTTAAATAATGTACTATCAATTGGATTTATATTAATACATTTATCAACTGTGGACAATGAGGTAGGGTACAGGGAGAGGGTGACAGGGTGAGAGGCAACAGGCAACAGGGCAACAGGGTGAGGGCAAGAGGTGACAGGGCACAGAGCGAGAGGCGACAGGGCAACAGAGCAAGAGGCAGGAGGGCGAGAGGGTGACAGGTGAGAGGGCAACAGGGCAACAGGCAAGAGGGGCAGCAGGGCAACAGGCGACTGGACGACAGGCGAGAGGGCGAGAGGGCGACTGGTGAGGGCGGCAAGATGGGCGGCTGGGCAACAGGCAACTGGGCGACAGGTGAGAGGGCGACTGGGGCAGGGCAACAGGTGACAGGCAACTGGGCAAGGGCGAACGGGCGAGAACGGGTGCGAGGCGAGAGGGCGGTAAACAGGCGAATGGGCGAGAGGGCTAGGGCGACAGGCGAGAGGGCGGTGAACGGGCAAACGGGCGAGAACGGGCGTGAGGCGAGAGGGCGGTAAACGGGCGAGAGGGCGAGAGGGCGGTAAACGGGTGAACTGGGGCGAGGCAAGAGGGCGAGAAACAGGCGAACAGGGGCGAGGTGAGAGGGCGAGAAATGGGCGAACGGGTGAACGGGCGAGAGGGCGACAGGCAAGAGGTGAATGGGCGAGAACGGGCGCGAGGCGAGAGGGCGGTAAACAGGCGAGAGGGCGAGAGGGCAGTAAATGGGCGAATGGGCGCGAGGTGAGAGGGTGAGAAATGGGTGAACGGGTGAACGGGCGGGAGGGCAAGAGGGTGGGAAATGGCCGAGAAATGGGCGAGAGGGCAAGAGGGCAAGAAATGAGCGAGAGGGCAAGAGGGCAAGAAACAAGCGAGAGGGCGAGAGGGCAAGAAACGAGCAAGAGGGCGAGAGGGCGAGAATGGGCAAGAGGCGACAGGGCGACAGGGGGAATGGGTGAATGGGCGAGAGGCGAGAGGGGAAGTTTGTCGTGGGCATGGTAGAGTCTGAGTGGTGAGTGGAGGGGGTTCATTGTGGGCGTGGTTGTCGGGGAGTGGTGGTAGGTGCTTTGGTGCGAGGTGGTGGCGACGGGTGGTGGCGGCAGTGGTGCATTGGGCAGGTGACAAGTCATGTGTCACACGTCACATTGAATCAATGGCACGTCACGCACGCGTTTGACCATTCACGTGACTGAATAGCCAGCATATATAGCTGGGCTCATTCAGCGACGGGACTCCCCAGGACTCCCAGGAACTTGGGCTCCCAGGAATCCCAGGAATGCCCAGGACATGGCCAGGACTCCCTGTAGAGTCCTGGTCAGGTCCTGGGGATTTTTCGCAGCGAAAATGGGTTTTGCCAGCCACCAGCCAGTCCCGGGAATTCCCAGGAATTCCTGGGACTGGGCCAGGAGTCCAGTGGGACTATGTGGGGCACCATAAAGAGCTCAACTTTTCCTTCATTTATCATATCCTGAAAGATATCATTCATCATTGCTTGGAAGGTTGCCAGTGAATTGGTAAGACCAAAATACATCACCACTGGTTCAAAGGAACCTTCTGGTGTAGTAAAAGCAGCCTTCCATTTGTCTCCTTCCTTGATCTGTACATTGTTATAACCCCACCTAAGGTCCAACCTGGTGAAGTGTTTGGCTTGTCCTGCTCAATCCACAAGCTCTGATATTAATGGTAATGGATAGTTATTTTTAACCATCCATTCATTTAAGTAGTGGTAGTCCTGTACCATTCTCTTGTTTCCATCTTTTTTCTTTACAAAGAACACTGGCAATGTTTGCAGTGATTTTGAAGGTCTAATGTACCCCTTTTTTAATTGATCATTGACAAAGTCTTGGACTTCTCCAAGTTTGTCAGGTGACAAAGGATACACTTTCCCTTTCTTGGCTGGTAACCTGTTTGAGATCAATAGCATGATCCCATGGTTCCTAATTGGCATTCTCTCTGACACAGTTTTTTTCAAACAAGTGTAAATACTTGTGATACTGCAGTGGCACCAAATCCTTTGGTTCCTGTTTTTTCAACTCCCTGACCCATTTTGGGTTGTCTGATTTGATTCCAGACAGGAGAAATTTGTATTTTTCTCCTTCCAGTAGAATTTTGGGTGTTTCCATTGATCCAGGAAATCCAAATTCTGTTCTTTCTTTCTTTTTGCTCTAGCCAGTAGGCAAAATCCAACTCTCATTCTTTTCCCAGACATACATATTGGTTTCCCAATGTTCTGCCTGTTTTGTCCTTTTTTGTCTTTCCTCTGTCCATTCTCTTTGCTTATGTCCACATGATTGTGGACATCTTCTTCATTCTATTTTTCTGGTGACCCAATTAATGTCTGGATTGTGTAACCATAACCATGTAGATCCAATGATTACATTGGTCTTTCCTAACTCACATATTTCAAAGGTTGCCCTTTCTCAGTGTCCCTGATAACTCATGATTAGATCAACTTCATACCTCCTTCATTGTTAGATCCATTGACATTTCTAACTTGAATGGGGCAATCTAAAGGAATTAGCTTGAAACCCTTTTCTTTAGCAAATTTAGAGTTCATTAACAAACCCATTGCTCCTGAATCGAGCAATGCCATTTCTTCTGTTTGTCAACTTCATGAGTAATCATACCTCCTTCATTGTTAGATCCATTGACATTTCTAACTTGAATGGGGCAATCTAAAGGAATTAGTTTGAAAACCCTTTTCTTTAGCAAATTTAGAGTTCATAAACAAACCCATTGCTCCTGAATTGAGCAATGCCATTTCTTCTGTTTGGTGTGTGTGTGTCTAGAGTCTCTAGACCAATTTTCATTAAGATCTCGTCCTTTTGACCTATTGTTCTGACAAGAAATTCCTTTTGTCCCTTTTAAAGACTTGTTTAGTAGATTTGACTAAAGAGGAATCAAGCACAGGTTTGTCCACTCTGCTGTGCTCCTGTGCATTAACACTATGTTAGGACTAATCCACCACAACCACAAGCCTCTGAGAAGATAGAGAATAGAGACAAGCATATATTGACACAGTAGATAAGTAACCTGGGTGAGAGGAAACTATCTAGAGTCTTAGAGACTCCTACCTACAACACTACACCTTATATACCTCAACCATGGTCTGTGCACAGCAGCCTCATGCCCCAAGGGCTATGCACGCGCAGCAACGGAACCATGGCGACTATCTACGCCTTCCCGCAATGCCCATGTCCCCATCTGGTCCTTATTGTCCTCTTATTGGCACAGCCCCTGGCTGACTAACCGCTGACCTAACCATTGGGTGCCTTGACATAGGGGTTGGCACCTATCCATCTTGTATACCTATGCATCCATAGGGCCCCAGAGAAAATAGATAAAAATTACCTTGCTTGGCAAGGTCTCTCCTCCTCAATAATGTTTTCTCACAAACTATCTGCAGGTGGTAATGCATGCGGCATGACCTGTGTGTATCCAATTAGGAAGTCCCTGAGTCCGGCAGCCATTTGGACAGTCCATTGAAATGCGCCAACATGGTATCATCCATATCCCTTGAGGATCCAATCCTCCATTTGAGTCCATGCATTAAGACTGTTAGACACGCGTTCTATGTGAAGACATCCCTCTCGTCCATATGTTTTTTGGGCTCTTATATTGGCCTGCAACTCCCTCATTCGACGGTCAAACTGGTAAATTTCTTGGATCTGGGGATAAGCCAGCCATTCGAAGCTGTTCCAGTACTGTTTCTGAAACATCACCGGTAAACAGTATCCCGGAATGTCTGGGTGCAAAACTTTATTACTCATACGTGCCACAGGGTATGGATATGCGTGTTCTACTTCGTTTGCTACTGTTCGATGCCAGTGATCTATCTCCCTCCACTTTTGTGCATCATGCAGATTACTAGGCCCTGCCTCAATCATCCAGTCCTCTGCTGTGGTTACAGGCCCATTGTGCCAGTTCCAATCACTGCCGCAGGTACGCATGATTGCGTTGAACTCTGCTTTTTTGGCTTTGATTGCCTCGGTGTATGTGGGAACCTTTGGTGGAACCGGAGGCGGCATTGATTTTTTCGAGGTTCTCGGAGGTGTAGATCCGGTGATCAAGTATAGAACCGGATTGGGCTTACTCATGTGTACAGGGACACTGGATAATTCCACGTCACCCCCTTCACACTTGATGGATAGGGTTGAACCTGCGTATGATCAGGCCTTCTTCTTTTTCTTGTTTTGACAAAAGAAGCCCTTGCCTCCCCATCTGGCCCGTTTGTTGTATGTCCCCCTCACGATCATCTCGTCAATGCTGCCCCAGTCCCAGATGTCATCGCCGTCTTCCTCTCGGATCATAAACTCTTCCAACACGTGAAATCGGTCTCGTTGACAATTGGCTTGGAGACTGAAACGCACAAACGGGTTTCTGAGTTCAACACAATTTCGGTGACTGTGGGCCACTCCGGCCAGTGATACAGGTCATAGTATTCCAGCTTGAAAAGATACATGTAGCAGTATCTGGGTTTCTGCCAGTGATAGTTAGGACAGTCCTCATTCATTGGTACCCCAGGTAACATGACTCGTTCCTGGTTTTCTACCCAATGCTCAGTATATTCCTGTTACAGTTCTCTTTTCGTTTCGTCTTTGTGTTTTGGTGAACTGTTTCATATCCATCCTTGCTGCGCAGTGTACAGCCTGGACACTATCTCCTTTCGTTTCGTCTTTGTGTTTTGGTGACCCGTTTCATATCCATCCTTACTGCGCAGTGTACAGCCTGGACGCTATCTCCTTTCGTAGTTACCTTCACATTTCCTTTCTCAGATAACTACAGCTTTATTCCCTTTTACGATTCCTTTGTTCTCCAAACGTATATAAGCTCCATGTATTGTAGAGTAACCTCAGTTCCAACTTAGATGAGTATTGCTCTCAACTTCGCTCAATCTCGACGCTCTTCTTCTTCATCATTCTCAAGACCTTTGTCATTGTTTGACTTAGCATCTAGGACCTTTTTCCAGTGACTGGGAGCGGACCAAGACTCTGCTTGTCACTATTGACTTAGAACAAATCACGACGAGGGCATCGTCTGTAACAATTCCTGTTTGGTCCAAATTCCCCAATCGGCTAGATGCAGATCCATGAAGTCTTCCCATTCAGGAAGCATTACCCCATCATTATCGGGCCCAGTGTGATTGACCAGAGAGTTGGGCTCCATGGCTGGAGATGAGCTTGATCGCGATTTCCTCCATTCATACATGTATGGAGTGTATCGCATCATGTGGCCCAAGTGTTTGACCTTGATGTTGCCATTTGAGGCATGCATCAGTTTATTCTGCTCCTTAGCCGTCAGGACCAGCCCATCATGTTTCAAAGTGAACACATTGAACCCTTGTAGTAGAAGCAGCATATTGGAGGGGGAATCAAAGACCGCCTCCCAGACGTCTGGTTGATCAACTAGCTGCTCGAGCACCTGCTCAAGCACCCGTTGGTCCGCTTCCAATTCTCGTTCCATCTGCTGGAACTTCCTTTTTTGTCGTAGCACCTCGTGTTTTTCCTGCATGAGAATTTCCCATGCCTCCTCTTGCTTGCAGAAGGCCACTTCCTTGAGCACCTGTTGTTCATATGCTGCTCTGCGCAGCCTAAGTTTCTCCGGATGGCGCTGCTCCTTGCGCCATAAGTGCCATGCATGAACGTGCGCATCTCATTGTCAACAGTTGACCGGCTTGGCCGACTTGGTTTGTTTGTGGGGCAAAGGGCACCCCGCTGCCCATTCTAGACCGAAAACTTTCCCGATCTCCATCAAGGACATAGCTGCCCTTGGCAAAATGTAGTTGAACGTAAGTTCCATTGTTTCAGATCCTAGATCCAAGCATGTTCCAAAAAATAGGATGACGTCCCAAGTAGGGAGATGTTGCCTCTTCTTCCGTAACTGTACTTCCAAATACAGTTACTGCCTGATGCGGTCAATAATGCACCCACACTCAAGTGTTCGATTTAGTTCCACCAATTGACCAAGAGCAGTGCTGCCCAGTGTTTCACTGAGATGTCCTCGTGCTCAGATCGTTAGATCCGATACGTGATTGGTATTCTCAGACTGTATGCCTTGATACAGGTCACCACAAATGATTGCCTTCGCATGTTCCTTGTGCTCTTCCGAAAACCCTGATGTAACTGCCTGGGGTGACCCTGCCTGGTCCACAACCCAGCACGCTGTTACTCTCATTCAGGATCTTTGTGTAGACAGTATGTTCCCTGAGTCAGTCATGACCCAGTTGTCAACTTAGTTGAATCGAGGCTGCAACCGGCCTTGTGGTGTAACGAGCGGTTGGTCAGACAAATAAAGTTTGTTGGATTGCTTCGACGCTGTGAGCAACAACAAGCAAGACGTGCTCAGCGCTGTAGCAAACGACGAAGGGTGTGGTTAGAAAGACTCTAGATTATGTTAGGACTAGTTCCACACAACCACAAGCTTCCTGAGAAGAGATATAGATTGAGACAAAGCTACGACACAATAGAGTAGTAGGCTGGGTAAGAGCAAACTATCTAGAGTCTTAGAGACTCCTACCTACAACGCACCACCTTATATACCCCAACCATGGTCTGTGCGCAGCAGCCTCATGCCCCTAGGGCTATGCACACGCAGCAACGGAACCATGGCGACTATCTACGCCTTTCTGCGATGTCTGTGTCCCCATCCGGTCCTTATTGTCTTCTTATTGGCACAGCCCCTGGCTGACTAACTGCTGACCTAACCAATGGGCGCCTTGACATAGGGGTTGGCACCTACGAGTCCTGTATACCTATGCATCCATAGGGCCCCAGAGAAAATAGATAAAAATATAGAAAATTGTAAGAGTGTCGTATAGTCGTAACACACATTCCAAATGCATCCTGCCATCCAATACTAGACCATTCCTGTTGGAGTCTTTATCTGGTGCTGCTGTTCCAATAGATTTTAGATCGTTGCACTCCTGATCATTGCGCAACCCTGTTGATGACTTCTTGTCTCAGGGTCATCTCTTCCTGACTGATGGCATATGCCTGATTTGATACTGCAGTTGGCTTCTGCATCTGCAATCAACTTATCACGTGGTGATGTTCTTTATGGCCTCCATCTTTCCATAATGAGTGTGATGATATGAACTACCCATTTGGTAAGGCGGTCAGCATCTGCCATTGATACTTTCTTCAATTAATCCTGGGTGCTCCACCAGCAATTAATCTCTTCCTCATGGCCATTGTAAGATCACTCATACCCCCCTAAGGAAGGAGGGGCATTGCCTTTTCATCAGTATCCACAATTCCATATGTAGACACACTCCAATGTGGTCAATAACGCACCCACACTTGGATCTTTGATTTAATTCCATCAACTGACCCAATGACATGGTGCCCAGCACTTCACTCTGATGTCCTCATGCTCAGATCAATAGATCTGATATGTAATTGGTATTCAGAGACTGTATGCCTTGATACACAGCATGCCAAAGGGTTGTCTTCAATGGTTCCACCACCTTTTCTGCTGTACTAGTACTAGTGCCTGCAAGACCCTGCCTGGTCGACTACAGTGTGCCCTAGTTCTCATCTAATACAGTTTTGTTGCCAGTAACCATAATGGTAGTAGTCACTTAACAATGGTTAAGTGAGTCTATCTGCTGGTGGAGTCAAAGGCAATCCTTGAGGCTGCTCATAGCCACACCAACAGAGTGTGTATGAGGTCAGACAGTTATTTTTGATGAATTTTGTCAACATTGTGGGCAATAATGAGCAAGGTGTGCTTGATGCTGTCAATGACAATGATGAGGACTGTGGTAGTAGAGACTTCAGATTATGTTATGAGCTCACGCCCCATGCACACAACCCTAACATCCCCCTAAGGGGCCCACAGGCCTCGTCACTGGCCAGAGAGTAGAAAGGAGACGGAACGCAGACAGATTGGGGTGGAGAGAAACTATCTGAAGTCTGGGGAGACTCCAGCTACACTGTACCTACTTATATACTACTCTATGAGGACCCCTTGCAACCCCTTGTCCCACCGGCACTCCCCCACTCTGACTCACTCCTATTGTTCTTGGTGAGCATGTGCTTGGGCACTGCTGCAGTTGCTGTGCATATGGGCATATATGGGCGCAGCCGCTCTGACTCCACTCATAGACCTCCTCTGGACTGCTCTAGACCCTGACCATAAGGGGCAATGCCTCAAGGCATTGTGTGTCCCCATCACAATCCTTTATAGACATGCGCAATGTCTTGTGCCTTTGTCTGATGTGTGATGGCTTGATGCGCTGATCCTCCTGATGCACTGATGCTGAGTGTGATGCCATCAAGGTGGCGATCCACCTTCTCAGTCTGGCCGTCCTTCCGTATATAGTATTGGATGGTTCCTCCAACCATCATCTTGCCCTCTGGTATTTTGATTCTGTTACTTGTTTTGAACTTTCTCCTTGTTTTGGTTTGTCATCAAAGGCTAGATCTAATTCAATCTGTTGCTGTTCTCTGTATTTGTTCCACCTAGTGATAATGGATCCTTCAAGTGCTAGGAAAATGTAGTCCCCTAAATTGTTTTCATCTCAACATTTGTGCCACCAAGTGAGCTCTGGTTCTGTATTTGGTGGAAAGAATAGCTGTTTATCTGTGTTGTTTTTCTCATTGTGCCAGATGATCCAAGTTTCTGCTGGTAGTTTGTTGTCAGGGTCTCCTTCAGTGTATTCTCCTTCGAAGAAATCCTCTGGGACCCACTGGTTCTTCTTCTTGGTTGCTGAGACGTAGTACCAACCTTTGTTTGTTGTAGAAGGGTAAACTTCCCTTCAGTTGAGGTAGTACTTTCATCTAAAACAAACAGAGTCATTTTGTGGTCTTATCTGGGAGGTTTGGGTCTCAATGATGTCTAGCTAGTGACAGAGCACTGAGCGATTCCTGAGTTCCAACTTGTGTTACAGATGATGCCCTTGTCATAGTTTGTTCTAAATCAACAGTGACAAGCAGAGTCTTGGTCTGCTCCCAGCCACTGGATAGAAAGTCTAGATGCTAAGTCAAACAATGACAAAGGTCTTGAGAACAATGAAGAGAGAAAAGAGCATCAAGATCAATTGAGGTTGAGAGCAATACTTGTCTAAGTTGGAACTGAGGTCACTCTACAATACATGGGGTTTATATACGATTAGAGGACAATGGAAACCATAAAAGGAAAGGTATGATAGCTATCCTAGAAAAGGGAATATGAAGGAAGCTATGAAAAGGAGATAAGTGTCCAAGCTATGTAATGTGCAGTTTGTATGAGTAATAATAATGAAGTAAAATGGTCCACTGAGTCAAGGAACTGACACAAAAGGAGAACTGTAACAATTCTGGCTCCCCCACAACATCAAGGTGAGTATCATTTTCTAAATGCATACTCCAGAGATCTAAAGTCATTGCCACAGACCCCATCTGGGACTCATTGCCATCCGTAACAGGCTTGTCCTCTGGCAGCATGGATGGTCCTGGTCTGGAATGGTCAATCTGGGTTAATTCCAGGTTATGGGTTCATTTTCATTGCAGGCGCCTTACTTCCCGATCCCAGATTCAATGATCAGGTCTTTGGACAGTTGTGGGCAAGATGACCCATTTCCCCACATTCAAAACAATGGCCTTTGGCATGGTATGTCTCCTGATCTTGTTCAGACAGTTGATGTCTCTCTGGCTTAGTCTGTGGGCAATTTCCATGCCCTCACCTATTATTTCTCCCTGATTGTGTGTTGGAAGAATGACCACCTATCAGGACTACCCTGCCGTGACGGCTTAGGGCCCCAACAATAGACTTAGAGGTGGAGGAGATGAGAGTAGGTAAGAAACCCGAGAGAAACGACTGAGGACTCTGGGTGCTACTTGCTCAGTTTATATACTACAAAGGTGGTCTGTGCACCACTCTAATAATAGTAGCTACGCTGAGTAAGTATGAGTAAAAGAGATAACATAATTGGCCCCCATTGCTGCGCATTGGTAAGCCTGAGTCATAGTTCATGAGTCATCGGTCCGGTAGTCCATAATCTAATCTAATCTTAGCGCTGACTAGATAAGATAGATGCCAACCTGACTAAGATGTTTGGCTACAGCTATTGTAAAATACAAAAAAAGAATAAAAATGTCTTAGAGATTTTGACTGTTGAGAACAGGTCATGACAGTACCCCCTTTTTAGGTTTCGGCTTCCTAGACAAACTAAAAATCTTCGAAGGATATGTGTCCACCTTTCTTCTCCTTTCGCCATCTCATGCATAATTGCCATGCCCAAAAGGCTTTGGGCAGGAAAGTCCAAGGATCTATGCCTTGGTTGGCTTTTTCTATCCAGTGGTACACATCACGATCCATAGTGATGCAAGGACGGGGAGTAGGTTTTGGCTTTTTAGGTGTTTCAGGAAAGAGACAACGTGACAATTGTTCGCAACAGTGGCCCACATTTGAATAGCCACCGATGGTAAGGATTGTTGATTGAGATTTTTTGTTGTTGCAGCGGTTCTTACCCATAGTGGTAAGAGAGACAATATACAAGTGCGTATATGTGTTTTGAATAACCGGGCCCAGAATAAGGCCTTCCTACAACAAAATGAAGCAGTTTAAGGCCCTACTCCAGGGCCAATCCTTTTAATTTTTTAAGTATCCATTGCAATGCATGGACCATCATGATCTGATGATTCATTTAATTGCTTTAGGAGCTGTTGTCCTTTCCATTTTTCCAATTTTCTCCCATGATGCAGTTTCTGCCACTGCATTTATGTCAATCCTGGATATGGCCATTCCTGGACTTTCAGTAAAGTTTTCATATTTTTTGAAGCTTAATTTGTCAAAGACACTTTTGTCAATGACTCGTATTGCTCCGGGGTTTTTGTCATAGAAATGCTTTATTTTCCTTTTTGCATTTCCTAAATTCTTTTTTTGCTCCCACAAATTGTGTTCAGCCATGTATCCTTTCCATTTAACAAGATATTCCATCTTGTTTCTTTTTAATTGTACATCGAGGATCTCCTCTACCTCATATTCTTTTTCACCATCAATTTCTACTGGTGGTGGTGGAGCAATGCGTTGTCCCCTTAATGGCTTGACATACGGCATAATCCTTGAAACATTCACAACAGGATGAATTTGTTGTGAAAAGGGCAGGTTTAACTCTACTGCATTTGACGAAATGATCCTTTTAATTGGATAAGGACCTATCCAACATTCTGCTAGTTTTCTAGTTGGTCGTCCAGAAAGTTGAAGATCTTTGGTTGACAACCATACTCGATCTCCCACTTTGTATTCTGGTGCTTCAGAACGTCGTCTATCTGCATATAGTTTTATGTCATCCTGTGATTTTTTCAATGCAGCTTGTGCTTCTTTGTGAATTTCCTTCATTTTTTGCGCAAAATCAGCTGCAGCTGGATGACTTCCTTCCTTTCTAGGTTCAATACCCATTCTTGGATGTTTTCCGTAGTTTACAAAAAATGCAGCACTTTACACTCCCCCACGTGTCCTTGTGGACTCCTTGTAGACTCCCGGACTCCTCAGGACTCCTCAGGACTCCCTGTAGACTCCTGGTAAATTGACATAAAATGAGCCTTTCAACAAGGAGTGGACAAGGAGTCCTTGTGGACTCCCTGTTCACTCCCTGTTCACTCCTCATTGACTGCAAAAAAGCAAAAAATGCCAGGAGTCATCCAGCCAGGAGTGAACTGGGAGTCCTTGTGGAGTCCTGCTCACTCCTTGTTCACTGCTGCAAGAAAGTAGTAAGTAAAAATGCAAGGACTGGACAGGAGTCCTGTGGAGTCCTGCTCACTCCCTGCTCACTTGTCATCACTGCAGCAATGGCAACAAAAGTCTGTTAATGTCACATAACAAATCTCAACAATTACAACTACACTATTCCAAACCATCATCATCTGCATTAATACCAACACCATCACCACCACCATCACCATCCACCTGTGGACCCTTTTTTTCCCTCTCTGATTGTTTGTTGATGACATGTCTTGTGTGATAGAAGAGCATAGTATGCAGGAACCAGTTAAAATTTCCACTGGTCATCCTTTTCAATATTTGCTCATATCCACCTAGCCATGCATTCAATTGTTCACATGCCTGTGTATTGAAGGCACGCTTGTAATAAAGCTCTCCCTGAGCTGTTCTTCCTGCAATAACCAGGTTTGGAGCAGAACCATTCATAGGGGCAGGATTGCACCACTCCTGACACAGTTGGTCTGTTGCTCTGTGGTTGGAGTAGTGATATGTATCAACTATAAATCTAGTTGTATTCTTCCATTCTTCCCATTTTCCATTTGTTAGACAGCTTCGAAGAACTAAACAGGCCTTGTCAATGCAAACATAATCAGGCCTGGACTCAGAAGTGGGATAAACTTTCTCCAAAAAACCCATGATATTTCCAGGTGACTCTGACTTTGCAAATTTTGCCCAAGCTACAACAACTCCACAGGGTGCACATATGGTTTCTACACAGTAGAATCTTGGTGGAGTAAAGGAATTTCTTGCTGTATGTGTAGTTTGTTCTTCATCATGTGGATGCACATTATTGTCTGACTGAGGCATCCATGGCCATGTCTCATCTGGCCTTCGTAGTGCTCTCCTAAAACCTCCCAATGCCTGTTGTCTGTGATTCCTTAAATACATTTGCCAAGTACCTTGGTGTTGTTCACAGGCTTCAGTTCCTTGTACCTTTGGATTGGAACAGTTTGCAACATGGCAAAGACCACCATACAAATGTTCATGAAAAGCACAATACATGCCACCTCTGGAATTTTGCAAGTCACTGATGCAGTCTTTATAGGCACAGTGTGAATGGCCCATGACAATGCCATCCAGAACAACCATTGTCACAGGTGCATTTTCTGTATCTGTACTTGGACTACCTGGCTCATTTTCTACATTGGTTTCACCTTGGAGAACTTCATCCATTCCCACCATGCCTGATATGTCATTAGATAAGATGACATCAGCAGATTCCTTATATTTGTGTGTACATTCTTCACAAGTATGTTGTTCAGCAGCCCTGATAATTCCATCCTCACCAAGGGTTTTAAATGCCTCTCTTGTGACCTCATCTATTGACAGACCATCTTGCAATGTGAGGTTTATGTTTAAGTTTGAAGCAATGAAATGTATAGACTCTTGGACAAATGCTTGCCAGATCTGACTCTTGCCACTTTCCCCAGATGACTCAGTCCATCATTGCAGAAATCTGAAAATGCAGCTGCAGATGCATGGAAAGTGTATATGCCACTCAGCACAGCTGAAGTAAATCTGCGATCAACCCACAAATTTCTTCCAATCTTGACATACTTAGCAGCATTGAGATATACCCGCTCATGTCTATTCCCATTTGCTATAGGTGCCCTCTCATGATCAGCATAGCACAGTGTTTTGCACTCTTTGCAATACCCTGACAAGACAGGTACTTTTTCATAAGAAATGAAGTTCTTAATGAGTCGCACATGTGGAACATCTCGCTGTCTTGTCCATTGATATAAAGCATTTTTATTGCAAGCATGTGTCTGACAAACTGCTATTCCTGGACAAACAATGTGAACAGGCCGTATTTCCTCTTGTGAAACAGGCTTTAAATTACCCTTGAATTTTCCATTTGTTTTGCATGGGTACAAGTCAAGAAGTCTTGCAAGTGCATCAATTTTGAGACCATGAGCAATGGCAACTTTTGTCTGATCTGTAATGCCACTATGCAAGTCTGATGCCTTCAACAAGTGGCTGCTTGTCTCTCTGAGCCTGTCATTCAGTGCATATCCCAGACATCTAATCCAACCTGTTGCTACTGTGCTCCTCCTCCTTTGCCCCTTTGGACTCCTTTGACGAAAGTGTAGACTAAGCAGATCAACATTCTCTATAGTAGTGAAGAGGGTCATTAACACCACTGATAATGTTACAGTGGAGCTAAAGTGATCCTCAACAAATTTATTGAACACCTTGAATGTGATATCAGGGAAAGGTTGCTCTCCCTGTGCAGCAACAGCAGGAACATAGCATAGCATCACAATGATGACCATCATCCAAGTAGGGAACTGAAAAAAGACATGCATAGGACTACCTAATTCAAAAACACAACACATAGGTACAATTCAATGCTTACTTAGCCTTCCTCTTGTGGCTCTTCTTTGTGGCCAATTGAGATGGCCCTTCACCCTTGTCCACATTGTCCCTCTTGTTCTTACCCTTCTCCCCTTTCCCCTTCTTCTCTCTTTCTCATCTTTAAGATCAGCAAAGGTATAAGTAGCCTTCCTCTTGCCCCAAACTTCTGTGTCTGTGGGGCTACCAACTTCATTCTCCAGCCACTCCTTGAGCACAGGGAAATTATTGATATCAGAAAATGCAGGAACCACATAAGCAAACCAGGTTGACTTGGATGCAAAAAGTTCAATGATAGTGATTGCAGTAGGCCTCTTTCCAGGCCAGGTCCCACCCCCCACCTTCTGATCCAATGCCTGCTGAGCTTCCAGGCACCCTTTGTATCTGGCATAGTACTGCCTGATCCCAAGAGCCTTAGAGCTCACCTCCCTTGTCAATTGCTCAGGAATGTTGAGCAATGTAATAAGTTCATTTTTGGAGTGCTCTGCACCTGTAGATTTTCCTACTTGTACACTCACAGGAGGCTCAGACCTGCCTTGAGGGGTGTAGGCCATCTCAGTGTCTAACTCCTGTATGGCTTTTAGCACTCAGAAATGTCAGATATAACTTTACTTACAGCACAGATGGTCACAGTAGGTTTTCCATCAAGAATTATCCACTCAAGTTCTTCATCATCAATAAAGGCACTGCTGAAAGGGCCTTTGATACTCCACAATCCATCTTCTACCACATATATAATCCTGTTTTGTGCTACAGCAAGTCAATATCATGGTTTTTGAAAATGCAAGCAAAATCACTCACCTTCAATGTAAGGAGCCCTCTTACCAAGACTTGTTAAGACAGGGCCCAATGTTGGGCAGACAGCTATCTTAAAAACCATCTTGGGAGCAGTATCCCCAGGATCCTTAACCAGGGCATCATGTACCCTGATGATCCCCTTACCAGAAACAGTTGGCAGGGTAAGATCTTCTGTGTCTCCAAGGTTGAAGACATTCCCTAAGGCATTGCCCCTTAGAATACCTCCAGTGGTGCAAGAGGAGCCTTCCAGTGCAGGCATGGTCCTATTTCTTATTCATGTCAGAGACTTGTAGTTATACATAAATAAGACACCATCTTACCATCATCCTGATCAAAAAATATATTCCCACCAATCTGTGCCTTTCAGTCAGTTAGGGAAAAGATGGGCATCAATTTGATGCTATCAACTAACCTCCTTTATTGGATCTGAATTTTCATCCTGTTTCCAGCTTTCAGAAATATAATTATGAATATGCCTATTCAAACTGACCTCATCCCCAATATCATCTTGTACACCCAAACTCTCCATGTCAAGATCTTTCACATCATGCTCCTGATCATTGCTACTTCCATCATCATCACTAACATCCCTCTTGTCACCATCATTGCTGGTGTTATTGACTGAACCTTCTCAAATGAGTTTCTCACAAGAAGGCAACATGACATACTTGACTCCTCACTACTTTCCTCCAAGTCATCTTGTTGAATACGAGTTGATTGAATTTGGGCTGCCTTGGATGGGGCAAAGGAAATAGCAGACTTGCGGACACGTGCAGGTGGTGCAACAGGTACACCACTGTCCTCAAGTACTTGTTCAGCCCTACAAGAAACATTGTACGTAACTGTACAATGTAGGTATAACATTATAGGTATGACTTACGGTGTGTTCTGAGTTGGTGCCATAATGGCATCTTCAGCAGCTCGAGCAGCTGATGTTTCCTAGTGGATCTGGTTTAGCCCAGTTAGCTATGAGCTTGAGGGGTGGGGTTCTGCTCACCTGGTTCCCAGGAACAAGTCAGTGGTGGGCACAAATCATGGCAGGTGAATATTTCCAGGCAAGCAGTGGGAATGAATCAGTGGTGGGTGCAATTCATGGCAGTGGGATTGAGTCATTAATGTGCAAACAGGTGTGGTGGCAATGCAGTTAGCTATGGGCTTGCTGAGGGGGTGGGCTGCTGCTTACCTGAGGGGCGGGAATATTTGCAGGCAAGCGGGAATTGTTGGTGGGCACAAACGGGTGCAGTGGGCGCAAACGGGTGTGGTGGGCGCAAACGGGTATGGTGGGCGCAAATGGGTGCAGTGGCAATGTGGTTAGTTATGGGCTCACTGAGGGGGTGGGCTGCTGCTTACCTGAGGGGCGGGAATATTTGCAGGTGAGTGGGAATTGTTGGTGGGTGCAAACGGGTGCGGTGGGCGTGAACGGGTGTGGTGGGCGCAAACAGGTGCGGTGGCAATGCGGTTAGCTACAGGCTTGCTGAGGGGGTGGGCTGCTGCTTACCTGAGGGGCAGGAATGGTTCCAAGCGAGCCGCTGGGGCTGCACTAGCCTCCTCATCGAGCATGTCAGCTCGACATGCTCTCTTGCGGTCCTTCTTTGGACTCTTGATAGATGCTGTTGATTTCGTCTGTTTGTGAGTCAAACAGGGAGGCGGGGAGTGTGGGGCAGCAGCTGTATGTGCTGAGCGAGTTGTGGGCATGTGGGAGATGAGGTGCACAGCAGTTGTGACCATGTGACATGCATGTAACAGCAGTTGTGACAATGTGATATGAAGCTGTAACAAATGTCACAGACTGTCATAATGGCACTTTTACACTGATAAACAAGGAGTCCTTGTACTCCTTGTGGACTCCTCATAGAGGGAGTCCAGAGGAGTCCCAGGATTTGTCAGGAGTCCACCAGGAGTCCACCAGGAGTCCCGGCTCACTCCCAGCACATTTTGGCTGGGGATGAGGGGTCTTCTGGGGAGGTGGGAGTCTGGGAATTTCCCTCTGGAGTCCTGGGAGATCCCGGGAGTGGTCAGGAGTCCTCAGGAGTTCACAAGGAATGCGTGGGGGACAGTAAAGACCTCAAAAAATGGTGTATGTTTTGTTGACGCTTGAATTTTGTTATTGTAACTAAATTCAGCAATTGCAAGCCATCCCAACCAATTTTCTTGTCGGTGATCTACAAAAATCCTCAGGAACTGCTCTAGATCCTGGTTCATTCGTTCCGTTTGTCCATCCATCTGTGGATGGAAAGCTGTAGACAGATCCATAGAAATGCCTAACATTTGATTCAATTCTTTCATCATTTGAGCAGCGAATTGAGGTCCGCAATCCGAAATTATTGATTCAGGGAGACCATGGAGTTTCCATATATGATCTCTGAATAACATTGCCAGCCCTTGAGCTGACATTTCTTCCAATGTTGGAATAAAATGTGCCATTTTGGACATTCTATCGCAGACTACTAGAATTGCATTATGTCCATGCAACTCTGGTGATGTTGTTATGAAATCTGCAGTGATATGTGTCCATGGCTTTGACAGTGCCAAATTAGACTGGCGATGTTGCAGTGATTTCAAAGGTCTGATGTACCCCTTTTTTAATTGATCATCAACAAAATCTCGGACTTCCCTGAGTTTGTCTGGTGATAAAGGATACACCTTTCCTTTTCTGGGCTGGTAACCTTGTTTGAGATCAATAGCGTGATCCCATGGTTTCCTAACCGGCATTCTTCCTGATGCAGTTTTTTCAAACAAGTGCAAGTACTTGTGATACTGCAGTGGTACCAACTCTTTTGGTTCCTGTTTCTTCAACTCCCTAATCCATTTTGGGTCATCTGATTTGATTCCAGACAGGAGAAATTCATATTTTCCTCCTTCCCTATAGAATTTCGGGTGTTTCCATTGATCCAGGAAATCCAAATTCTGCTCCTCCCTTTCCTTTTGCTCTAACCAGTAGGCAAAATCTAACTCCCATTCTTTTTCCCAGACATACATATTGGTTTCCCAATGTTCTGCCTGTTTTGTCTGCTTTTGTCTTTCCTTCGTCCACTCCCGTTGTTTATGTCCACATGATTGTGGGCATCTTGTCAACTCTATTTTACCGGTGATCCAGTTAACATCTGGATTATGTCATCGTAACCATGTAGATCCTATGATTACGTTTGTTTTGCCTAATTCGCATATTTCAAATGTGGCTCATTCTTGATGTCCTTTGTAACTCATGATTAGATCTACTTCATGAGTAATCATACTGCCTTCATTGAGGACATGGTTCGGATATCCAAACCTGATTGGCAATTTCTTGCTATGTGGCCGATCCTTCCGCATTTGTAACAGCGCATTGGTGGGCGCTGTGTTCGATCCACGTCCATCGCATTTGGATCTTGTGGCCATGTTGCTGTATTATTATTTGAGGAGGGCCCAGCTCCCAATTGGTTCTGGTTTGCTGATCCCAGTGCTGTATTGAATCTCCATTGGGGTTTAGGCTGGCCAGTTCCTACTGGCTTTGCCGTATCTGGGCCTTTGGTCCCTTTGCTCCTCTTAGCGGAGTTACTGCTCCTTGAAGAATAATATTGTTCTTCGGCTTTTGCTTGTCTCCATTGTCGGTCGAGACAAACCGATCTTTGGTACCATTCATCAATGGTCTCTGGTACTTCATCAGCCTCCATTATCCTTTTTCAGAGACCGGCATTCAAACTTCTTTTAAATTCTTCTATCAGGGCCCTTCCCTGATAGCCTGTGCCTCATGCGACTTTTTTAAATTTTTGCACGTGTTCCTCACACATGTGTGCACCTTGTGACATTGTGCGCAATTCCGATATTTTTGATGATTGTTCATCTGTGTCGCCAAAATCCCTACGTATCTGCCTATATAATTGTTCCACTGTATCCAGAACAATATCGTCTTCATCGGCAATTAATTCTAATAGATTGTCTTGCCAATCTACTGCAAATCCTTCCGACATGTATGACAACACCAAAAGGATTTTGTCCTCCTCTTCAGCGCTTGCCATCTTCAGCTGTATGTACAGCCGGCATCCATTAATAAAGTTCGTGACCACTGACATTTTGCCAGAGAACACCAGTGGTTTGGCTACATCAACCTTTGATGAGCCGTTCCCTCCTGCTGGTGTGGGAATATTGAATACCGTCCCTTCCAGTATATTGATTATTGGGGCCGGGGCGGCTGGTGGTAATGCTGCTTGTTGTGCCACAGCAGCATTGTTGTTTTGAAGCACTAGGAGCTGTGCTTGTAGCTGCTGAATAGTGTTATTTTGATTATTCAGCAGTTGTAACAACTGCGCAGATGTCAGATCTTCTTCTCCTTGATCCAACATATTGATATAAACAGGTGGTGGTGTAAAAGGGGAAAGGGATCTCAATGGTTGTGATACCAATGGAGATCTAAAAGGTGGTGGTGGTGGTGAGAACGGTGGTGCAACTTCTCCGATGTATTGAGCATCGGAGTGGAAAAGACTATGGATATTTAGAGTTGCAGGGTTAGGGACAAGGATTTGGAATGGTGCAGGTTCCCACTGATGTTGTTCCTCGGCGATCGAGGGTGTGGAGTCAGTTGACTCAGTTGGTGTATGTAATGCGGGGACGTCTGAGACTGGATCGTTATCATCAAATGGATCTGGCCCAAAAGGGTCGTAATCAATGTCAAAGTCTTCTAGACCGTCCAGTGGTACACCGAATACTTCTATCCAGAAGTTATCGATTTCCCTATCTGTAAGACCATGTGATCTAAGAAGATCTCGTACTTTGTAATTCTCCGTTACGTGAAAGTGAGGGAGGTCTTGGCCTGTCACTTATTTGAGAATGCACTCAGGGTCCACAACCCTCCCTGCAGTGCTAGTATGTAAACAGTATAGTACAGTTTTTAACTTTTTTGAATTGATTATACTAAACTGGATCCGAATGGTTGTCCAGTTAGCACTATACCCCTAATAGGTATGGCCTTTCTCAGAAGTGTGTGGTCAAGCAATGGCTACTTCCAAGGATTACAAAACAATGTAATTATCTATGTACATGTATAGCCTTCAAGGGCCTAGACCAGGGCAATTTAACACCTGCAGGGGCTGGTGAGGCTGGTCCTACAATGCAAGTGACATAACGTGTCACTACTCCGGCACTGGTATCCTGTGCACAGGTAACCCTATCAACCGGGTTAGGTTCTTCAGTTTGTGTAGACCGGGAACGTAAGATAGAGCTTTTATGGATGCTCTAAAGAACCAGGGGTGATGGTTTTATTGTCCAACAACAAATGACACTTTAGAGTCTGCAGAAGACTATGTGATCCCCCTGATATCAAAGGTTCCCCTTAGCCCAAGGGTCCAGGTGCGAGCATGATGCTCTAGTATGAGTGGGGCAGTAAGCGATGTGGTCAGTCGAGTTCTACTATCAGGACTACCCTCGCCATGATGGCTTAGGGCCCCAACAATAGACTTAGAGGTGGAGGAGATGAGAGTAGGTAAGAAACCCGAGAGAACTCGACTGAGGACTCTGGGTGCTACTTGCTCAGTTTATATACTACAAAGGTGGTCTGTGCACCACTCTAATAATAGTAGCTACGCTGAGTAAGTATGAGTAAAAGAGATAACATAATTGGCCCCCGTTGCTGCGCATTGGTAAGCCTGAGTCATAGTTCATGAGTCATCAGTCCGGTAGTCCATAATCTAATCTAATCGTTATCTAATCTAATCTTAGCGCTGACTAGATAAGATAGACGCCAACCTGACTAAGATGTTTGGCTACAGCTATTGTAAAATACAAAAAAAAGAATAAAAATGTCTTAGAGATTTTGACCATTGAGAACAGGTCATGACACCACCAGTTGGTGTCTGCCTGTTCCTTTCATTTGGACAGGGTTGGTTTGAGAGAATGGCTGCACAGTGCCTCAGCCCTGTTGGTTTTTATTACTCACATTTTGGTTGGGGTTCTCATTCCCCAAATTTAGTGCTCGTTCATGATGTTCAGCAGTCTCAAGCACCTCTTCCCAGCTTGATGACTCAGGATCTAGGTGCTCAATCCAAAGTGCCTGCTGTAATGGCTTATTCAAACCTTTCCACAGCTTGTGGACCTCCTCTCATTCAGAGACATGTCCTATTACTTGGGAAAGGAGTTTCAGCTCTGCGGCAAACTCACAAACTTTCCAGTTTCCTTGGCAAATGTTATCAATTTTTTTTGTTGTATTAAACAAAAATCCACTGGGAAGCAGTAATTGAACAGTTCCATGAAGAACCTGTTTGTATCCCAGGCTTCCAGGTCATAGATTACCTCAGAAGTGTAGAACTTTTGCGCTTTGTCAGTTAAGTAGATTGCTAATTTGGCTACCTGAGCACTATGTTTAACCTTTCCTTCACACAGGAAGGTTTGTCCCTCAGTCAGGAATTTATAAAATTTTACCACATCTGGTGTACCATCATACTTTTCTGGTGGGCTAGGGGCTATTATCAGCTTCTTATAGCTTTTGTGCCAGGAGCAGTGATGGTAGTGACAATGGGACTGGTGTCAATGAGAGGTTTCACTTGTAGGTGAGCTATCTGTCATCAAATCCAGTTCAGATGTGCTGCCATCACTAGGACTCTCAGATCCTCCTGGTCCATTTTCACTGCTATCGCTCTCAGAGCTAGCAGAATTTGGTTCCTTTGGTTTTGAAGGGGATTTGTCACCCTTATTGTCATGACCTGTTCTCAACGGTCAAAATCTCTAAGACATTTTTATTCTTTTTCTTGTATTTTACAATAGCTGTAGCCAAACATCTTAGTCAGGTTGGCGTCTATCTTATCTAGTCAGCGCTAAGATTAGATTAGATTAGATAACGATTAGATTAGATTACGGACTACCGGACGATGACTCATGGACTATGACTCAGGCTTACCAATGCGCAGCAACGGGGGCCGATTATGTTATCTCTTTACTCATACTTACTCAGCGTAGCTACTATTATTAGAGTGGTGCACAGACCACCCTTGTAGTATATAAACTGAGCAAATAGCACCCAGAGTCCTCAGTCGAGTTCTCTCGGGTTTCATCCTACCCTCATCTCCTCTCCTCTAAAGTCTTCTGTTGGGGCCTAAGCCGTCACGGCAAGGGTAGTCCTGATAGTAGAACTCGACTGATCACATCGCTTACTGCCCCACTCGTAACTAGAGATCACGCTCGCGCCCGGACCCTTGGGCTAAGGGGAACTCTTTGATATCAGGGGATCACACAGTCTTCCGCAGACTTTAAAGCGTCATTAGTTGTCGGACTATAAAACCGTCACCCTGGTTCTGTGAGACATCCAAAAAGTCTTACTCTACGTTCCCGGTCTACGCAAACCGAAGAACCTAACCCGGTTGATAGGGTTACCTGTGCACAGGATACCAGTGCCGGAGTAGTGACACGTTACGTCACTCGCATCGTAGGACCAGCCTCCCAGCCCCTGCGCACGTTAAATTGCCCTGGTCTAGGCCTCTGAAGGCTATACTTCGTACATACATAAATACAATCGTTTCGTAATCCTTGGAAGTAGCCGTCGCTTGACCACGCGCTTCTGAGAAAGGCCGTACTTCATTAGGAGTATAGTGCTAACTGGACAACCGTTCGGATCCAGTTTAGTGTAATCAATTCTTAAAAATCAAATACCGTACTATACCGTTTACGTATTAGCACTGCAGGGAGGGTTGTGGACCCTGAGTGCATTCCCAAGAAAGTGACAGGCCAAGACCTCCCTCACTTTACGTACGGAGAATTACGAAGTACGAGATCTTCTTAGATCGCACGGGCTTACAGATAGGGAAATCGATACTTTCTGGATAGAAGTATTCGGTGTACCACTGGACGGTCTAGAAGACTTTGATATTGATTACGACCCTTTCGGGCCAGATCCATTTGACGATAACGATCCAGTCTCAGACGTCCCCGCACTTCACACACCAACCGAGTCAACCGACTCCACACCCTCGATCACCGAGGAACACATCAGTGGAACCTGCACCGTTCCAAATCCTCGTTCCGAACCCCGCAACCTTAAATATCCATAGTCTATTTCACTCCGACGCTCAATACATCGGAGAAGTAGCGCCACCATTCTCACCACCCACCAGCATTTAGATCTCCATCGGTATCACAACCGTCGAGATCACTTTCCCCATTTACACCACCGCCCCTCTATATCCCGATGTCCGATCAAGGAGAAGAAGATCTCACATCAGTGCAACTGTTGCAGTTGCTGAATAACCAAAACCAAACAATTCAGCAACTCCAGGAGCAGCTGTTGCTACTCCAAACAAACAATGCCGCTGCGGCACAGCAAGCAGCACTACCACCGGCCGCCCCGGCCCCAGTAATTAACATACCGGAAGGAACGGTATTCAACATTCCCCGCCCGCAGGAAATGGCTCGTCAAAAATAGATGTGGCCAAACCTCCGGTGTTTTCCGGCAAGATGTCGGAAGTCTCAAATTTTATTATAGTTGCCGGCTGTACATACAGCTGAAGATGGTTAGTCCGAAGAAGAGGAGAAGATTCTCCTGGTGCTATCATATATGTCGGAAGGATTCGCAGTGGATTGGAGGGATAACCTGCTGGACATGATAGCAGATGACGACACGGACGTACCGACATCCGTTAGAACAGTTATATAGAGATATCAGGACAGATTTCGGCATACCAATGAACAATCGTCGAAGATCTCGGAGTTGCGCACCATGACACAGGCGCACACACGTGCGAGGAACACGTGCAGAAATTTAAAAAAGTCGCACGAGGAACAGGGTACCAAGGAAGGGCCCTTGTTGAAGAATTCAAAAGGAGTCTGAATGCAGGGCTCCGAAACGGATCATGGAAGCCGATGAAGTACCGGCTAATATTGACGAATGGTATCGAAGATCGGTCCGATTAGATCGACAATGGAGACAGGCGAAGAACGAGGAAAATATTATTCCTCGCGGAACAGTAACTCCGCCAATAGGAGTGAAGGGACCAAAGGCCCGGATACGTCGAAGACGGTAGGAACTGGCCAGCCTAAACCCCGCTGGAACTTCAACCGAACTGCGGGATCAGCGAGTCAGAACGATCGGGAGCTGGGCCCTCGCGGGAAATAATACCACCGGATCAAGACCCGCAGATCCGAATGCCATGGACGTCGATAGAACACAGCGCCCGCCGATGCGCTGCTTCAAATGTGGAAGAATCGGTCACATCGCAAGAAATTGCCGATCCGGATTGGACATCCGAACCATGTCCTTTGAAGAGATGAAGGAGTATTTCGCAAAAGGCGAAAATTTAAAAGAAGACGAGAGTCAGTAAGTCCCGTACTGAACTCTCTAAATAGGTATTCTGTATTAGGTAAGGAAGACGGACTGGTAGGTACGGAGGACTCGGAGACTTCAACAGTCTCTGAGACCACCCCGCAGGAAGCGGTCTCTGGTGCCAAAGCACAGGAGCGCGGCAGGGCGGATAAACCTGTGCTTAATTCTTCCTTATCAGGTAAACGAATACTTAAAAAGGGACAAAAAGAGTTTCTCGTTCGTTCTATTGGTCAAAAGGACGAGATACTAATGGAAATAGGTCTAGAGACTCTAGACACACATGACCAAACAACTGAAACAGCGTTGCTCGACTCAGGAGCAACAGGTTTGTTTATGAATGCTAAATTCGCTAACGAAAAAGGCTATAAACTAATTCCCTTAGATCGACCAATTCAAGTTAGAAACGTAGATGGATCTAACAATGAAGGCGGTATGATTACTCATGAAGTAGATCTACTCATGAGCTACAAGGGACACCAAGAAAGAGCCACATTCGAAATATGTGAATTAGGAAAAACAAACGTAATCATAGGATCTACATGGTTACGACGTCCAACCGGACGTCAACTGGATCACCGGTAAAATAGAGTTGACAAGATGCCCACGATCATGTGGACATAAACAAAAGGTGGACGAAAGAAAGACAAAAGCGGACGAAACAGGCGGAACATTGGGAAACCAATATGTACGTCTGGGAAAAAGAACGGGAGTTGGACTTTGCCTACTGGCTAGAGCAAAGAGAGAAGGAGGAACAAAATTGGATTTCCTAGATCAATGGAAACATCCGAAATTCTATAAGGAAGGAGAAAAATATGAATTTCTCCGTCTGGAATCAAATCAGACGATCCAAAATGGATTAGGGAGTTGAAGAAACAGGAACCAAAAGAGTTGGTACCACCGCAGTATCACAAGTATTTACACTTGTTCGAAAAACTGCGTCAGAAAGAATGCCGGTTAGGAAACCATGGGATCATGCTATTGATCTCAAACAGGGTTACCAACCAAGGAAAGGAAAGGTGTACCCTTTATCACCGGACGAACTTGGAGAAGTCCGAGACTTTGTCGATGATCAAAAAAAAGGGGTACATCAGACCTTCGAAATCACCGCAAACATCGCCGGTGTTTTTTGTAAAGAAAAAAGATGGAAAAAAGAGAATGGTACAGGATTACCGTTACCTGAATGAATGGACGGTTAAAAATAACTATCCATTACCATTGATATCGGAGCTCGTTGATCGAGCAGGACAAGCCAAACACTTCACCAGGTTAGACCTTAGGTGGGGTTACAATAACGTACGAATCAAGGAAGGAGATGAATGGAAAAGCCGCCTTTACTACACCAGAAGGTTCTTTTGAACCAGTAGTAATGTACTTTGGGCTCACCAATTCTCCGGCAACCTTCCAGGCTATGATGAACGATATCTTTCGGGATATGATAAATGAAGGAAAAGTCATTGTTTACATAGATGACATCCTTATTTACACAAAACCGAAAAAGAGCACAACAATATAGTGCTCGAAGTTCTCCGGCGCTTGGAAGAAAATGATTTATACGTAAAACCAGAAAAATGTGTATGGAATGTGCGGGAGGTAGAATTCCTAGGAGTCATCATTGGACCCAACGGAATTAAAATGGACCCAAAGAAAGTTGACGCTATTCTTAACTGGCCAACACCTGGCAGTGTTAAGGATGTCCAACGTTTCTTAGGATTGGCAAATTATTACCGACGATTTGTCAAAGACTTTGCCAAAATAGCACGACCATTACATAATTTGGTTAGAAAAGACAAAGTATGGGAATGGAAGGAAGCGGAAGAAAAAGCATTTAAAACATTAAAAAAAACTTTTACGGAACAACCCCTTCTTGTCGCTCCAGACTCCGACAAGAAATTCAGAATAGAGTCTGATGCCTCGGATTACGCAACAGGAGGAGTGTTATCAATGGAATGCGATGATAACAAATGGAGACCGGTAGCTTACCTCTCCAAATCCCTCAACGAAACCGAGAGGAATTATGATGTCCACGATAAAGAAATGTTGGGCATTATTAGATGTCTCGAAGCCTGGAGACATTACCTAGAAGGAGCAAGGCAAGAATTCGAGATATGGACGGACCATAAAAATTCGAATACTTTATGAATGCAAAAAAGTTAAATCGAAGACAAGCACGCTGGGCATTATACCTCAGCAGGTTTAACTTTAAATTAATTCATAAAGCAGGTTCAACTATGGAAAGGCCGATTCTCTGTCCAGGAGGCCAGACCATAAAAAGGGGGTAGAAGATGATAACAAGGAGGTTACCTTGTTGAAACCAGAATTTTTCCGAATTGCAGCACTCCAACAAGGCACGTGCTAGTCAACACGTCGGAAAAAGAAATTTTAAATAAAATTCGAAAATCAGAAGCAAATGATGAGGAAGTTGTAAAAGCGGTGGAAGCCATGAAAAAAGCAGGAGTCAGGAGACTCAATGCAGGAGAATGGCAGATGGAACAAGGATTAATCCTCTGGCAAGGAAAAGTTTATGTTCCTAAAGATGAAAAATTACGAATGGAGATAGTCAGACTCCATCATGATACACCCATTGCTGGACATGGAGGACAATGGAAGACGGTTGAACTTGTCACAAGAAATTATTGGTGGCCAGGCGTCACCAAATTCGTTAAAAAATATGTTGCTGGATGTGACAAGTGCCAAAGAAGCAAAAACTTCCCAAACCACCAGCGGGAAAGTTGATGCCTAACGCGGCACCGTCAAAGCCATGGACCCATATCACTGCAGACTTTATTACAAAGTTACCGGAATCGCATGGTCATAATGCAATTCTAGTAGTCTGCGATAGAATGTCCAAAATGGCACATTTTATTCCAACATCGGAAGAAACGTCAGCTCAAGGACTGGCAACATTGTTCAGAGACCATATATGGAAACTCCATGGTCTCCCCGAGTCAATAATCTCGGATCGCGGACCTCAATTCGCCGCTCAATGATGAAAGAATTGAATCAAATGTTAGGCATTTCTACAGATTTGTCTACAGCTTTCCATCCACAGACGGATGGACAAACAGAACGAATGAATCAGGACTTGGAACAGTTCCTGAGGATTTTTGTAGATCACCGACAAGAAAATTGGTCGGGATGGCTTGCAATCGCTGAATTTAGTTATATAACAAAATTCAAGCCTCAACGAAACATACACCGTTTTTCGTAAACTACGGAAACATCCAAGGATGGGCATTGAACCCAGAAAGGAAGGAAGTCATCCAGCTGCAGCTGACTTGCGCAAAAAATGAAGGAAATTCATGAAGAAGCGCAAGCTGCATTAAAAAAATCGCAGGATGATATGAAACTCTACGCAGATAGACGACGTTCTGAAGTACCAGAATACAAAGTGGGAGATCGAGTTTGGTTGTCGACCAAAGATCTTCAACTTTCTGGACAACCAACTAGGAAACTAGCGGAACGATGGATAGGTCCTTATCCAATTAAAAGGATTATCTCGTCGAATGCGGTAGAATTGAATCTACCTTTTTCACAACAAATTCATCCTGTTGTGAATGTTTCAAGAATACGTCCCTATGTCAAACCACTTAGGGGACAACGAATTGCGCCACCACCACCAGTAGAGATTGATGGTGAAAAAGAATACGAGGTAGAAGAAATCCTCGATGTACGGTTGAAAAGAAACAAGATGGAATATCTTGTTAAATGGAAAGGATACACGGCTGAACACAATTCGTGGGAGCCAAAAGAAAATTTAGGAAATGCGAAAAAGAAAATTAAACATTTCTATGATAAAAACCCGGAGCTATTCGCATCATAGACAAAAGCATCTTTGATAAACTAAGCTTCAAAAAATATGAAAACTTTATCGAAAGTCCAGGAACGGCCATATCCAGGATTAATATAAATGCAGTAGCAGAAACTGCATCATGGGAGAAAAATTGGCAAAATGGAAAGGACAACAGCTGCTAGAACAGTTAAATGAACCATCAGATCACGATGGTCCATGTGATTGCAATGGCTGCTTAAAAAATTAAAAGGATTGGCCCTGGAGTAGGGCCTTAAACTGCTTCATTTTGTTGTAGGAAGGCCTTATTCTGGGCCCGGTTATTCAAACACATATACGCACTTGTATATCGTCTATCTTACCATCATGGGTAAGAATCGCCGCAACAACAAAAAATCTCAATCAACAATCCTTACCATCGGTGGCTATTCAAACGTGGGCCACTGCTGTGAACAATCGTCACGTTGTCCTTTCCCGGAACCAATCAAAAAGCCGAAACCCACTCCCCGTCCTCGCATCACTATGGATCGTGATGTGTACCGTTGGATAGAAAAAGCCGACCAAGGCGTAGATCCTTGGACTTTCCCGCCCAAAGCATTTTGGGCATGGCAATTATGCATGAGATGGCGAAGGGAAGAAAGGTGGACACATATCCTTTGAAGATTTTTAGTTCGTCTAGGAAGCCGAAGCCTAAAAAGGGGTACTGTCATGACCTGTTCTCAACGGTCAAAATCTCTAAGACATTTTTATTCTTTTTCTTGTATTTACAATAGCTGTAGCCAAACATCTTAGTCAGGTTGGCGTCTATCTTATCTAGTCAGCGCTAAGATTAGATTAGATTAGATAACGATTAGATTAGATTACGGACTACCGGACCGATGACTCATGGACTATGACTCAGGCTTACCAATGCGCAGCAACGGGGCCGATTATGTTATCTCTTTTACTCATACTTACTCAGCGTAGCTACTATTATTAGAGTGGTGCACAGACACCCTTGTAGTATATAAACTGAGCAAGATAGCACCCAGAGTCCTCAGTCGAGTTCTCTCGGGTTTCCTCCTACCCTCATCTCCTCTCCTCTAAAGTCTTCTGTTGGGGCCCTAAGCCGTCACGGCAAGGGTAGTCCTGATACTTATGTCAAGTGGGGCCACCCAAACCTTTGAAGGCTTGGCTGAGCATGCTTTTTGGAGCTATCTGATTACTGGGTCAGAGTGGGATGGCACTCTGTGTAGCAGGTGGACCTGTCTGAACAACCTCAAATCCTTTGTACATTTAGTCCACAGTATCTAGTGGCCCTCTGTATATTTGGCTGACAATGGTTCTGTTGAGCGTCATGCAGCTGGCTCAGTTGCATGATGGTTTGAGGATACTGGCGAGGGTTGCCTTTTCTTGGCCTCCCTGTACTTATTTTTCAACTCCTTCAACTGCCACCACAATTGTTCAGTCTTGCTGGGCTGTTCTGTAGGCTCAGCATTATGTTGCTGCTCAGAGCTGTTGTTTTTTTTGTTATACAGTAGGCAACAAAACTGTTGCAATGTTTGTTGATTTCACACAGTTTGACATTGTGTGCCACAGGCAAAATAACAATAAATAATCATAAATAAGGGTAAGATAGCCCTATTGATCAGCTTTATTTTGACCCTATATTAACCTTATTTGGTCATGTTTCTGTTAACATATAAATTCATTTGCAAGGCAATGTCATTGCAATGGTTTTGTTGCTGGCACATTTTTATCACATATTGGTACATTCTAGTACTTAGTATAGTCCCCTTTTGCCTTTATCACTGCCTAAACCCTCCTAGGCATACTTTCAATTAAGTCCTGACAGACATTTGGATCAATGTTGTTCCACTCTGCCTCAACCCTCTCCCACAATTCCAACATTCCTGTTGGGGGTTTTTCATACCCTGCCAGCCTCCTCTTGATGTGTGTCCAGGGCCGTTCAATTGGATTGAGGTCTGGAGACTGTACTGGCCACAACAGAGGTTCCATTTGATGATCTTGGAACCATTGTTTTGCTTTTTGCAGGTGTGTTTGGGGTCATTGTCATGCTGGAATATGCATTCTTGCCATAATATTCCAAGCTTGCATGAAGGTCCTCCTCCAAAATGGAGACATAGAGATCCCCATCTATCCTCCCATCAATCTTGCAAGCATAGCCAGGACCCTCCCACATCATACACCCCCAAACCATCACTGACCCTCCCCCAAACTTCACTGTGCCACTAGCCTGTCACTGAGGCCCTCCTATGCCTTTTTCCATGCCCATTTCCATCCATCTGACCCTAGCCTGTTGATTTTGTCTCATCTGACCACACCACCTTCTTCCAGTCCTCCAGAGTCCAGTTCTTCTGTACCAATGCAAAGTCCATCCTTGCCCTTTTGTGCCTGGGAGTGAGAAGTGGTATCTTCTTCTTCACCACAGCCTTCACATCTGCCTCCTTCAAGTATCTCCTGGTTGTTTGAGATGAGAGAGGGTGGTCTATGATATCTTGGAGTGCTCTGGTGGCCTCCACATCTGTGTCAGCCTTGCCAGAGCTTATGAGGCAAATAGCATGGTTGACATTTCTGTCAGAAAGCTTGGTAGGACAACCTCCAGATGGCCTGGGAAGGTAGAGACAGTGCTTCCTACAAAGCCTTGAGATGGTGGAGTGGTGTATACCAGTGAGAGAGGAGGCCTCATGAGCAGAATGGCCTGCATTGAGGAGGGGGATGAGGTGGGATTGTTGGGCAGCAGAGATGGACTTCATGGTTGATTCCAAGAGATGTTATGACTTATTTAGTACATTTTCAACACATTAAACAATGTCACATGATTTGAAGGCTGATCACATGACTCTCAGATAGTGGTTTAGTGTTCTCACTGTCAGCAACAAAACTGTTGCAATGACATTGCCTTAGGAATTAATTTATATCTCAACATAGACATAACCAAATATGGTCAATATAAAATTAAATTGAAGCTGATCAATAGGGCTATCTTACCCTTATTTATGCTTATTTATTGTTATTTTACCTGTGGCACACAATGTCAATCTGTGCAAAATCAACAAACATTGCAACAGTTTTGCTGCCAACTGTACATAGCTAATTCCTCAGCTTGTCAAGTCACATTAAGCTCCTCCCAGTTACGGGGATCAATTCCTTTTCCCTTTTCTGCAGTAGCTACAGCAGATTGTACAGTATCATCATAAACTTGAGCTAACATCTTCAGATGTTGCTCAACACTGGTTACTACTTCACAAGCCTGGGAGACAGCTTCCCAGACTTCATTTACTTCTTCTCTATGAGCAGTCAGGTTCCGTTGAGATGCTGGCAGGCTCCAACTGTGACAGCAAGGTCAACAACTCTCAGCCATTTCAAGTGCCTTGCATTCTACGCTGAGGGTACTGTCCAAATCAGGTTCTTCTGACCCTTCTGCTATTGCAGATAAATTGCCAAAATTGTGTGATGGGGGAGGCGGGGCACTATCCAAGGCAGACCCTACCTGGAGGACCAACAACGAGGTCACATCCTCTGTGCTAGGTTCCAGCACATGCTGGTTAGCAAGGTCAAGCGCAGTCCGCAACACACCCTTGTTTAAATTTCTTGAACAGAGATGACAAGACATGGTGCCACTGGGTCCTTGGGTGATCAAGCCAAGATAGTCCAATGTGGCGAAGAAAGATAATGAGAGATAAGAAGTCGAGTCGAGATAGAGAGCAAAGAGCCTTTTGTTAGGTGAAAAAGATGTGACACGAGGCGGTTAGCTGTCGCGGCACACGGTGTTGTTTTCTCGCAAGATGGTGTCACCGGTCTAAAAACGCTGCTCTATTCTCGCTCGACTACGGTATATATATACTACTGGCTTAGTCAGCTGGGACAAACCCGTGACCACAGTGACTTAGGTAAGATGTTCCTGCATGGGTTAACGCATCACACGTCACGCCTGCGTCGACGACAAACCGATGGCTTGGCCATCCCTCAATATGAACTAGGACAGTGGAGTTCTTGAATGAACGCGCTTGCGAGTGTATATCAAAGCAGGAGTAACAAACTTCAATCCTCCTCGTCTGAAGTTGAACGTTGAACCCTGGAAATATCGCAGAATTCGGAGTAGCTCAGGCTGCTGGAAGCTGCGCACGTTTAGTCAGGCAGACGGTTGGAAAAGACTCTCCAAGATAATCTGCGCGTACATCGCCGCTGAGCTGGTAAAAACGCGCCTTGAGTAGTGGTTGAGAAGCAGAGCAAGGTTTGGGTCTGGCGGATCCGTGCGGGCCCGCTCGCTGCCGCCACGACGCGCTTTGACTCAGGTCAGCAACGGAGACTACTTAATACAAACCCAACTGAATCGCTTCCCTGTTCAACCTCTCTCACTGACCATCATGTACTGCGATGACTGCGATCTCTCTTTCAACTCATGGCCTGCTCTGCAGCAGCATTGGGTCCAGAGTCCTGCGCACTCTTATTGTCAACAGTGCGACGAGCACTTTTACGACAAAGCAAATTTGGAGGACCACTACGACCTGGAACATATCTGGTGTTCCTCTTGCCGCAGGTTTTTCAAAAACGTGCACGGCTTAGAGGAACACTATCGCCAATCCCCGTATCATCGCCAATCCTCATACCAGCACTATTGCGCCCCATGCGGTCTCTCTTTCGAGTCTGAGAGCAACCTCCGTTCGGTGAGCATTTTTCCCCCTCACTCCCACTGCATATATACTGACCCTGATTCATCCTAGCACCTGAACTCGAAAGTGCACAAACCGAAGAATTTCCAATGTCAAGGATGTGATTTAGCTTTCGTCTCCTTATCGGCTCTTACTCTGCACATGGAGGCCGGTACTTGTAGATCAGGCATGAACCGCGACAAAGTCAATCGCCTCATCCGTCAAAATGACAGAAATCACTTCATCACGGATCCCTCGCGCATGATCACTGCAGGAGGCTCTGGGAAGACGACAAAGCTATATGGGACGGAGGCGGCTTGGAATGGCTATGGATACGAGTGTTACTTGTGCCACAGAACCTTTAGGACGCTCTCGGTACTGAATGGGCACCTGGCCAGCCCTCGCCATCAGGAGAAGATGTACATCTGCCCATTGAGTACCTGTCGCGCTAGGTTCAGTGCACTCAGTGGACTTTGCCAGCATATCGAGAGCGAAAGATGCGGGGTGTTAAAGTTCCAGGTTGTGCAGGACACTGTGGACCAACTTGTTGGCCGTTTGAAACGGTTAACGTATTAGGCTCTTGTTACAACAGCGTTGTTTCTTGTACATGATTTATTATACCATTCAATATTCAGTACTTCAGTACTTTCTACCATTTAAATTTTACATTTGGATTGTATTGGGTCATATCTAATAATACAAATACATCACTCGTCGAGCTGAATCCTCGAACGCTTGAACAACTCCACCATGCTCAGGGGTATCAGGTCGGAGTGCACCACATCCAGCACCCCAAACTTGTCCATCAGCTGCTGGCCATACAGCGCTATCAGCCATTTTTCTTCAACGCTCAACTGGAACCACGGCCGTGTCCAGTGCTTGCTCGACTGCATAGAAGCCGTAATCACAGGCGTTTGATTTATCGTTTCCCGTTCCATCGGTTGAAGCGCCTCCTGGTATCCTACTCCCCATGCCGCCACCCAGACGTCCCGGAAAGACAAAAACTCGTCGTACGACATGAATGGGTCCGTTGCGTACTTGTGCGCTTGCACCCACGTATTCTTGCACGATTCGTACGACTCGTCGTCCTGCTCCATCAGTTCTTCAAAAGTTTCTTTCGGCTTCTTGTCCTCGTCGGATTCGCGCCCGATGGAGCAAAGGTCGATGAACGGATTCCTCAACTCCAACCCGCCAGTGGCGATCGGGAAATAAAAATAACCTTCAGGCAGATCGCCCATGCCGAACCTCTGCTCGATGACACTCTGTAGATACGCCACGGCGCTCTTATGTTGCGTGTCTTGGAACAACTCGGATTGGATCCTCGCGAACGTGTTCAACAAGTCGTCAAGATGCTCTTCTCCAAACGACTTGGTCGGGTGGCCGCCGAAATTACGGTACAAAAAAGCCATATACTTGTTGTAGGCGTTCACCCACCCGAGGACAGATTTGGTTGCGCTGAGCTGGCGGCGCAGTTCCTGGATATGAGTGTCCACCTGGGCTTGGTCTATCGTGAAGCGGCCCTTGTTCGAGTCAAACTTCAAGAAGCCCCACCGAACGTCACCGGAAGGAAGACCTCGCTGTGATTGGCCCTGTCCGACACAGGCAGATCCCGTCTTTTCCTTGTTGAAAGTAAGACCAACCAAATCGGCGTAGATGTTCATCTCTTTCCAGGCGCGGGCACACTTGGAAGCGTCTGCATCAAACAACCACAAATCATCGTGCAATCGGTTGAGATGCAAGCCGTCCGAAGCCTGATTGACCGCAAAGTCCATGATGAACATGATAACCTCGCCGCACACCGTGCTCAACGTATAGTTGAAAGGAGTACCGCGCTTGCGCACTTTCACACCCTCGTTGTTGTCGTCGTTAGAGAAGCGGAGGGGCGCGGCAAGCCATTTTTTGAAGAAGTTCAACCACTCCGTCGTGACTCCAAAGAACTCGAGGACGGTGAGAATGGCATTGTGCGGGAGAGATGGGCCAAACCACTCAAAGTCGGAGCAGACGACGGCGTGCTTGTCATGTAATTTTGTGTTCAACCGACACTCGGTCGTGAGTAGATGGAGTAATTGTTGTTTTATTTCCACCGGAGACTTGCCTTTGGTGGAGTCGTCTGATGTATCCGCTGATTTATCATAGGCAGAGACCGTCTTGCTAGAGCTGGAGAGCGTGCAAAGGAAAAAGGTGTCTCTGAACGAAGCAAGTCGTCGAGATGCTATACCATCCGTCGCTTTCGCGCCCAGCTGCTCTTCTAGTCTCCGTTTTTCTTTTTCTGGCATCTTCGACAACGTTGTAATCCAGGCCTTTGAGCGGAATATGTCAAAGAAGATCTCTTTGAATTTGACTTGCCACGAGATGCCGATATGATGGAGTAGTAGGGCGTCAATGATATCAGGATCTGTAAAAGCCCTGGAACAGCGTCAGAAAGTATTCGTAGAAACAAAAAACGAACGCACCTGTATTTGCCACTGAGATGGCGACGCATTTGGACAGGGATACCCTCCGCAGGCCAGGACCATGTGTCGATGGCGGCAAGACGCATGGTCAAGACACTCGACAACTCGGTTATCACACTATCGTTTTGGCGGAATTCTCGAAGTGCAGTGATGTTGTCATCGCTGATAGAACCATTTCCGGAGAGGAATGCATCAATGGCGTTCGTCACATCCGTCTTCGAGATTGTCTCAGTCTGAAACGATTCACAAAATTCTTTCATTTCGTCCCGAGCGTCCTCGAGTGCCTTGCGCGCTCTTTTGCTGGAAAAAATGTTGGAGAGATAGGACTGTAGAGCACCACTGTCGATCGTCTTTTCCTCAAAGACAAAAGACATGAAACGATCCATCTGCTCGACCTTCTCTTTACGACCAACGTCGATAAACTCGTCAGACTTCTTCTTGTGAGCGTCAGCACCACCGATGGCCGAATCTCCACTGGACATCCACTCCTGGAACAGATTGCCAAAGAGTTTGGCGCAATCGAAGCGCATGATGGTACGGTGAATATGAGTCTCGAGAGAATCTGCCCATCGTTCCAGATTGGCGGTCTCGAAGCCAGGGTCTTGCTTTGCCTGGCGGATCCAGAGTTCGAGGTTGTCCAAATCGAGGGCGCCGTTGACGACGTCGTTGGATAGCGCACCAGGCCACGAACTGATCGCTTTGCGCAGAAGCTCGATCTTGGCTACGGCGTTGCCAGTAGCCTTGGCCTCATCGAGGACGCGGACATGGGTAGTTTGAAACGCGTGCCTTTGCTTGTCGAGCTCCTGTAATTTTACGGCAGTGATGAATTGGAGAGTCTTGTTGAACGAGGAGGCCATGATGCGGAGTTGGAAGGTAGTGACCTAGTGACCCTTATATATGGCACATGCGATGAAGGGAGTCAAATGATGCAAGTCGCTGACCTATACTGACTCGTCCCAGCCGCTCCGCCATCGCTGCCACGTGAACGCGTAAACTCTATGTAATAAAATTTAAACATGAGGAGAGTCATGCTACCGCTGGCGATGGAGACGCCTCCGTGCAAACGTTGAGATCTTGAGAGCACAAGACTTTCCTAAAAAGTAACCAATATTCACACACAGCCACTTTGCTCGGTCACATCGTCCTCACCGTCATGGTCGCTCAAGTCTCAGTTGTCCCCGCCGTCAACGGCGACGCAAAAGCCAATGTCAATGGAAAAATCAAGTCCAAGAACCAATTACGTCGTCTCAAACTCAAACAGAAGAAGACAGTATGTCGTCCTCATCGCGAGCCAGTGAGCAGCTTCTGACGTGCGCCTTGAAACTGCCTATAGCAACAGAAAGCTCAAAACGGCTTGCAAAATGGACGAGAGCAGAACGACGACGATATGGAGGTGAAAATGGAGATAGACGATGATATAGATTCGAATGTCGAGTACGTATCTGAGCAGTTGGATATCAAAGGCGCAGCTCTCGAAGCATTCTCCAATGTCTTTGCCCGCTTCCAGCCGCCTCCAGAAGAGATAACTGTACGTTCTTGTGTTCCGCATTCTCTGTCATCGAGTCCCGGGGGTCTGATGTTATTCCCAGGTCAAGGATAAAGAGCCAACCAAGGGCGAAGTCATCTACTCCGACGACGACATGGAATCAGAAGGGGACTCTGAGGCCGAGCAAAAACCTCTATCCAAGAAAAAGGCACGCAAGTTGAAGAGGCTCACGGTCGCGGAGCTGAAACAACTTGTGAAAAAGCCCGAGTTGGTGGAGTGGACGGACGTGACGGCAGCCGACCCACGGTTGCTGTTGCATATCAAAAGCTATCGGAATACGGTTCCTATACCGGCTCATTGGAGCGCGAAGAGGGACTACTTGCAGGGGAAGAGGGGTATTGAGAAGCCTCCGTTTCAGCTGCCGTCCTACATCGCGGACACGGGTATTGCGCAGATGCGGGATGCTATCAAAGAGAAGGAGGCGAATATGTCGTTGAAAGCGAAGACGAGAGAGCGAGTGCAGCCAAAGATGGGAAAGATGGATATCGACTACCAGAAGCTACACGATGCGTTTTTCAAGTTTCAGACCAAGCCACCTGTCACGGGTTTCGGCGAAATGTGAGTTGGTATTTCGGTTTGGAAAGTGACCTGGCTGATGTATGCTCTTTCTCAAGGTATTATGAGGGGAAGGAGTTCGAGACGCAATTGAAGGAGAAACGGCCAGGTGATCTGTCACCCGAACTCGTTGAAGCATTGTCTATCCCACCACTTGCGCCGCCTCCTTGGCTTATTAGCATGCAACGGTTCGGGCCTCCACCCAGCTACCCGACACTACGGATACCTGGGTTGAACGCGCCGATTCCTGAAGGGTGAGCGGCCGCGCTCCAGCAATGATGTTACTTTATACTCATCACATTGACAGCGCACAGTGGGGATTCCATCCTGGTGGATGGGGCAAACCGCCATTAGATGAATACAATCGTCCGCTGTATGGTGATGTGTTTGGTGTATTACCGAAAGTTACCGATACCAATGTAAGTAATATTTATTATCATGATGAATCAGTTACGAGTAATTGCTTCAGATTGGTGAGCCCATCGACAAGGAGCCATGGGGCGAGTTGGAGCCCGAAGAAGGTACGTCACATCTTGTGTCTATGGCCGAGTGGTACCTACAACAGCTTTACAGAGGAAGAAGAAGAAGAGAGTGAGTCAGAAGAGGAGGAAGAAGAGGTCTCCGAGCCAACACCAACAGATGGGATGCAAACACCATCCGGGTTGGAGACACCTTCGGGTATGGCGAGTGTCGTGTCTACGGTTGCTGGAGGCTTGGAGACGCCCGATTTCTTGGAGTTGCGGAAGAGTTCGCAACGTTCTGTGTCCGAAGCAGTGGAGGCGGGTCCCAGATCACTCTATCACGTCGTGCCCGAGAAGCAGACGTCCGTGCGTGGATTGATGGGCAGCGATCGTGGATACGATGTTAGCGCTGTCGCTGGTGCTAGCGCCGCTATTCCCGTCCTTGGTGATGAACGGTCTACGAAGGTATGGTGTCTGCTTTCCAGCTCGGGTTGGCTTTTTTCGTTGACGGTTCGTGTTTTCAGAGGAAAGGTGGAGTGGAGGTGTCATTGGATGCGAGCGAATTGGAAGGGATGTCGGAAGATGAGCTGCGGCGGAAGTACGACGCCAGTTCGAGAGGCAGCGCTGGAGTGCCTGGGTCGAAAGAAGACTTTTCAGATATGGTGGCGAAGGAGATGGCAAAGAAGAGACAGAAAATGGAGCGGGAGCGGGAAGGGAGGAAAGGCAAAGAGTTCAAGTTTTAGGTGGACTAAGTACATATGGTATACTAATGGTTATGATAATCCTCTCTTGTGCTGGCAGCTGTTCGTCAACGCGTGAACGCCAGCGTGAGAGCACAGCCATCGCTTCGTGTTCCTGGGCGCTACAGACATTCCCAAACGCGCGCTCATCACTTGACTTTCCTCACCATCGTCCTCCTTCGCCTCGGCGACAGATGTCCCTTGTGCAACTGTACGCCTCTCCTTTCTATCCCCATCTACCCATCCGCAGTTCTGACAGTCGTCCCAACATAGAACGCTTCGACCTCCTCCCCATGTCGACTTCGTCACCGGTGCGCCCGTCTTGACGTTTCACAATTTCAGAGGCTTGACGCATCCCGCTCTGCACAGGTTACCCTGGCATTCCGCCAAACGGCTCCGACAGACCACAGGCAGCGGTCAAAGGCGTAAGTGATCACCGCCCCTTTGTCGCCTAGTTTGACACCTAGGTTGAACGACGGTGTTTTTTCTTTCCCCACTTTGCAGGCCATCGAAGTCCGGGTGCCCGTTCAAGGAGTTAAAGCGCAATGGGTCAAAGTCGAGCTGCGGAAGGTGGAGACACTTCCCGGAGGTGGTGCGACGAATACGTTCTACGACATTGTTGGCCCCGGATCTCTGACGTTGTGGGCGTCGGAAGGTGCTGAGTATGAGTTATTGCATGCGGTAAGTTTGTGCTGTCTCTCGGCATCGGTTTACAGAACTGAGGATTTTCAATCTGGCGCAGCAAGATTTCCCGTTCTCAATTCGGATACCTGAAGCCGTTCCACCCAGTTTGCAGTTGGAGGCACGAGGTGCGTCAAGTGTGTCATCTTGGGCGAACGATAACTCATCCCGTCTTCAGCTGGCGTCCACTACGAGCTCGTTGCTACTGTCTGCACGAAAGGTAAAAGGTATTATATCGATTTATAAATCTTTCCATGTTTAACTCGTCGTCGATGGGTAGGGGCTTCTTTCGAAAACGCAAGCAAGCCGTCGCGACGACTAGTGCAAGTGTTATCATTGACAAGCACGATTTGCATTCTACCTGGCCTGTTTACTGTCAACCAGAAAATCGGCATGTGATTGAAGACGGAAACAAATTGATAGTCGAGCGAAATCAAAGCTGTTATGGCCCTGGAGACCGCATATCCGTTACGGCCACTATACGGTCTGATAGTCCACAAGTCATCATGCTACGCGCCTTTGAGATTCTACTCAAAGAGACGATCACATTCCGCGGACATATATATGTAGCTGGGAAGAAAGGGGAACCTTTGACAAGGACGAATATCATCGCGGACAACAAGTTCCAAGTCAACACCCCAATGCAAGGCGGCATGCAGACGACACAAGATTTATATTGCATGTTATCTCCATCGCATACAAACACGACATTAACAGCCGCCCGACACATTGATATCACCTATGTATTGATTGTGAAGGCCCTAGTAGGGAATGGAATGCCTCTTGTCATCGAACTACCTGTTATTGTTTCCAATTGGCAAAGGCACGATTTCCGTGGAAATGCCGTTTTCGACACTAACACTATTATAGGGCCGTATCTTTAGAAGCGATGAGGTCATTACATTAATAGTTCGACAATTTGCGATGCGCTGATTATCCCATAGACGGATCGGACCTGCTCCAGGATTATCGGTGCTCCAGGTGGCAGGACCAGGTGGTATCAATCCTTCAGCGCAGCAATCCGTTACTCGCGTTGAACCTATTCAAAACCGCACTCCTCAAATAGCGGCCGCTCTCCCTTTGAACCACTCTATAACCCCTGACGGTTATGGAAGCAGTCGACAACCAACCAATGGACCCTACAACACCCTCCCTGTGTCATCAAGTGCTGATGCTTACGGGGCATCGTCTAAACGACCAGTCCATCAGATGACAGGCTCGCAAGGAAGTACCCAGTCTGCCAGACCTGCGGATGAGTTTGGTGCATGGCCAAAAGCGGCGGGCCCCAAGCCGGGAGCTGGTACAGGTAAGAGGCCGACTTCGGCTGGATCTACTACCGCGCAAACACAACGATTTACGATTACCAATGCACTTCCGCTTGAAATCCCTGAAGAGTCGCAGTCGTCACTTCACCAGCGTAATGAGTCGGCTTCCCACAAGGGCCCGTGGCTTACTGCAGCGGAGGAGAAGCAGAAGTTGTATGAACAAGCCAAGGCGCGTGTAGAGATGGTTCAAGGAGGTGTTATTCAGTCGTCATCGGTGAGGATTCGTCATGTTGCGTAATCATTGAAACGAGCTGATTGCTGATTTCAGTCGCCCTCGCCACCGATCACGCAAGCTCCGCCGCCACAGGCGAAGCCTCCAGCACGCAGTGGTCCTTGGCCTTCTGCGGAAGAAGAAAAGCTCAAGCTATTCCAATCCGCTCAGGCGGCCGTCGCAAGAACTCAAGGATACGGTGCTGTTCCTGTGGCATCAGACCCGACTTTACCTCCATCTACAAGTAAAGCCCCCTCAGCTGCAGCTGTCATGTATTCGCAAGCTATTGCAGCTCGAAATGACGCTAGCAAACAGTATGAGCCGTCTGCTCCAGCCAAGATCCACCTCCCTATGGCAACTTCCTCCAAGCCGCCTAAAGTACCTGGTTATCTGACAGCCGAAGAAGAAAAGGCTGCTTTGAGAAGATACGAGGAGGCGAAGCTTGCTGTGGACCGCGTGCAAGGTGGCGCATTTTTTTCAGATACCCCCGGAGGTAGTGGATCGGGTCCCATCTCGTATGATTCTTTATATCCGTCCGCTTCGTCAGGCTCTGGACTGCAGACGACGGCTCCACCTACACAGAACGATCTACCTCCGCCCTTCGAAGCCGGCATTGGTCTTCCTCTGACCGCACCGCAGCAACTGTCGGAAAAGGAACGGCTGAAGCGGGCATACGAAGCTCAGGATACGGCTGCCCTCTCTCGTCAGAATTCCATGACAGTCACGCAAGGATCTGCAGTTCAGTCGCCAATGCCTAAGCAAGCTTTCGCAACAGCTACCCTTCCAACATCTTACAATGCGTCACCTCCGTCTTTCTCTGGCAATTCAGCATATCCCAGTCCCAGTGCTGAAAAAGAATTGCTTCGTCGGCGGTTTGAAGCTCAAGATATGCTTGCGAACGGGGTGAGCCCAAGTCCACCACAGACACCGACACGTAACACTTCTCTCGTCAGCCAGTCAACACCTATACGCAGCACCTCTCTTCTATCCAACAATTCGTCCCTTCGGAGTAGGCCGGCGCCATTGCCTCCAATCATTGACAGCAATGGGCAGCGAGTGCTGACTGCGGCTGAAGAAAAGGCGCTGTTGAAGGCGAAATACGATTCCCAGGATGGTGAAGCACTGCCACCGATGTATTTGAATGGATACGCCAATGGTTTGCCTAGCGCAGGCAGCAGCACCGGGACCTCATCCATCATCTCTCCATTGTCATACGCAAGCTCCACGCACGGAATTGGCTCTCCTCCACCCTTGATGCCGCGGCCACCGCAGGAGTATATCAAAGAGACACAAGAGGAAGACGCGCGTATAGCGCGGATGGCGATGAACGGGGTAGTGCCTTCTATCGAAGGCGGCGCCCAGATTGGGAAAGTTGACACAGGACTATCTGTGTCGAGGAAGCCCCCTGCGAACTCTGACTGGCCGACCGCGAACAAGCCTCCATTACCTCCAAAACCTCTGGGAGAGTAATCCCCCCCCCTTAAACAAAAACGGATCTGAACCACCATGATTCCTCCCCTCATTTTTTTTTTTTACCTACATTCTTTTCTTGTTTTTTTTACGTCCTTATCTACGATTATACGATATATACTTCCTTAGCTTCATTTGTTGTAACTGCTGCTCTGTGTATGCAACGCACTAATTGGTCTTTTTTTTTCCAACTTGTCATGCTAATCCTGTCACTGGCATACCCCCCCGTGCAAGTCTCCAGTGGCGCAGTGTAGACTCTAGCTTTTCCACTTTCGGTACTTTTGTTGCAAGGCCTCCACAAGTCGCTCACATTGAAACATCCTTGATGGCACAGCGACGAGTAGCAATGATTAATGATTAATGATGTCGCGGTGTAGAAGGCGGAGGATCCAGCAGCGTTCGAGAAAAAAAAAAAAAAAAAAAAAAAGTCTGTCAGCGTGAGCCCGCCATTAACCGCCTTTCCTGCGAATCAACAATTTCGATACCAATCACCTACTTTGACTGAAGTTATATCATTTTCAATTACAGAAAACTGCAGCTTGACACATAACGGTGTGCGCACGACTTGGATTGCTCGGTGGGATCGTAAAGTGCCAAAGCTTCAGCTTCAGTACTTCAGTTTTCGCGCAAGTTTAGTGCATAGGATTGACCCAGGCATAGTTGGACACGGATGAACGTTATGAACGTTATGAACGCTGAAATCGGGGATCTCCAACCTCTAGCGGCTCTTGAGAACTGTGGTTCCCTAAAATTTCCTTTTCATGATCGTATAGCCAGGTTGTCGAGTTCGAGTTTCATTGCACTCAGGACACATCGGCAGTCGCTGTCGCAAAGCATGAAACGGGAAGAGGATGAAGGTACCGCCTGGAAGGGACTAGCTGAAACTCTCAGTGTGTGTCGTGTTGTTACCATTGTTGTTAGACATTTTTAGATTTCACACACACGACCTCTGCTTCCGGAGAAAGAAAAATATATGCTAAGGTACAGCCCGTAAGTGCGTGTGCGTTCGACGATCAAACTCAAGTTTTGATCAACTAGCAACACCACGTCTCTGAGTGTATCACACGGATATGTTTCAACTTTGAACACTTTTTCTTCAATTGTGCGCGAAGCGCTAGCGGTTCCTGTATAGGGTTTGTCGGGATGGTAAGCCGTTCGGCCGATGATCATGAGTTGTGAATAGGTGATTTGGGGTGTATTCCTGAAGATCTCTATGACTATGGCTGCTCTGGCATATGATATGGCAAGACTTCAGCAGGAGGACCTGTTTAGAAAGGACAATATGATGTCACTGTTGGCAATTGATGGACAAGTCCTTTAATTGCAATCAACGAAGATCGTCGCAAGCTAACTTGGTCACGTTGGGAAGGACAATGATATTGGACGGCCATGTATGGCCAGATAACCAATCATATAACCAATCTTTTTCCCAATTTTGTCACATGTGGCAGAGCGAAGCCTCCCGATCCCAGCATAGAATGGCCTTCAAATTCAACAGGTCAAACTCCCAATTGCAACGTCCGATGACGGAGCATTTTGAAATACGACGCACAGCCCTACAAGATAATTATCTTCAGTATCACTTGTGATATGAAGCCTCCTGCAACAGGGAGAGGCGATTCTAAGATATGGCAGCATTCGGTATGCACAGAGATGAATTGATGCAGTTCTCCAACGCATCGACTGGCCAACTAGTTTGGCGCACCTTACAATCCGTTCTATGTGGAACGAATTGACGATTCCATGATGCTATGTAGAAGGAAAATGGAGCTGCCGGACCGCGTTTCAAGAAGAAGCGAACGACATTTATCGTGCGTTCAAGCTTCTTCAAATAAAAAATTGGGATCCTGATCTCGTTCCAGAATTCAGTGGTCATGGATAGGAATGTGACCGGGATCTCTGGTGCGCTGCGAGGCATGGAAAACTCTTGTGAGTTGTGACGGTGGCACATTTCAAAGCAGGGAGAAGGCTGTTGGTCCTGATGACTAATCACCCCCTTTCCCGATCCATAACTCTCAGTTAGGAGATCTTACTAGCATGACCGCAGCTTCATCATCCACTGGTTGCTTTTATTACAAGGCTTCCACCAACCATTCATTATAGCAACAAGTCAGAACCGCTGTGTCTATGCATCTTAGAAAGCGGGCATCCTCTATCCTAACCATAAACTGTCTTCCCTTCGACGTGCTCAGTTGTATTTTCTTGCTCGCACTACCCAGCGACCACGAACTTCATGAGCAGTTTTCAAGTCCGTTTTTTACAGGACGAGGGTTGACAAACCCTTTCATGCTTTGTAGAGTTTGCTCATTGTGGAGGTCTCTTGCGTCGGATACTCCCCAATTGTGGAGACGGGTGTTTGTCTATATCACGGAAAACATATCAGTCACCGAAGCGCAATTGAAAGCGGCCAAACTCGACTCATGGATCCAGCGCTCCAAAGTCCTGCCTCTGTCGCTTTACATATCTCACCGACGTGAAGTTTCTTTGACAGAGGAAGGGCCCGTGGTCCCTATCATAGAAGTTTTCGACCGTTATGCTGCTCGTTGGGAAATTATATATTTGCAATCACCAGAATTTCCGAACATCTCACGTCCCCTTGAACCAGGCAACACTACACGATGGCTGCAGTGCGAGGGATGGAAGTCATTGCGACGGGTGTATTCCTTTTGTAACGCCACTCCATTGAAAAATAATGCGAGTATTCCATGGCTTCAGCTTACGCATCTTCGGATTTGCCAAGCCATGACTAGGAACGAAGCTCTGGAGATTTTGAACCGGTGCCGGAGGCTCGTAATGGTATCACTTCACGTGTCCCTTCAGCATTCAGCATTATCCAACATTGTCTCATCCCCCATAATCCTACATGACTTGAAGAGGATAGAGCTGGCTACTTATAACCTTTCACGGGTTACCGAGTGCATTTCTGCTCCGTCTCTACAAGAAATGAAAATCAACCATTTTTCAAGCATACTAATTGATGCCGAATCGTTTATAGCATTTCTTTCACGATCCGCATGTGCCCTTGGCAAGTTGGAGGTCATAGGAGAGGCTTTTTCTGCAAATGACTTTGTTCGTTGCCTAGCCCATAGGAGCTGCCATTCTCTTACTCGGCTAAAGATAGTACGGAATCCAGGTGCAGTCAACAACGGAGTTCTTCAAAAGTTAACTTTGCTCGGGGATGACTCGTCCTCACTATGTCCCCGTCTGAAGTTTCTATGGCTCGAGCATTGTACTCATGGCACTATTCCGGCATTGGGGGATATGATTAATTCCCGGCTCGGGAATGAAACGCCCATTGAGAGACGACTTGAATTTCTCCGTCTGTTCATCACAAATTTTCAAGGCAGTTACCATTTAATGCAAGTTGTCGATCACAGCGAAATGCAGTATCGCATGTGCATGACAAACTCTTACATAGATTGCTCGGTTGGCTTAAAGGACAACGCAACCAGATGTTGGGATGACTGATACATCGTCATTCGCCCATTCTCTCGGATCTGTATAAGGTATAATACAATCGTCTTAGTTAGAGATTGCAAATTATTGCTTCTGCCAATGGGTGGGATCCTTCGTGTGCAAAGAGGCAGAACGATCGTGTTCTGGCTAGCAATATATCAAGTTTTGCTCCTGATCGCACCGCTCATCAGCCGTCTTCCCTTCGGTGTGCTCGTTCGCTCGTACTGCCCAGCAATCACGAGCTCCACGAGGTTCTCGTTCGTGGATTTACAGAGACGGGTGTTTATCTATATCACCAATCACCAAAGCGCAGTCGAAAGCGGCTCCACGGATCCAATACTCTGGAGTGCAGCCTCTAATGCTTTACGTATCGCATGAACCCGGAATTTCTTTGCCAGAGAAAGCCCCCGTGATCCCATATAGAGGCTCTCAACCACTATGTGGCTCTCTGGGAAGTCGTGTATCTGCAATTACCGAATCTGAGCGTCGTCGGCTCCCGTGAACAAGGCAATGGTCGCGTTCGTCGCGGCAAGTATACTCCTTTCGTAATGCAAATAGGCTGTCCAGGTTAACCATGAGCTCAGTTAACGCATCTTCAGATTTGGGGAGCTATATTCACCCTCGTTCGATGTGAATGCGTCTCTCGTAATTCCACCAGATTTGAAGCTTGAAGAGCAAGCCAAGATATGGACGATGGATGTCAGATGGTTGCCTTCCGCCAGTTTCTGACCTCCTCCACTTAGCAGTAGAAAACGTTGAGAACCATTACATGTAGTACATGTGTTGCAATAGCATATGCTGTTGAGGCAGAATTTCAAGGAATTCGATTTACTGAGTGAAATCAGTCGTGAGTGGCTGGCAATACCTGTGTTTTTTTGTTGGTTCCACCTTCATTTCGTTTACGGCACCGGTAATGATTTCTTAAATGAGCCGCATTGGATACTTTAGAAGGCTTGAGGTTCAGCGTTCAAGTTCAAGCTTTCAAGGTCAACTATTGGAGAAAGTCAACAAATCGCAACACGGCATTTACATGCCCCACTTGCATCGGCTTTTTCGACTTCAAGTCAGATCTCGCTCTTTTACACCTATTACTTCCTGGAACGTCCCAAAGTACATCATGAGGAGGTCGGCGCGCCTGGCAGCAGAGGGAACGAGGGAGGATGGATACGACACATTAAACAAAACTGGAGTCAAAGTGGCACTTAGTTTCGTTCGTCGCAGGCGATCTAACATACCTCGACTGACATCCTCTCCAGCTCAGAACGAACAGGATAAATCAAATGACCGTCCTATCCCTCAATCTTCCAGAAAACGTAAAGCCAAGACACTGGCAGCAGACGAGAGTGAGCATCTCGAACGGAACAAAGCTTGCCTCTGGAAAGTAGGAGCACATGTATCCAGCGCAGGTGGCGTAGAGAATTCTGTCTTGAATGCCGCAGCTATCGGGTGCGTTTTCACACTTGGTAGTACCCGAGCTGACAACTGACCGACTTCGTTAGTGCCAATGCATTTGCGCTTTTCCTCAAGAGTCAACGTAAATGGACAGGGCCTCCTCTGTCTAACGAATCCATTTCCCTATTCAAATCGCGTCTGAAAGAGTATGACTATTCGACTAGAGTTATTCTTCCTCACGGAAGCTACCTCATCAATCTAGGGAATCCTGACGCGTGCGTTACATAAATCTCGGTACGTATCCGCCTTGCTGAGAATTTTCTACGGGTAGTACCAAGCGCGAAAAATCATACGAATGTTTCATTGACGACTTGAAGCGTTGTGAGCAACTCGGACTGGAGCTGTATAACTTTCAGTACGTCGAACGTTATCCGATTGGAGCCTAATTCAGAATTTGAACAGTCCAGGATCTACTGTCGGTGCTATCAGCACTGAGGAATGTATATCTTACATTGCCGGATGTATCAACAGAGCTCATAAAGAAATAGAGCACGTCACTATCGTCATCGAGAATATGGTTCGTTTGTCGTAATGTGTGTTGTGTACATGTCCTGAGTTGTTCGATTCAGGCTGGATCAGGTAATGTTATAGGGTCGGACTTTGCGGAGCTAGGGGGAATTATCGATCTAGTCGAAGACAAGTCTAGAGTAGGTGTATGTCTAGATTCCTGTGAATTTATCTTCATTTCTGTCACGCACTTAAATGCTGATACATTCATTCCAAACAGGCCATATGTTTGCCGCTGGCTATGACATCCGCACGAAGGAAGGCTGGGAGTAAGCTCTCGGTCCGGTACATTTTCTGATGCTGAATCTTAATCTCTATAGTAAAATGCGTATGTGAGCAGTCGACAAATTGGGATATAAGTTCATCCACCTTCAGTGACCGAATTTGATCAAAAAGTTGGCTTGTCCTACTTACGTGGAATGCACCTCAACGACTCAAAGGTGGACGTTGGCTCGAGACGAGACAGACACGAAAACATTGGATTGTACGTCTATCACTATGTCGCAACATCCTTTTCACGCCTTTGTACTCAGAGGTTTTCTCGGAATTCGAACCTTTGCTCATATCTTAAGTGATCATCGGGTTCAAGGTATCCCTCTCATTCTCGAGACGCCATCATTTGAGAAGCCAAGGGAGGTGTGGGGAAAGGAGATACAAGTTTTAAATCGTTTAGCAGTTATTGAAACAGATGGCCACCAGAGTCTTCAAGTGCAGGAGCTGGCAGACTCCGTTCGAGAAGTGATTAAACGGGTTGGCAGTTCGCGAGCAGACAAGAAGTCACGTACTGGAACAGGAACAGCTCGCAAAAGGGTAACAAAGGCAATCGATGAACGAGACAGCGATCAGGAAATGAGTGAAGAGTAACGGCACTTCCACCACTACAGTACATAATATATTTTATATGTTCATAAGCACATTGGGAGCCTAATCCAACGCATGTGATATTGTAAAGACAGAAGGAACATCCTGCACAGAGAAAAGGCAATATGACATGTGAAAATCAGGTATATATGTCAAATGACGAGTGCAGAATCAGCGTGCGATACGGGAATCCCACTCATTAACATCTGATGGAATGTACGTGATATTTGCGCCGTGGAGCTGGCGTCAGCGGAGTGAACTGGTATTCATCCTGCTCTGGTGCAGGCGGGTCGACCCAGGAGACGTGAAACGGTCCACAACCAGCTCTTGCATACGATGCATGGCATACGGTGTTGGTCCTCCGCGACCGAGGTTTGGGAAATTCACCAACTACATTGCCAGGCACATTCTTCGCCAGAGCAGCCTCCAGGGTGGCATAGTCGGTGATTATCTTTCGCGGCTAGACAGCAGAATGAGCCGGGCCCTTGAAGATATGTATGGGTACAAATGCCACTGACCGGTTCTTCGCCTTCCGAGGACTCGTCCATAAACGCTGGCGGATATATTTTTCCGTTCGTGATGTCATCGTGAACGTAGGAGAAGTTGCAGTTACGGAGGAGCAGAATACTATTGCAGGGGTCCCGAATACTAGCCTGCCTGACTTTTATACCGCAAATCTTTGCGCAAGCGCTAAAAGAACGATATGCAGCTGTGGCGCAAAGCGGCGACACAGTTTTTGGGCCATTGTGTGTAGCGTTAAGCGCTCCAGCATGGTGAAGCCGACGTGAAGCAGCCGTGGGTGTCATAAAGTGGCAATAACATTCCCGAGTCTAGCAAAACAATATGGATCTATTAGGAAACAAATGTTAAGCGCTGGAGCGTCAGGTGCGTTACGGCTGTGCCTCGGGAGAACGACATCCTACCCAACAGCCAGAACCCGGGTGTGACCATCCAAGTGGTATACTTTTTCTGCTCTCCCCGACACTCTTCGTGCTGACAATCGACGTCCCGCATGCCTGCTAACCCTTCTTGTCGATGTCGTCAAGTTGACAAGTCACCAACTCATCAGCCAAAACGGGTTCCTCTCCGATATAGCTTCGTTCATCAATGAAGCTTGCTTAATATTGAAGACCTATTTCAGCATACGACCACAAGCTATGCCAATGCAGGGTCGGATGCGGATGGGCATTCTGGGCATCTTGGACGGAAAAGAACACGGTATTTCGGCAAGAATGCTGGAACACGATGTCGCGCAGGTGCGAATGTGTTGACCATCCTTGGCTGGTGGGAGATTGCGCATCTCATCAATCTAGTTCCATCCGCGAAAACTTTCATCGTATTCCTGGTATCCAAACCGGAAAATTGGGACTGGAACTCTTCAGCCGAATCCAAAACAACCCATCTTTCGATTTTTGATCCATTCGATGGGCAATTGGCAAAAGATGATGCAGGCCAAAGCCCAGACGAACTATAATTGGAGAAAGAGCGCCAAACGTGGACTAGGGTCCGAGGGCAGTCGTAGTGGAACGGGCCGCAGAAAGATAATGTATGTCCGTTGCGATCGCTGCAACGCCCAAGACAAGTAAAACGATAACGTTTATGGGCGGCCTCCCGTGTGAAATGCATGAAGCATGATTTTCAGACCAGGCATGTGCACCTTGTCCTTGCAGGTGAAGCATGAAATCTGTAGGCAGAGGTGATGGCGCGCAGAGAGTCGATTTGGCAGCCGTTCACGAATTATCGACTCTCTGCGAACACCATGCGGCCCGGATATCGTTATCATGTGCGCGAAATATGCTGGAGACGCCAGAGAACAACGGATATCATTCTGAATGAGCGACGTGCGGAGATTGCGACTGAAGTACGAAGCAGGGATGCACGGAAGGCTCTGTACATTATCTTCGTCAACCGATAGGCGTCAAGTCATGGCTTGCCTTGAACCCAGTAGAGCCGGTGGCATCTAATGAATGTTGTTGCCTGACTCGCGGGATAATATTCAAGCATGATGCATGATGCTCCGGCAATCAGATCCAGATGTTCTGATTCGCTGAGTCGGATGTACTCTGAAGACAATGTGATTGGGAAACGAGTTGCTGGCAAGAATTCTGTTTTGTCGAAGCTGATGGTGCGGGGTGTTCGCTAGGGAGCAGGAGAAGAAACATCTTGTGGGCGACAGCTATCTGTCCGAGAATTTTAATTCCAGGCGAATGATTGGGCATGAATGCGAGTAGAACTCACGCTCGTGAATGACATTTAACCTCTAGCTGAGTGTTAGAGAAATTCGAAATGACTCAATCGAGGAGAGGCGCGCCAAAGTAACCAAAACATTCTCCTCAGCAGCATCGGGCTCAAACAAAGAAATTCAGGCGTCAATGGGATATGCAAGACCTGGAGGGGAAGTGGCACATAGGATTCTCATCCCGGAATTGATTCAAATCATATGCTGGAGTACATCATCTCCAGCCGTCCTCGCTTGCTTAACACAAGTCCATTCGCTTTTCACACCCGAGGCAGAACGAGCATTGTACCATACGCTATACCTCGACGGCAAGACAGGCGACATAACCTGCCTTCGCACGTTGTCTGTCAATCCAAAGAAGGCCTCATTCGTAAAATCTTTGACTTTCTTCTACAACGGTGATGGTGATGAGGACAGAGACAGCGTAGCAGCACCGTTGACGGCCCTAATCAATGCGCTGCAGAATTTACGGGCAATTACTGACTTGCGCATTCGATTCTTCCTCGATCTGAAAGACGAATACGGTGAACAGCTTTCCCAAGCTCTTATGTGAGTAATTGTATTGCATCTCGCGCCACCCGTGACTCACTGCGAATTTTTAGAACCAATTCCTTTCAATTACATACCCTCTATTGCAACAGCACCATCGATATCGACGCTGTAATGAAAAACTACCCGAACCTCAAAGTCCTCGGCCTGTTTGAATGGCAGGATTTCCCACAAGCTACTTTTGAAGCCATCGACTTGGAACGAGAAAGGGACTCATCTCGAGAATCTTGGCCATGCTTCATATGTGTTGATGAAGACGACAAGCCTTTTTTTACGACGAGCGTCTTTGCGGCATTTTCGGACGATGTTGTCGCAAAATTCCAGACCATCACAGAGTCCATCGATTCCTTCAACGCCAGGGATTTGCAACCAGCAAAAGACCTGGTCAGGGGTGTCACGTACTACGTTGAAGACTTTTCCAACATGTCATATATCTGCGATATCACGGAACACACCGCAACACATTTTCCTAATCTTAGGGTTATAAACTTTTTGGTGCGAAACTGGCACTACAAGGTAAGTTGGGACCCCCTTTGTGTCAAATATGCACTTCAAACTCTGTCATCAGTTTCAGCCGAATGAACGGTTTAAAAAAGCACTCACCGGATTGACCGAATTGGAACGCTTACGGTTCGGCCTATGGGAAGAAATAGCACCCCCCGGAGGTTACGTTGAGTGGACGTGGGATGAACAGGTCTCAGTGGCAAAAGAGTGGAGGGATGCCACGACTTCTCTGACGGAAGTCGTCTTCTTCGGTGATGATGCTGTTATGTACGATCCATGGGAATCGCGCTGGAAATTCACTCAATATGATCCCTTGGACGTGTTGTGGTGGTGACTGGTAAGAAGCTCGTCGTTTTGTGGATCGGTCTCTGACACCTTTTCGGAAGATTGCTACCCTTTTCTTGTGCTGCACAGACGATTCGAAAAGACGGCGCTTGGGAATGCTAGCTACTATTGTATTCAATTGGAAAATTCAGCCACCCGGACAGTTATTCTCGAGAAATTGAATCAGTATGTACACATGTGCAACACGTGCGTGCCACATGAGCTTCCATCGTGTTAAACAAGCAGGTGCACTTTCCCTCCTTTCGCTTTCTCTCGTGTTATGTCCCTGGTGGTATCTTTTTCCCTTTGTACTAATGTGCTCTTACTTAGTTGAACAGAGATGGCCGTTTATCGATAGTCAACCTATATTGCTGCGCAATTTCCAAAACAATTGACGTTGGCTTTGCAACAGCTCCCAGCCTGCATCCAGACTAACTGGAGGAAGTCATGCCCAACGTTCTATACCAGGATATGCAGCTCATCAGCAGCGTCAAAATAATGATACTCCTGTCTCTAGCTAGGTAACTCGCGCGTACTACTCGTGCCGTGCTTGTTTCGAATCGTTCCCTTTGATTGAAGGATCGCCAAGCTTCTTCCCGGCTCAAAACTCGAAGCTGGTTCATATACACGTTTGAGCGAGCGGGATGCTCGTGCTCTGGGCGTTGTGAAATGATCAAAAGGATGTTTTGGATTACTGAATTCGCCGCTCGCCCTTGCATCGCTTTATTTTGGACAACTGCTACCGCATCCGTGGCGGGAAACATCATCTCCGAAAACAACTACTAGATGACGTGAGTAGGGGTGATCCTCAACTGCGCAACCAACAGCCACAACTTCCTCGGAGCGAGGCAGTGCGGTATGCGCACCACGTCCTTCAGGTTTGTTGCCGAGGCGCTTGCGAGTCAACAATGATCACACTTTGGGGTTTAGGCAGGCATAAGGGTCCATCCTTCTGCGATCATTCATGCAGGTGCAGAACCAACGCTCACGTCGTTCATTTACAGATGGTATTGATCTCGCCTTACTAGCCGAATCATTCAACTCCATATGCACTGTGTTGCATGATTGTACGACTCGTGAGCCAAACGAACCCTAGCGCCAAATGAGATATGATAAGATAACCGTTTCTGGTATAGATCATGACGATTATCACCGAGCACATCGGTCTCAATGCGGCAGACCCAGCGCATTAGCACCGCTAGGCTATGTCCAACCTGTGTCAAGAGCTTGAGGCGTTCGCGCAGACCGGCGACTCCTCACGCTTGATGAATCGCCGAGTCGGAGTCTTTGATGCTCCGTCCAACCCTTTGCACACATGTATCCCTAGCAAAGTCCGATTCATTGATTACTGGCCGACTGACTCAGGAAGTTCTAACGAGACAAGGGTGGCACACACACGTTCGCTCCTCTTCGCAAATCGCCGGGGATGGACCCCATTCATAAATGAGGTTAATTAAAGCAATAATCGCTTTCATTACCGCGATAAACTCACTTGCAGTGCGATGCCGTTACGTGCATTGTGGATATCGGACTTTCTTATCTCAACAGAGTGTTCATCACAGAACACCGTGCATTGAAAACATACCGCGGTCTCCATGTTCCCCACCTCCAAGGAGACATCCAAAACACCAAATGAAGTGGTAAGAAGGATGCGTGGGAAGAAAACATATTGATTACTGATCAGACCACGTTCTACTCGTCTCCTCTTTCACCTTTTCGTCTTACTGATATCGATTCCTCCAGGGAGAAGAATCGGAGAAACCATTTTCATGATGCGGATTATGAGAACGACCCGGTTCGTGGGCGGGTACTCCAAGTAAAAATGGCAACGCCAGCATTGCTATCGTTAGCCCTTCGTGCCGCATCACTATGCGGCCGATGTGGGAAAGTAGGTAAGGAGGCCCTGACGTGTCAGTCAGATAACACGATAGTCAAATTAACTGTCAGTGTAACACGATACATCGATAAGCAAGATAGAGCCCAGGTTATTCTAGAGACGACAGATAGACGTTCAGGCATACCGAGCATCGCAGAGCATAACAGCATAACTATATTTGACGGACGGACGCCGCTGTCTTCTGGTTCCAGTGAGCATAGGGTCACAGGGTATTGCCACTGATATCTCGCGAGTCCAGTCAGGAGTAATAAGCGCAGAGGGGATCAAAGCGCCTGAGCCCGTCCTTAAGCGCAATACTAATCGCTTCCAGTGAATTGGCTTGCCAGGGTATTTATGGATGGGGCATAGTTCATGTGAAGGCACGCTAGAAGTGGCTCTGGAATGGAAGACAGGCATGTGAACCGAACAGTGGGCCACTCATAGGTTCTGGCCTCCCCGGAAGTCAAAACAATGAAACCACCTAGGCAAGTCCGTTTTTCGACCGAATTCCCCGCTGCTTCGCACCGTGGGGTGATGCAGGCGACCAAGTGCAGCGCTAAGAGATCGGAATTACGGATTGTCGTCGTGAATAGCGTGAGTAAATGTGTTTTGCGCTAAGCCACATATGTATGTCTCTTGACGGCCGTTCCTTTGTCACCGGAGATAGAAGCTACATGCATGTTCTAGCGTGCCATATCGGAGGGTACAACATCAATCAACGTGTTTATTGGATCAAAATGGACGATAAGCCAAGTCGCTCCCAACCTTACTTCTGCCACATATGAGATATTGTTAGCCTTCCCCAAAGTGGTCTAATTAAATAATACACAGATCATCCGTTTCTGTCGTTCTTGCTATAGCAGGCCACTTCTGTCGTTCACCTGTTTAAAGGCACTTCATATGCGTCCAGTTAATGTCACGGGTACTTGACGTCGTCGCGTTATTACGTTACTCGGCACGACGGGTCGGTGACCAAACAAACAACCATGTCACAGTTCTCTACGAATCCGGCCTCAGATACCTTCGTGAACCCAAGAGCATAAATTCATGCATCATCGGAAAACGCTCGCAGAGACGGGCAAGTCTACTCACGTCCGTTCAAAGATTTGCAGTGAATATCAACGAAGCCTTCAAATTTCACAAAGCTCCAGGTTTTCAGGTGTCCAAATGACCTTTACCAACGAACAAAAAAAAAACAAGCAAAGGTGAGTAGCAACCACCGACTGCATTGTCAGAATCTTTGCGGCTGACCAAAATTTCAAAGCTTCAGGTTTTCAGTTGTTCAAATGACCTTTACCAACGTATACTACCAGAAAAAACCCATGCAAAGGCGAGTAGCGGCATATTCACTGAGGATCTTTGCGGTTGATCGAGCACTAACTTTGAACATACTCAGTGACTGCTTCCGGAACCAAGTTAGATGGATATCCCATATTCAAGAAAATGCTGTGGCCAAGCCACAGCGTTTCGGATAAGCATCCGAATGTGCTGTGGCACAGCCACCCGATCGCGTTGTGCTCGTAAAAGAAAATCCGTCAGCGTCGATCGTGGCCGCGATTCCGTCAAATTGAAGTCTGGGCAATGACGCTTTAGCTTGACTCGCGTGGCGTGGTGCGCAGGCTGGCCGCGACAGTGAAACCTGAAGAATTCTATCGCAACGGCGTGCAGACGTGTTATTTTATCTGGTTCTGTCGAAGGGAGAGCAATGTACTACTGGGATGAATTGCCGTTCATTCGCGCGTTATTGGGTCCGTATTTTTTCACTAGTGCGTTGATTATTTATGGATTCGCAGTAAAACCCAGCTCACACAACTACGCGTGCTGCATCAAGCTGACCGTCATGACGTTTAGTGACGCTCGATCGACGATCAACTGAATTCACTGATTCCTCGGGGCTGCCTCAAATGGGATTGCGTCTATGTCATTTGATCATGGAGTGCTGGACCCGTGCTGACTCGTCCGGTTCGAGTCCGCTGGAGTTCAAAGCGATACTCTGCCATGCTTGGCAGTCGTGCACTCAGGTCAATCATGTGCGTCAGCATTCCGTGCTTCCGACTTTGCAAAGGACAATCACTTCAAGGGGCTCGGACTCCGAGTCCACAAACGGCGTCTCGCTGAATCGAACTTGTTTTTCGCAAACGCAAACTGTGAAAATAAGGTCGTCACCTCCGCCAAGCCAGGCCTTACTTATTCGAGCGAGTTCCTTGGTATAAAAAAAAAACAGCCTCTGATCATACTCACCTCCGCCCTCCACGACGGGCTCTCAACGAGCCTCGACCCCGACCGGTCCTAACCTGTTTAGACTAGCAGGTAGACGGCTTTACCTATTACGACGACTAAAAAACATATACACACAAAGAAGATCTCGTAATGATGACTCTAGCGACCCTTCCGTTGTCAACGCGTCGATAAGAATGTACATAAAAGAAAGTTTGTTATCACTGACGATCCTGAGAGAGAGGCAAAGTCGTCCCTGTACAGTTGCCAGCCATTCAGATTTACTTACTGAGGATTTACATACGGTAGAAAGGGTATACGACTCCGTCGGGGGCCGCATTAACTCCAAACGGTTACGCGGTATGTAGCGGTTAGTACCTAATGGACACTGGCAATTGTTTATATAGTTATATACAAGTTGCCCACAACTTGAACCCCGTACGCACGTAACGTTGGTCCAAATCCGCGCTTATCGATATCAACTCTGTGTAACTCGTTCACGCTCACACACATACATTCGTGTGTCCTTGGCACACACACACATAGAGTACTGTACACGTATAACACGTACTCACACACGTAGACACGTAGACACGTAGGAACGTAGACAAGAAAAAGAAATCTATCTAGTCAGTATAGTAGTACAGTACAGATCATGATGCATGATGCATGATGCATGACACACCAAAAAATGCAAGTCGTGTCCAGTCCGCTGACCACCATTTGAACTCATGAATTGCCACTGCCACTGCTAGCTCCCCCTTCCCTTTCGACCCGCCGGGGGTCATCGATTCATCATTCACAAACAAAACAATCAAACACGCGACTCGGAAACGCACTGCCCACATTATGATTACAAAAAAAAGAAAAAAGAGAAAGGACCGGTCAATGACGGGGGGCCCTGCCATGCTATGATCCCGCCTCATTGCCATACATCATTCGGGCCATTGCTTTGTCCGGGTCGACCAAACACGCCAACATATTTGAAGTTGATCAATGATGAAAAATTCGAAAGAAAACGGCCATCACACCGGTTCTTTTCAAGATCTCGTATCATGCACACAACAAACAAAGGGAAAAAAACCCAACAACTCGTATCATTGTGTAAGTCATGTCGTAACACTTTCTACGTAAGCACATCGTTCGGCTCGTGCAGACAGACTGACCCAAAAAAAAGATACTATTGAAGCGAAGAAGAAAGAAATAAAGGGCAAAGCGTACACGCGGGGCATCGTGGCAACGCGTGCATGGACATGAGTACGGAATCCGAAGTAAAGCTCCTTCCAGAAACCCTGAACACGCGCAAAAAAAAGGGGGGAAAACGTACACAAAAGAACAAGTATGTAGGCCAGGATGTCCTAGTCTATAGTAGAAATGCGAATGAATGCGAAGAGAACAATGCCTTGATTGTGAAAGGAGTATCCAAGATGCATGTTGAAAGGATGATGCGTGATGCCATGAAGGGTTTGCGGAGAATAAAGAAAATCCAAAGACAATGAGGCTCGTGTTTGGCCAATTATGGGGTTAATTGGGATGGTGGGGTTGATGGTACATATGGCACATTTTAATATCGTTGCGATCGTAAAGCATGAATGATAACGGATGGCGTGTTCCCCATAGTGGCATGACGTGCGTCGAGCATAAATCGGATGATGGATGGCGCATACAGGAGGTGCGTTGTGGGTCAGGTGTCGCAGGGCGGGGACGCTAGAGTGGAGAACATAGGGACATCATGTGGGGTGGCGGCTCGCGCCCCCGGGGTATATTATGGACCCTGTTCGCCGCTGTTCATCGATCGAGGAACTAACCGCCTGCGCCGTGGTAAGCCGAGGGACTAAGAATTGGAGAGGGCAAATACGTACATGTCGGGTAGTTCATATCAGGTCTTGCATGCGCCGCTTAACGCGACGCTGTGCCCGAAATACTGAGAACCTAACGCGTAGAGAGATCGCCTGCCATTGCCTTCGTAGATTCTGAGTACATGTGGGTGTCCACTCCTGGTGATCGAGCTTTTCGCTTTCCAAATGGCTCTGTTGATGACCCCGATCAAAGTCGTGGTTGGGGGGAGGTGTATGTGATGACAGATAGTGCTCGTCAAGCTCGTCGTGAGGTGAAAGCCGGCGCTGAGGGGATTCTTCCACCGATACGCGTGGAGAGGTCTCAGCAGCCGTGGAACAGGATGATCGTCGATCCTCAGACCTGCGCTTGCGTGAGGGAGAGCATGTTGAGCTCTGGCTGCTGCTGCTGCTACGCCGCTTGCCGAGCCTCTTCTTGAGAGTGTTGACATGACTATGTGAGTCATCGAGAAAGGCAGAGTCATCAGCCTCGTCAAAGACGGTGGCATCCGACTCGAAGGAGGTTGGTGGTGAGGATGAGGAAGCTGTGGCAGGGGTGGTGAAGTAGTGATATGGGGATCGGTAGGAAGCGTAGATGTAGGAATACTGGTTATAGCGCTTGCGAGGGTGGACGTACGCGTTGCCGGCGCGGTCATACGCGTTTGAGATATGAGCGTAGAAGTCGTTGTCGACTAGGACGTCGTCGTCGTCGTCTGAGGCAGGTTGAGAAGGTGGGGGAGAGATGGCGGGGAAGTGGCGGTAGTCTGGGTCGTGGAGATAACCGTGTCTGTCGACGTAGGCGGTAGGGGGAAGGTTTGCGGACGCTGGGGCGTAGGAGGGGTCAAGAATACGGGCGAGATCGCCGTGGATGGCGTCGCGGGCGTTGCGCTTCATGGGGACGGGGGAAAGGGCCTCGAGGGAGACATCCGGTGTCGCTCGCCTTTTTCTACTCTCAACGCTTCTCCGTCCATTCCGGGCCAAACAGGCGAACCGAGCTGCCCGGTTTGTCTCGGCGCGTTGGTTCCGCATGTGCTCATCTAATCGGATGCAGCTCTTGTGCTCGACGTCCGCCTGAGACCCTGCTGCTCCCGTTCCCACTGGAAACGTGGGCCCGCTGCTGTTCGCATTGTGCAACTGTGCAGATATGGAAGTCTTGACTGGCCCTAACTATGCTCAGACTGTCCCTACAGCTTTTGACTCACGGCGCCTTATCCTCTCAGCCCACTTCTGACTCACTCAGCCCCTCCCCAATCTTCTTGCGCGTACATCGGCAGAATCCGTGCAACCTTGGCGTCGCTCCGGGTTATCTTCCCCAGCCTCGTATCTCCGTCCCAGATATGTACTCACTATGCACCTTTACAGGCACAGTGACTGAGGGTACGAGTCATAAATACATTTCTATATTGCCATTCCTGCATGGGCCGAGGGCAGTCGAATTACACAATGAACACGTTTGTGGTACTACTACTAGTAGTAGTAGCTGTTGTGTAGCTCCGTCCGTGTCTATGTCCCATTCCGTACATCTACACGCTCCAACCAGCCCTCGGGCGCAAAGGAGAACAATTACGAACGCATGATGCTGTTTATGACACGATTGACACAGCTCCTGTTTCTCACGCAGATTATCAAATGTCAAACGTTCCATGTCGGGCGTTTAACGTTTACTAGGCCAGACGAGTGAGCGCGGGGACGACGATAACATCGCTAGCCCAGATCTAGAGGGGACCGGGCAACGACCTGCAATCGATTAAATGGCGGTCATGAGTTCTCAGTTATTCTGGAATTGCCATCTTCCCAGACGCGTCATATACAAGGTGTCGGCGTAGAATTCTACCGTGAAGCCACTGGCTCCTTCTTCTGCCGTATTAAACCATAAAGTTATACATGGGACGCAAGACAATAAATAGTCCTTATGAATATATATATATATTACGACTGAGGCCATCTTTTACTAAAAAAACACACACACAATAACCCGTGCGATCCGTTATCTGTCTCTGATTGTGAGCATTCTTTCCCAGATTCAGCACTTTCATCGCCTCAGGCAAAAGCCAGATCAACCCCGATAACACCACTTTATCGTAGATAACGCCATCTCTCAACCGCCACCCAAGATATCACATCATATACCATATACCGGTATCACGATCGTGAACCAACCCAAATCTCTCCTTTGCAACTTCTTCTCGACTGACTCGCCTCCTTGTGTTGTGCTTTTCTTGTAATACCGAAAAAGCCGGCCTGAAGCGCCGCGCCCTGAGTGCCGAGTCACCTGCACCCACCTGCTGCACGCTTAATTTAACCCCTTCAAGGCGTCCCGGCCAGCTTGAATTTTTATTATACTTATTATAACGCACGTGCTTGTCAGAAATAGCAAGCTATCAGAGAGAGAGAACTGCATCGCTCTTGTTTATATATCGCGTCATGATGCCTTTTTGATCTCGTATGCGTGCTGACTCGGACGAGTCATAGTTAGTGACCATGGGGCTCATTTCGCTTAACTTGGCAGTGACTCCTGACGACGACGAGTCAGGACATAGCGGAGATGCACGATGCATGATGCATGATGACTTGGCTTGCATTTCGTTTTTTTTTTTTTTTTTTTTTTTCATTGAATGTGCTCGGTGTGATAGTTGTCAGCGCTCGAGGTGATGTGGGAATTCCTTGACTCATCTCTTCCCCCCCCCCCACCACCACCTCCTTCATCCTCCCCATCAGGCCTCTGCAGGGTGCGTGTGCGTGAACCAACTCTGTTGGTTGGATTCTCAGGCTCGCACGGGTAACGTTCGGATGGGACTCGAGTCACGCCCGGCCGTCCTCTCAGGCACGATTTGAAAAAGGAGAGGCCGAATGACTAAGGCCAAGAAACATGTCATTTTGCATAACGAGGGGCCTATATATATCGGATGAGCCGATGGTATGTAGTGTGGTGGAAACATTTTGGCATAGAAATGCGTTTACGTCCACGGGGTGTGTGCGCATGCCACGTACGTACGTACAATTGCTACCGACAAAAGTTTCAATTGTGAACACTGGTCTGACCATTGAATTATTATGTGAAGTTTATATCAGATAAACATCTTTGTTTTTTACTTGGATGACGCCACGGTCACTTTGTTCCGAAAAATCCAACACGATTGTGCGTGCCACATCTCATTAGATGGCGATAAGTATCAATCACGCATTATATATCATAAGCCGCTATTCGGTCAGACTCGATGATCGATCTGCCGCGGCAGGCGCGGTTAACGCGCTCTTCAGGTTTTCGGGACGCGGCCAACCACGGACATCAAAAGGGCCTTACACTCTTGTTCCATACATACTCGAGCGTTCTGATATGTCACTCGCCACAGCTTGAGCCCCGCCCCCTCCCCACGTCCCCGGTGTTATCTACTTTCCGGCATAGCACGCTCCACCCCGAGTCATATTTATTTATTTATAACTTGACGCACAGACGCGCGCGCCATGAATTTACTACGGACGAACGCGAACTGGCTTGGGTGGGACACATTATCATCAGGTTGTTCAGTATACCGGTGCGGGTGTTATACCCACGATCGAGAGATAAGTTGATACACGGGTGCCGGCCGTGTTAGCCGTAACGCGTAAGCCCTTGATACTCCAGTCAGTCATCCAGTCACCAACTCAGCCACCCCAACTCAGCCACCCCAGCCAGCCAAAGCCAAGTCAGAAGGGTTGCTAGAATGGGCACCCTGCAGTACATGGCATGGCCATCATTGGAAAGGAATGGAAGGAGCAGGAGAAGAAGGAGATGGCTACCAGCTCGGCGAGAGGGGTTCTATTCGGGACCAGTGAGTGTTAGTGGTACTGTGCTAAAGTGTGAATCTGTGCACGCGTCACGCGCGGCCGGGCGTGAGAGAAAGAAAGGGGAGAGAAAGGCAAGAGGGAAGTGGAAATGAGGGGTGTGAGCAGTGTGTCCTGGTTCGGTGAGATGGTGAAATGTTAAATGCGTGCATGGATACACGCAGCCATGTAACATGTCGGATGGGTGGGAGGGCGTGCCAGAGCCTGCCAAGTTGTGGGTTGTGACGCAGGCGTTCGTACCGCCACCACATTATCTACCGATATCGGAGCGCCTGATTATGGAGCAAGTGTGTAAGTATAAATGCTATGTGCGCCCGCCGCGGGTGCTTGCGATCTCCGGGGTTATTGGCGTTTTGGCTCTCGCGTAATTAAAAAAGAAAAGTGGGCAAGCATCATGCGTCATGACGGAATTTGTATGGATGGAAATAAAAAAGAGACACTGCAAGGGTTGGCGGGAAGAGTTTATTTGGCTGTCATGATGCAAGATCCTCGGAAGTGGACACTGGCAGGGGTGGAGATGTGGACATCGTCGAGCACGCACGGACGCATGTTCTGCCTGACCAGAGAAACGAGTGGAATCGTCATCGTCGTCATGACTGCCATTATATATCGCGACCTACGCCCGCGCATAAAAGAAAGGGGGAGGTGTGCGGGGTAAACTGTACATGTCTTGGTAGCGATAACGGTGGGAGTGACAGGTAATGTCCATGAGAATGTTCTCCCGATGCGTCAAGTCGTCGCACCGGCCGGCCGAAAAACGACACCGGGTGAACGAGCTGGTGCGTTACTCGTAATTACTCTGGAAATGGAATGGGCGGCTTACTTATCCTTGGCGCGCGCACACGATTCCAGTGGGAGAGGCCCGACCCGACGCCGATGCCGAGGAGGGTACGTAGGTCGAGTCTATCACTTTTGATCACTAATCAATCAGCTCGTGAGTCACTGACGCGCGTTCCGCTCCTCCAATGGGGCACGAATCATACTTGATTAAGCTTGGGCGATAAGATAACGATAAGGATGGATTCCAGAATCCTTGTACCCATGATCACCGCTAGTTGCTAGAAGTTTCATGGTTCGTTCGTTCGTTCGTTCGTTCTTCTGTTGGTGTAAATCCGCGTTGCTCGCGATCCTAGGTCCGGGCGGACAGCTGCGTGATGTGCCCTATGACCTGACTTGCATCTGATTCGCCCGCTCGCTCGTTCGCCCGCTGCCCAATCGATTGGGGACTTGGGACTTGGCAGAAATAAAGGAAAGTCATACCAAGGCAAGGCAGTGCCGGGAGCAACTAAGAGAGTGAATAGATGGTGAACGGATGGCTGTGCGGCTGGTGGTGCCTGTACCTGTTGTACTTGATGATGCCCCTTGCGTTGCGTTGGGCCGGTGTCTGCGCACTGTCTCGAGCTCGAGCGAACGGTAGGTTAGTACTGGTGCTTAGTCAACGGTCGCTCGTAAGATCGCCGCGATGTTCCCGGATCAGCGTGCTGAGGCGTTGATGACAAGTCGGGGGGAGTCAGAGCCCGTCCCCGCGCCAGGTCTTGTTGGGACACCATCTGGACGTGCTGCGGGTCACAGCATCCATCCTGGCCACCTGATCCGAGATATTTGCCTTGAGAGCTTGAGATCTTGAGACTGAACGTTTGAACATTTGTCGTTTTGGAGTGTTTGGGTAAAGACTCACTTGGCCTTACTCGCCATGGCCAGTCCCCACTCGCCTCATTCGCATTACCTGCATCCCTACCCGCTCTACCCGCCTCATCCACATTACCTGCATCCACAGTTCCACCCGTACCCTTTCTCTCATCCATATCAATACCAATGGCTGCCACCCGCTTCTCCCTCTCATCCACCTCTTCAAAACCTCCCTGAACCTCAACCTCAAAAACCAATCCCAATATGGGCCATATGGTCTCGCCGTCCCTCCGACCCACTGCGTGCTCCAGCCATCATCATATCCCCTCACGCACATCCACCAAATGATATTGTCCTCCGCGCTTTGCAGCTCAAAACTCCTCCTCCCACTCCTCCTCCTCCACCCCTACCTCCACTCCCTCCTACCTCGTTGCAGGACGACGACGTTCAAAATCACGACACCACACTCGAACCCATACCTGAAGCAGATCCTACACCCGCACCCGAACCCCCTCAGCTTGAAATTGAAGACAAACTCGCCACTACCCCAGATCCACCCGCCTCCTCCTCCGCCACCTCAGTGGCAGAAAATCTGACTGACACAGATGCATACGTGTCTACTGTCCCTGGATCACCCCTGTCCTCGAACACGTCCGTGTCTCTCTCTCTGGCTCAATCCGGCAAGGCCGAGGTCGAGGCCGAAGCCACTGGTTCCACATACGATACAACTACGACTGGACCAGAATCAACATCAACATCAACACCAACATCAATATCAACACCTGCCCCCGCACCAGCACCCGCCCCCGCACCTGAGCGTCCCAAAAAACTATGGGCCTCTCTCTTCCAATCATCATCCTCCTCCTCCGGAGGCCGATCCGGTCTCCCCACTTCCAACGTCGTGGGCATATCCATCCCCGGATCCTCCTCCGCCTCTTCCTCCTCATACTACAACGACTCGTCCGCATCCACTTCCACAGGCAAAAAAAACCAACTCGCCACCCTCCTCTCCTCCTTCTCCACCAGCACCAGCACTATGGCAGGAACGACCCCGACGACGGCGACGATCAGACCCCGCGGTCTGATCAACAGCGGCAACATGTGTTTTGCCAATGCCGTGCTCCAAATGTTGGTCTACACTCTTCCCTTTCAGCGGTTCTTTGTCGAGCTGGGGAGGATCCGCCGTCGGCCGGGCCTACTTGACAAGGAAAAGGAATTTAAGGACGGAAAAGAGGGAAAAGAGGGAAAAGAGGAAAAGGAGAGTCGGACACCGTTGGTGGATGCCATGGTCGAGTTTGTGAGAGAGTTTGTGGTGGTGGAGGATGTTTCCTCTGCCTCCTCCTCTTCTTCTTCTTCCTCCTCCTCCTCCTCTGGTGCTCATGCGACTGCGACTGCGACCGCGATCGTGAATGGGATCGGGATCGGGATCGGGAGTGCGAGTCCTCCCAAAGTGTGGGGAAAAGGCAAGGAGAGGGAGACCAATGACGGACCATTTTATGACGGTGGACAAGAGGAGGGCAGCGGCAGCGGCGGCGGTGAAGAATCGTTTGTGCCAACAAGCGTGTACGAAGCGATGAAGGAAAAAAAGAGGTTTGACACTATGCGCGTGAGTTTGTACTGTCTTGCGTTTTTTTTTTTTTTTTTTTTTTTTTACAAAAAAAAAATTGGGGATGGAGAGGGTTTTTTATTTGTATTTTTTATTATAGGGTGGCCAACAGGAAGATGCGGAAGAGTTTTTGGGTTTCTTGTTGGAGTCGCTGGAAGAAGAGCTGGTGGTGTTGAAGGAAGAGGTCCTCGGCCGGTCTTTGCCAGAAGAAGAGAGTGCTGTGACCCCTGCTCCCATTGCCTCTGCCGTTGCGGTTCCGCAGCAGGAAGAACAGGAGGAAGAGCGGGGATGGCAGGAGGTGGGGAAGCGGAATCGGACCGTTGTTACGCGGACAGTGAGTGTGATGTCTTTTTAAAAGCTTTTTTTTTTTTTTTTTTTTCTTGTGCCGTGACTGACGACGGGTGGGACAGATCAAGAGCACGGAGACGCCGATATCGAAGATATTTGGGGGCAAGTTTCGGACAACGCTGAAGGTTCCGTATGCGAAAAAGGATTCGGTGATTGTTGAGGATTGGAGGTTGGTCAGGGTGGATATTCAGGTTTGTTGTTTTTTCTCTCTTCTCTGCTATGTTTTGACGAGTGTGGGACGGGATAGAGCGAACACATCCATACCGTGCAAGACGCGCTCTGCTACATCTCGCACCCGCAGCCTGTGCAGGTGACCCACCCGGCGCGCCCAGGGACGACGCTCGAAGGGCAGCAACAAATGCATATGGAGGCTCTTCCTCCGATCTTGGTTATACACATGAAACGGTTCTGCTATGACATGGCCGTCGGGGGTGTCGTCAAGGTTGGGAAGCAGGTCCAGTTTGGGCCCGAATTGGATGTTGGAAGCGGTGAGCTTTTCGTCATCGTTGTCGTTGTCGTTGTGACTCAATTGGTTTGTAGAGATGATGTCGCCTGTGTTGAGGAAGCCTGGATTGGGTGCTGGGACCAAGTGCAAGTATAGGCTGTATGGCGTGTTGTACCATCATGGGATGTCTGCCTCTGGCGGGCATTATACGCTGGACGTGTTGCACCCGCGGAAATGGGCTGGTACAGGCGCGACGGGGAAAGGGAAGGGGGGATGGGAGGGGTGGATGAGGATTGATGATGAGCTCGTGTCGGATGTGAGGAGCGATGATGTGTTTGGGCCTGCTGAGGGCGGATGGGAGGGGTGGGAGCAGGCGGGGAGCGGGAGGACGGCGTATCTGTTGTTTTATAAAAGGGTGCGGTAGCTAAGTCCAGGGCACGTGACCATCCCAACAACAACACCCATGTCTCGCAGCGCACAAGAGATCCCGAACGAAATCGTAGAGCAGATATTTGCCCTATTTGCTTGGAAGAGGCTTTCAACACATTTCCCTGGGTTTTTTCCATGGTTTCTTGGCCACATCTGTTCAACATGGAGATGCATATTCCTATCCATGGCCCCTTTCTGGCACAAGATCTTCATCGACGGTTATCCAAATAGTCCACAGGTTTATAAACGCACGATGGAACTCAGCTTCTTCTTGGAACGCAATCGGGCAGTTCCGTTCTCCTTCCACATACCATCGTTTCCCCCTTCCATTCCAATGCACTCAATAATTGAAATCCTAGTCGATCAGTCGATGCGTTGGAAATCTGCATCAATTTGTCTCCGTGCAGAAGATATGCTGCCATTAGTGCGAATAAAGAATCGCCTTCCCCTGTTGCAGGAGCTCGATTTCTCTCATCCAGACGAAGATATATCTGAAGAGCTGTACGACATTTTTCAAAATGCTCCATCCTTGGACATCGTCAGGATTAATATCCTTCGCGACTGGAAGTTTGATCTGTCGAATTTGAAGGCCATTCATGTGTATGACCTGGAATGTGGCCCAGATGGGGCTCTCAATTTCTTCGCCGCTCTTCAACAGACGACGAAATTGGAACGACTTGAATTTGGTCAGTCAGGTAATTGGTGGTTAGATGACCATGTCAGGCCGTCCAGCACCATTGTCTTTCCCAACCTGACCAAGTTGGCTTGCGGCGAGCCTCGTTGGTTGCGATTCTTGGAAGCGCCTTCATTGAAGGACTTCTCCATCGATTGCAGCGAATATCACCCGAGCGACGTCGTATTGTCCTTTCTAAACAGGTCCTCCTGCAACTTGAATATCTCGTGTCTTGAGATATCAAGTGCCCCAGCAGCCACAGTCATAGACATCGTCAGGAACACACCCCGAATTACCAATTTACAACTCATGTACATCCACCCAATAGACGATGTCTTCAAGCAGCTTACCATCCCGACAAATTCTGGACAGGGAGCGCTAGCGCTTCACGCGCGATCATTCTGTTTTATCGGTCACTTGTCTTGTGATCCGAGCTTTTTATATGATTTGCTTTATTCACGGACGGACAGCACGACTGACCATTGCCATTACAAGAGACTGCAAAAGTTGACAATAGAGTCTTTCAGAGGTTATCCAGGCATCATCAAGAACGTATCTTTAATATGCAAAGAACGTGGACTTGGACTTAAAGTTAGATCTCAAATGTGATTGCAGGCCCGTGCTTTTGGGCTCGCGGAGCTCACGCCAACTGTCTCAATTATATAAGAGTGCTACTGTGTACATATAAGTGGACAGTAATGTTAATTAGCGTACATTGGAGACTCCGAGGACGGAAGGAAATCAAGTGTTCGTAAAGTTGTCACCCTATCCGCGAGACTTGCTGTCGCATGCACACTGACCATACGCTCCTCAGCAGACATTTAGACAACCACCCTTCGCAAGGGACCGTTCTTGTAACCGTTCTTGTGACACATCTCAGATGCGCAAGGGAAAAGCGGTTTTTGTGTCTTCGATGATATTGACTTGAGTGACAGTGGTTGGGACCTATCCACCGAGCCCTATGATTCGAAGTGCAGTTTTTCGATTTTTTTGCAGCACTTGGAGTCAAGAATAGGCATCGCACATCGCCCAAACTCACACCCTTATTACTTTGGCACTGAATCTGTATAATGCATGTCATACCACGCGCTTGAGCCTCTGTGTATCGCAAAAATTTAGTGTTCGACCCCGAAGGATCTTGGGCCCGGGGCATACGACAAGGGAAGCACGATGGGAAGAGGCTCTTCACCATCCCTGCGCCTTATTTGTGAGGCGGGCGACGACGAGGGAACTCAAAACGAAACTCTGGAACCAAGGGAGGTCAGCCAAATACAACAAGGAAATGAAAACCAATGACAGTAACACCACACCTCTCCCCCCGGTCGCTTAATAGTAGATGGTTTGGCCACAATTCTTTTCGCCTTTCTCATCCATAGCAGCCCCCAACTCTGCCTTCCTGGACATACGACGTACCAACGGTGGACTCGTCAACCCATTAGGTGTATCACGAACGTTACCCGCCACGTTTCTTGTTCGAATCCACACAGCATATTCTTTCTCGTTTCCTCCTGGACATCGTCAACTTTGGTCACTGGTCAACCAAGCAGGGCGGTCGGATGCACTAGGACGAAACGATTTGCAACACGCTTTCTGTGTCATGCATGTCCTTTGTCTCTGATGGCGGACAGGCCAACCTAGCAAGACGGTCAAGCGTCTGAGAAACGACAACAACCAAATCATCGTCGTCATTGCAAACCGCTGTCTTTTTATTCTTGAATACGCCTTTGGTCGCGTTCCAGACGCGCTTGACACGCCTGCCCGCCATGGGAATTGTAAGAACCATCAGGTCTTCGTCCTCGTCATCCTGTTGGAGCACTGGCGACTGCGGGACTGGAATGTTCTCGGCGAAATGAACACAGGGGTGTGTCTAAAAACTGGACCTTGGTCAGCGGGACGGATGGCAGGGGTGAGGGTGTTGATGAGGATAGAAGTGAGGAGTTGACGACAAGCGTCGGTGTTAAGTGCAGTGGGAGACACGGTAGCATGCATGGTGTGTGTGTGGTGGTAAGGAAGAAAGGGCTGACGTGCGCGCCGGTTGATATTAAGTATCAGCCGGGACTGGTCAGCCTCAGGGTACGATCGAAATTCCCAATCGGGAGTGTAATAGGGGGAATAGTTCACTGAGCTCACCAGCGCGTCAGTAGAGTATGGATTGAAGACTTTCGAAGATTTTGGCGCATCGCGACTCTTTAGCTCAACGTCAACCCTCGTGGAAGAGATTAGATTAGATAGTGACGTACCCGATTGGCCTCGCCGCCTGTCGACTGTTGTGACACGTTTTTCTCTTTTCTAACGCGTTTTCAGACCGTGTTCAGAACACGTACATCTGGGCCTCATATAATCATCTCAAGCTTTGGAAAGATCACGCTGAATATAGAGATGACAACGAAAATTGCAAATCTGACTCAAACTGGCCTCGCTGGCCCCGGCGCTCAGGCTGGTCCAGGCGCTTCATCTGCCAATGTCCCGGGGTCTATGCCCGGCGCTGCAGAAAATGGGCGGGTGGGCGCTGGTCATGCGGGTGCTGGCGGCGGTTCTAGAGGCGGGAAGAAAAGCGGAAACAAAGGTGGTAGAGGAGGAAAGAACCGCGGACAGGCTCAGAAAAGAAACAATGATACAGGCAAGGCAAAAGTGCAGCCGAACGCTCAAGGGCAGCAAGGGACAGGCGATGCAGAGGCGCCTCAGTCGTCGCCGACCGAAGTTGGCACGGGCGCTGGCGTGGACGCGGAGGGAGGAGGGACGGAGGAGTCCTTATGTTGGATCTGCGCCGAACCAGTCAAATATTACTCTGTTTCGGTTTGTAATCATCGGACGTGCCATGTATGCGCGTTGAGGTTGCGTGCATTGTACAAAAAGTTGGAGTGTACTTTCTGCAAGGTGCGTCCCTGTCCCCGTCTAGTTTGACGATAGACGCTAACTTGGCGCCCGTTACTAGGAGCCACAACAAGCTGTCGTTTATACTACTTCTTCCGACAAGCCCTACGCAGAATACGATTTGGCAGAAATACCCCATCGAGATAGCAAGCTTTTCATCTACTTTGAGACGCAGGAGATGATGGAAGACACCCTCATTTTACTGAGATTCAACTGCCCTGATCATGAATGCGACTATATCGGCAATGGATGGGGAGATCTTAAACTCCACACAAGAGCCGTCCACAACCGACTTATGTGGCAAGTCTTTTGATGTTTGCGAGTGCTGATATATACTGAAGGACATAGTGACTTGTGCATACGGAACAAGAAAGTGTTCGCGCATGAGCATGCGTTGTATCCCCCAAATGCGCTTCCTGTCCATCTACCCTCAATGCACCTACGTTTTCGGCAGAGTATATCCAAAGATCAAGTAGAGGGAGGCGTTCACCCGCTTTGCGAGTTTTGCAACGAATGTTTCTTCAGTGATGATGAGCTGTATACACATTGTCGGGAAAGGCACGAAGAGTGTTTCATATGCAAACGGAATGATATTCGGAATCAATAGTGTGTTTTTATGACGTTATTATCGCAATTTAACTAATAATATTGTCGTAGTTTTCAGGATTACAACAACTTAGTGAGTTGAGTTGCAGGTCGTCTACTTGGTTGCTTATTGCTCGAAGGAACGTCACTTTTTCGAGGTACACCATCCATGCACTCAGTCAGAATGTTTAGCCCGAAAATTCGTCGTGTTCGGCTCTGTTCTAGATCTCAAAGCCCATACGGTAGAGGAACATGGCGGTGATATGACATCCCGAGACAGGAAAGATGCACGTCGTATCGTAGCAGATTTCACTTTTGAGGATGCGGGAGGTCGTCATGGACATGCCCGAAGGGATCACCATGAACGGGAACGAGAACGAGAACCGCCGCCTCAGTCTCTGCCACCGACTTCCATGTTAGCTGGTCCTTCGCGGCAACAACTAACGGGATTAAGTAGGCGGAGGGAAGCGTTTGGGGCGCGATTGACTGTGGACGGGGCGCCTATCGGCGAATCATCTGCCTCGAGCCAAGTCATATTGGAGACGAATCGGACGCCTACGCCTTCGAGAGACGATGTGGATCCCATCATAGCAGAGTGAGTATTTGTCGCCTGAACTTAGTTTGGGTCTGAACTATTGCCCGTCACATAGACGACATTCCGCTCTGATCGCGCGTTTGCATTCATTTACAGCGAATCCTACGACGGCAGTTCCCGCTGTCAAGGCTGCGATGCGTGGATTCCGTTCATCAGAATCGAGTGCGCGTGATTTAATATCCACTATATGGAACATCTTGGATGGAAATCTGGAGCATACAGCGAGCATCATCAACACATTTGTCGACTTGCTCGACGAAGAAGAGAAGAAAGAAGATTTACTGGCTTCTTGGAATGGTTTCGCGATCGAGGTTCCATTCTTGCCCCTTAACCTGCGTCGCGGTCGCTGATGCTTTTATCTATAGCAACGTCGAGAATTCCCGGAACTAGTTCCAACTACTGTCGGTGGAAATTATGCCGCTATCACTACTGGGCGGGTCCTGAACGCCAAACATTCCACCAAAGCCCGTTCTTCTCACAAATCATCACGACACGTTTGGGACCGCGTCGCTCAAGCCGCCAGCTCCTCTTCTACACACGGAGCGTCTACATCCTCATTTAGCCAATTCCCCGCTCTAGAACGCTCCCAAACTCCACAAATAACCTCATCATCGGCAGGTCCTGCAATACGACTCTCTTTACACCAGAAAACAACATCATGGACCTCGTTTAACGCCACGTCAATTACAACAGCTACCACTACGCCACGCCCTGTCGAGACCAAGATACAGGTCGTCGCCGCGCCCCCGCGACCTGGTGCGGGTCCCTCGAAGCAATCCCAACGACCGCCGAAGCTTTCCGCTGCGCAGTTCCCTGTGCTGCCCTCGTCCTCTGGAGGGAGGCAGAAGCCGCCGATAGGGGGAAACCCTTCGTTGAAAAATATATTGGGCGCTACACCGGGGCCTGCAGTAGCGGCGTGGCAGGCAGGCCCTTCTGGATCTGTCAACGCCATCAATTCGAGTGCCGGCCCGGATGGAGGTGAAGTAGAGGGTGACGTGGGAGACATTATTGCGCAACCAGGTCCTGCTGCTCTGCAGGCGAAGGGCAAGAAGGGTAAGGGAAGACAGAAGCAGACGTTATTCACGCTTGGGTCGTTCCCCTCATGAGTTGGACGCAGAAAATACGATTAGCATACTACCTAATCACACAACGCCAATCTAATGTTGCCATGAATTCTAGAATATCAATGGGCCAAGTGATGAAGGAGTCAAGCATTCATAGGCTGGGTGAAGATACAACATAGAGAGGTGGGTAGAAAATGTTAATGAGGCATCTATGTGTCATAAAGGTCAGCAAAAGAAATTGAGTTCACCGTGCTGTCAAGCGACTCTTATTGCCCTTGTCCTTTTTCGGCCTACGAGGCTCCCAAGTCTCTTCATTTGCATTAGAACTTCCAGGCTCGCTATCGGCCGAGGCTAAAGTGGCTGACTGGACTCGCAGTACTCCTCGGAACGGCATAGAGAGCGACGCTATTGAACAATGACCGGAGGTGGCGGAAAAGTATGAGACGAGCGACACTTCAAACTTCAACCCGAGCCCCAGAATCATGCTTAAACGGCTCTGCAAAATGTTCCCCAAACGCCTAATCAATCTCGTCCCCGTTCGCTGTGCTTGTGTGACTCGGATTTCAGTAGATCATCAGACGAGATTGGAAGAACAAGCATGACGCTATCGAAACCAGACCTGGGCCTGAGACCTCGTCTAAAACGACCAAGGTGAAGTCCACAGCGTCAACGACACATTCACCAGTGGGCTCGGACCATACTGCTCTAGTTCAGGGGCAATTTGCCCCGCCAAATGGCCTGCTTCGTCCCTTCTTGCTCTCAATGAAGCGATCAGAGATGGTTGATGTGAGGGGAATGACGGTATTTGACATTCACATCGAGATTGGACAAAGTGCAAGGCAAATTTTACAAAGGCGCGCATCATCCCATCCATTAAGGTTTCAAGTCAGCTCTTTTTGGCCTTAATCTTCTGTCTACAATTGAAGTCAGAACAGAGCTCGAGTGCGAAAATCCAAAGAAAACACTTACAACGTGCCCAAATAATCTTTTAGATATTTTTCCGTCTCCTGCTCCACCCGCGGTGCAACTGATATAACGAAAGCGACGCCACCAGGTATTCTTTCCCAATTCCAGTAATGGTATAATATCATCTTGTCGAGAACGTTGATCAACTTCTTCACCCTTTTAACTTTGGCAGCCGTAACCTCAATTTTATAAAGAGCTTCACTATTGGTTGGCACTTTCACCGCTACCTCAACCCCCTCAACCGGTGTTCCTTGTACTACCTTGTCATAAAAGTGATTCCAGTTATCTGTTAGATGTTCCTCTTGATTTTTAACCTGGAAACACAATTGGGATAATGAAATGGATATGAAAAATGCTTAAGGATACCGGAAGTTTGACACCACTGCCAATCTGGTGAAACAGTCAAGTACACAGTTTGTGGATCTGGTTTAGCTTACCAAAATCATTTCATCTGTCCTACGCACGGGCTTTGGAGGTGAAGCATGTATTGATATAGTGGATGTGAGGAGAAGGAGTGCCAGAAGCACAGAAAAGTACATGGTGCGCGGGTTGAATGAGGACCAGCCTAGGTTGAGAGAGCGACATTGACTTGATTTATGTAGAAGGCCTAGTACGCCAGTGCCATGTTACGGGTACGGTGGGTCTGGAGCCGCCGGGATCCCCGAAAACTACCTCAAATGCCTGATGTCCGAATCTTTAACCAGAAATTTGTCGCGAACGAGTGGGGGTTGTGGAGCATCAAATCTCGAGTAGCCAGTACTCTGTCATGACAACAATCTAATTCCTGAGGCCTGAGGCCTGAAAGGCCTGAAACATGATGCATGATGCATGACCGTGACTGTGCCCGTGCTATTCACTTCAACCGCACAGCTTGTTGTAACTTTTTTTTGATCATCAAAGTGCATGGTTTCAATCATTTGAGAGGTTGATGAATAATTTTGATTTCACCCTGCTTCGACAACAATCATATACCGGAAATCCCTGATCATATTCCATACAGGCTTGGCAACGTCTGTGTCATCACCTATCACAACTTTCAGAAGAGCAATCTGTCAGCGTTCATTAATTCATTATCCACGCTTCCTTAACCTCCTCTCTGGTGAAGTAATTATGGTACATGTCGGCTCGTAGTACTGAGCGAGTGGAGACGAGACAAAATACCATAACAATCGCATCGCTTGTGTTGTCATAATGCAACCTGAGGGCAAGGAGATAGTAGAAAAACATTTGTGCACTGTGGCGTATCTTCAGGATTTCGCACTTGAGTTCTCAGGATCAATTGTAGGCATAGCGGACACCGGCGCAAGGCTGAGGGATTTTTCACTGGAACAGGTTGTTCTGGTTGTACCCATTCGATTATTGTTTGGGTAGCTACTGACAATGGTGAATACGGGTGGGACTCCTGGCCAGAAACGCTGGGGTCGGCGAGGCGAGCTGTGAAGGCGGACGGGCACCGAACAGGTGAGCCTTGCTGCAATCCAACGCGTCGGACTAGGAAGGAAGCGAGGGGTGTTTGACTTCTAACGTACGCTGTACACTGTGCGGCGAGGTGGCTAGAGCAGTGCACTGCCACTAGTAGTTGGACTCTGTCAGCATCAGGAGTGACAATGAAGCTCCTGTATGCTATCCTCTACTCTGCTCTCACATACATTGCTCTCGCCACGAATATCGTGATTGGATATCCTCCAGCCAACAAAAAGATCCACGCAGGCCAGAACTTGACGGTCCAAGTTATCCAACCCGTGAGCAGGCTCAATACTTCAGACGCTGCTCGCAATATACGCTTAAAGTGACTCTTACAGGGTGGCATTCAAGGCCCCATCGTCGTCGGTCTCGCAGTCGGTATCTATACTTGTGGCAAGGATCCTTGCCCGCCCCCTTCTCGGTCCCTTGGTTCCCCCTTATATTACGGACCCTACTATCCGGTGCAACACCAGACGAAACCCTTTGTATTTCCATATGAGAACTTTACGGTTGTCATCCCGAGTTATGTGACCAAGGGACGAGCGCAGCTCAATGTCGCCTTGGCTGGTCTCTTTGGAGTGCGTTTGCGCGACCTTTCGCGTGTATACTCATTGAATGGGCCAATAGGCCGATGATATTCCCTCCTGGGAAACGGTCAACCAGACACTGATCGTCGTTTGAATGGCAACGGTTCTTTCTTTTCCGACGGACGCGCGACCATATCCTGTGGACATGTTGATTATAATCTACCACCTGTGTGGAATGTTTCAAGTGTGGGTCCGTCACCAGCAACGCCGGGTAATACTGAACGTTTGACGGTTGCATATCCACATTGACATATTTATTCTGATACATGAACGATTTTCATCATCTATCAAAGCACGTAGGCAGTATGGGCACTCTTCGCCCGAATCCTTTTTGGCCTCACCCTATTGAACCTCCGTGGACATGAATTCCTTGAGTCCAACCTTTGTGCGGATCAGATTTGAGTAACGATGCACTCCATCCGTTACTATGTTAGTTGCCGGGTTTTCTTTTGCGTGTCCCAGCATAAGCACATGTACAAGTGCAACAAAGTAGCAGGGCTCAGCAAAATATTTCCCCAATGCATAATCTCGTCCAAAAGTCGGACAAAAGATGAGGTCGACGGCGTCAGCGGCACATTCACACCGCCGGACACTCCACTGCTGCCCAGCCTGTCCGTCTCCACCACAAAGTGAGACAAGGCCAGATCTTCAACCTACCACACGCGAAGTACACGTTCCATCGCGCGCTCCCTGGAATACAAACGTCCGGCTCGGACCATAATGCATAACTCTTCTAGTTAAGGAACAATTTGCCTTACCAAACGGCTTGCTTCGCCCCTTCTTGCTCCCGACGAAGTGATTAGAGATGCACGGCTGGTCAGTGGTTGGTGTGTGTGTGGGGGGGGTGAGTACTTGAGTACTGAGGAGTATTTGACATTCACATCGAGATTGGACAAAAGGTAGGATTTACAAAGGTGCGCCTTATCCCATTACGGCTCCTCCCATCCCATTAGTCATCTACAAAAAGTCTGATTGCTGGTCAAGCCTCGCCGGGCGGGGTCAGGCCATTCCAGGTCCGGTGAATTTTGCTCGGCTTGGTGAGAGTTGACCAGGTTCGGAATTCTGACTAGCACTGCTCTCGCTGGCGAAATTTGCCCTGATGGTATACATTGGCCAGTTCTCGCCAGGCAGTTAAAAGGTTTTTGTATTTATTTAGTTACTACATTTCTCGTTGTACACTAGTATTAATATATGCCTACCATTCTAAAAATGTGATGAGCAACTGAAAACCATTGATACATGTGCAAAATACTCATGAGCACGGGCACTTGGAGAAATATGGGCTGGACGAGCAGGCGTGCCAGGCAGTGTGAACAGGGAGGCAAGCACAGCGACGAGGGAGCAGAGGACCCTTCAGTGGCCCGCTTCACGACCTCCGCCCAGTACTCTTCCTCCCGTCCCCACATCCCCGCTGCCTCCGTGTTCAGCGGTGACCCATTGTTTGGCTCCCCAAGCAGTGACTGCAGCGACAGCAATATCGTCTGCACACTATACACCGCTGACCACTTGTCCTGCAAAATATCCAGGCATATTGCCCCATTCCCCAGATCCACATTCGGATGGTAGCACGGCATCTCAAACTTGATTGTCGGCGCCTTGTAAGGATAGTTGCCTGGGAACGATATCGATATCTTGAAACTGAGGCCCGCATATACCTGACAGCAGCTTAGTCTCGCTCCTCTCCGTTGCACTCATTCTCACTGTTCTAGGTGCCCCCTCAATTGTCCCTACCCACTCGAATAGGTTTCCGTCGCTCTTCGGAAACGCTGACTGCCACCAATTAGACTATGCTTTTTTTAAATTTTTTATGGCAGCTGCATGCTTACTATCCCTGGAGAGGACGACATCTGCCTCTTACGTCGATAGATTGACCTTATAGCTAGATAATACAACAGAAGGTCATGAGCTCATTCCCCAGCCTTTCACCACGCATCAGCACTTCAGCAGCATACTCGGCACTGCAAAAAATCACTTTACCGTTTTGTAATGCTGCCTGTGTTCTGATTCTCAGATGCTGTTACTTTCGATTTTTGTGAAGAGTGAGCAGGCGCCAGCGAAGAGGTGACTTGTTCCATGACCGTCAAAGTCCAACCACCAAGCACCAGGGGATGTTGGAGGAAGAGCTGAATGTCAGTTTTATGGCACATATACATATAGTCACTCGTTTTACTCACCTTCGTTGGCAAATGCCAAGCAGAGGGCTAGATGTGGACTGTGGGCATCAGCAAGTTGCGGCGGCACTGGCCCGAGGCAGTGGGGGGAGGTGAGCGGCAGGGTTTGAGACGAAGGGAAGGAGAGGAGGGAGCGGGCAAGCAAGCAGGCAGGAGAGGACTTGGAAGCAGCAAGGAGGGTGTAAGCAAGTGAGCAGCAAACAGCAGAGGAGCGGGTGAGCAATCAGGAGAGGTGAGGAGTGAGCAGGTGAACGGGCATGCAAGGAGGGAGTAGGACTGATCAGGCGAACAGGCAGGCGAACAGGCAGACGAGGGAAGGGGGCAATCAGGCAGGGAGAGAGGGAGCAGCAACAGCTGAACGTTACAGCGGTTTGCAAAAAGGTTGACACAGCATACTGGCATACCTTAACTTAGGGTTACATACAATCTTGCTCGCTCAATACTCGTCGCTCGTTTTTATGCCATATTTCTCTTCTAGAGCATGACGGATAGGCCATACAAACTCAGGTTACTGCTTTCCGAGCCCTCTGGATCTACAGTTTCTCGGGGATTTGGTGCTGGTCCCCCTACAACACATCTCTGGCAGCCTGCTGCTCCGGCACACAGTTCAAAGATTATTTCATTGTTGGATGAAGAGGAGGAATCTTCGGAGGGCATAGAGAGTGATCACGAAGCTCAAGAATCGAAATTAGATGATACTGGCCAGGGATGTAGATCAGATAAAGGCACGTTGTTGCAACTATGCATATTCCATGCTGATTGGCTTTTTATAAGACCGTAATGCAACTCAGATTCGCTACGACTTTACTATGTATACTGCTGCTGAGATGTAGACCCTTCAACAACTGTGTTCGACACCATCCCATCAATCGTCAACAAACCTTCAGCTGAGAAGCGTCGACCACGGACAAAAACACCCTTTTTGATAGCCCTTTTTCCCTTTGTTGAGTGCCCTCGAGACCGAAAAGAAGTTCATTCATCCTTTGACATCTCGTCAAGAAAGCCAAGCTGCTCAGGTTGGTACTGAGCCATGCGCCGGATGAAATCAGAGCGAAGAGCTTCATTTCATTCTGCTGCAACTTTCCTGATTTTTTTGTATGATATGCCAGCCTGCTGTAAAGTACGTTGAATGGTAGAGAAGTGGACTGAGATAAACCGGTTGTTGGATAGCAGTGATTGTAGCTCATCTAGGAACCAATCAGGGTGATGGTTTACTAAGCATTTGAGGTATTCGACGTCGTCAAAATGCAAGCGGCGTGGTTGTCCACGGATCCCAGAGGTATGCCTGACAACATCGCCTGTTGTCCTCCAGAGCTGATATAACCGGTACCATGTACTTCTTGATATATTCAAGCAGTTCAGAATGTCGTCTAGTGGTATGAGATTGCATTCATGGAGCTGAATTGCGGCCAGTTTGACATCTCGAGAGATTTTGCGGAACGGCATTCAGCCAGTAGCTAAACCCTAGGCTAGGTCTACACAAATCACACTCCGCCTGACACCGCTGCTGTGTCAACCTTTTTGCAAACCGCTGTAATACATGCGTGAGGGGGGCTCAAATGAACTTGTAAAAAAAATTCATTGAAGTCCAGCCACTAATTTCATACGACATGGTGAACTACACCAGACCTGGTGAAAATTCGCCAGGTGCGGAGTTACTGTCACCAATCCCGACGAGCGCTGGTCAGAGTGTCGCCAGTCCTTGCGAGGTTTGCCAGCGACCCGACTTTCTGTCACTAGGATGTTGCGGATTACCTTGCGGCGCATTAATTCTATGTCTGCAATTGAAGTCAGAACAGAACTCGAGCAGTGCGAAAACCTAAAGAAAACGCTTACAACATGCCCAACTTCTTTTTTACTGTCTCCACGCCCTTTGGTTTCATTCGGATAGCGAAAGCGACGCCTTGACCCTTGTGTATTCTCATCCATGCCCAGGATATCATGACTGTCACGTCGAAATTGTCGATCATCTGCTTCACAGTCCCAACATCTTTAACCGCAACCTCAACTCTCACAATCGTCATATGATCAGACTTAGATGTCGCCTGCATCATATGATAGTCAGGCTCAAATGTCGCCTGCATCGCTACCGCAACCCCCTCGACCGGCTTTTCCAAACCCTCGTAATACTCCTTCCAGTTTATATATATATAATCGTCTAAATGTTCAATCTGGAAAACACTGGTGGGAATAATGAAATGGGTATGAAAAATGCTTAAGCTTACTGGAAGTTTGACATCACCGATCTAGTGAAGCAATCAAGCTCATGTCAAATATGGGATCTGGCTTAGCATACCAAAATGTCCTTGGAGTTCGTGCGCCTTCCGATGTGTATAGGTGAAGCGCATATAGCGGATGCGAAGAGGAGGAGGAGTGGAAAGACAGAAAAAAACATGGAGCGCGAGTTGAATGAGGACCAGCCTTGGGTGACATAGCGACATCGACTTGATTTATATAGTGCATCCGAAATAATCGGACATTCAATTAATATAAAAAAGTAACGTACCTGATCTAATAATATCAGCGGCTCCGTACTTCATCCTTCTGCGACTGACTGAACCATTCGCTCTCTCGCTATCGCACACGATATAACTCAAGGTGCGATTGTTTACATATAGAAGTAGTTGCGATGCAGTGTTACGCCAGACGTCGGGGTCGCCATACCAGGCTGGGTAATCCTGTACCCGTCGGCGGGTTTGGGGGGTCTGAGGAACGGCCGTGCTAACCGCATGGCCCGATGGCACGCCACAGATTATTTGGTCGCGCTTGCCCTCGCTCAAAATGCTCCAGTTGCCATAACAGTTTTTCCATCGTTTGTTGGACACATCCGTTCAAAGTCGAGGTTCATGACTGCCGAACTATCTCCATAAGTTATTCTATGATGACTGGAGGCCGGATCTGTGATCGACACGTTTCTTCAGCAACCACTAAACGCATGACTTACATCGCATGAAATGCAAACGCCTGGCTCGGTCCATACTGCTCTGGTTCAGGAACCATTTGCCTCTCGCTTCGTCCCCGATGAAGTGATCAGAGATGCACGATGGGTTTGTGTCATGGATGAGTACTATGTGATATTCAAGTCGATATTGGAAAAAAAATGTCAATGTGCAAATCAAGATTTACAAAGGCGCGCCTCATTCCACCACGGCTCGCTGGTTCTCTAGAACGCTCTTTTAATGACATATTCGTTATCGTTCTTATGTGCAGAACAGAACCTAAGTTAGCGAGTACGAAAACCTAGTTAAGAGCCAAATATTCCTTTACTTTCCAATAGACCTCCCCTTTCAATCTGATACTGACAGACGTGCAATCATATGATATGCTCCATCCCCAGGAGAGCAGGTTACCACCACGGTCGAGATCTGCGATCAACATCTTCACGCGCCCATAATCTATTTTCTTAACGATAACTTTCATGAGAACATCATCCCTCTCATCTCTCATTTCCCACGCTTGGTCCACATCTTGAATCCGATTCGCAGACTTTAAAAGCTCAAGGGCGTGGGTGTGTAGATCATGGTCTTTATGATCATTCTGGAAATCATTAGTGAGATAATGAAACGGATATGAACAATGCTCAAGCTTACTGGAAGCTCATCCACATGGAGAATGCTCAAATATGTTCTTATTTTTTCCTCGCCCTCCTGTTTCATTTCGAGAATGAAAACGACGCGATATCCATCGAGTACAAAGTCCCATTTCCAGGCGATTAGGGCCTCGCCGAGATTGTCGATCAGCTTCTTTACATACACAACATCCACACGGAAGACCTCGACTCTCACAAGCATAATATCCCCCCCCGCCACAAATGTCTTTTTCACCGCTACGTCAACCCCATCAATCCGTTGTTCGTAACAACGATGCGGAGGTCTTAAGTGGCGGTATAGATGATCCACATGGTGGCTGATCTGAGATCACCTGTGAGATAACGAAACGGATATGACAAATGCTTAAGCTTACTGGAAATTCGACACCATCGATCTGGTCAAGCAATCAGTACATGTCGATTGTAGGATTTGGCTTAGCATACCAAAGTAGTGTCCGTGCGACGCCCGATGTGCACAGGTGAAGCGCATATAGTGGATGCAAAGAGAAGGAGGAGTGGAAGGACAGAAAAGTACATGGTGCGCGAGTTGATCGTTGATGGCAATGAGGACCAGCCTAGGTAGAGAGGGCTGGATCGACTTGATTTATAGTGATGCAGCGGCTACGGCGGGGAATCCGGATCTGGTCGCCAGGACTACTGGAGCGGGGAGCTGGGGCATCACTAGCCCGGTGCCTGTCGTCGGACAACAATCTGATTCCTGATCATAACTGTCACTGTCGCCGACTACGCTGGACTAGCTTGACTAGCTTGACTCTTCGACTCTCGCGCATGTCCCCTCTCACACGCTCCCTGGAAAACAAAAGAACATCGGGCAAGCGTGTATGCTCTGCTTTACTAGCCCTACCAATGGATCCAACAGCCAAACGGCTCGCTTCGTCCCCTCTTGCATCCGATCAGAGGCACACGGTGGGTTGGTGTGAGAAGAATGTCGATGAGTATTTGACATTCAGGACGAGGGGGATCAATGTACTAGGCAAAAGCGCATTCCATCCCATTACGACCTGCAGCTGCCAGGTTCACTAGAATGTTACTTATGATGTAATGACATCTTCCCCATCGCTCCAGTCAAGTTATCATGTCCGCATTATCATTCCCGCATTATCATGTCCCGCATGACCATGTCTGGAATTGAAGTCAACAGAACTCGAGTGCACAAACTTCAAGAAAACACTTACGTTCTCAAATAATTTCTCTTAAGACCACTGGGCTCACTATGAAAGTGAAAGCGATGTGCCTATAAGCTATTTCGCTCCATTCCCAATGGATCAGGGCCTTGAGATTATTTATCATTGTCTTTACACGTTCAACAGCTCAGCTTCGCCCGCAACCACAACTCTCACGAAAAACTTTCCCCGTATTTCATTTTCAATGCTCCTTCAACCCCGAAATCGGCTGTCCGTGGTGCAGGAAATCCTCAAAGTGCCTCTCATATAGGTGATTAAGTGTTTTCACGTTCAATCTGGAAACCACTGAAGTAGATACGAAAAATGCTCAAACTGGAAGTCCAAAATTGACCTGGTGAAGCAGTCAGGTACATGTCGATTGTAGGATCCAGCTTAGCATACCATAATAGTCGGGCCGTCATGGTTCATGCGACGCCCGAGGTGTATAGGTGAAGCACATATAGCGGACGCGAAGAGAAGGAGGAGTGGAAGGACAGAAAAGTACATGGTGCGTGAGTGAACGTTGAATGAGGACCAGCCTAAGTTGAGAGGGCAGCATCAACTTGATTTATACGTCACACGCTTCACGCGGGAAACGTCTATTTTATAACCAATATCGAAATTAAAAAAACGATAATGTAGTTGTGCAGTGAGCTGTGACTGGCCAACGTGGGTCGTGCTGATTCTGCCACTTGAATGGGGACCAGGAGCTGGAGCATCTCAGTACCGTGTCATGACCACAATCTGATTCTGATTGTTCCCAAACAACCGTGTAGTACTTCAACCAAGGCACTGCAACTTTTTGTACGAGATCTAGGACTACTCGGCACTACTATTTTTTTTTTTCATCATCAAAGTGCATGGTTCTAGTCATTCGAGAGATCAATAATAAATGTTGATTTCACGGACCTGTTTCAACAGCAATAACATCTCAGCTAAGTCCCGCCTGCCCGCCTGAGCTGGCATGTACCATAATTACTTCACCAGAGAAGACGTGGATAATGAAAGCTGATATCGAGATTGCTCTTCCAGTGAAAGTTGTGATGGGCGATGACGCCGACAGCAAAAAGAGCCATTTGGCAGTTGGATCCGTTGGTAAGGCTAAAGAGTCACTACCTGGTTGCGCTTGGTAGCACTCCTTCATTTGCCACATATTTAGCTCCATGACTGCCGAGCTATCTCCATATGTATTATTCCATGATGACTCGGACGACACCATTCACATCGCTCTTGGAGCGAGATCTGTGATAGACAGTAGGTCTACCTCACATCGTCATTTGCAAACTTTAAGCACTCCGTAAGATGCCTTCGCACTCGTCTAAGATGAACTCGAGGGCGTCAACGGCATATTCACCATTGCCGCGAGAATTGCTTGCTCCACCCAATACGTCTCCGCATCCTTCATCAATAGCGCACCAAGGATCCCTTCTTTCCGTGCCGTGCTGATGTTGTTAATCGCGTCTAGTAGAACGCATGACCAAGACCATATCTCGCACCATCGAGATTGGAAAAAAAAGTGTCAAATGATGTGTAAATCAAGATTTATAAAGGTGCGCCTCATTCCACCAGGGCTTGCTGGTTCTCTAGAACGCTCTTTTAATGAAATATTCGTTATCGTTATAGTCAAGTCTACTTTATGTGCAGAATAGAACCAGAACCCCAGTACGAAAACCTACTCGTTGTAAAGATTCAAATATGTCTTTACTTTCCCCTCACCCTCCTGTTTCATTCGGATAATGACAGCGGCGCCATTTCGTATTATTTTCCATCCCCAGGAGACCAGGTTACCAATATGGCGTCGATCATCATCTCCAAACGCCAAAAATCTATGTTCATAACCTCAACTCTCACGAGAATATTTTTTGCATCATCTCTTACTTTCAATGCTCTCTCAACCCTCGGAATCGGCTCTCCCTTAGACTTGAAATACTGAAGGGTGTCGCGATATAGTTGATAGTCCTCATGGTCCATCTGGGAACCACTAGTGAGATAATGAAATGGATATGAAAAATGCTTAAGCTTACTGGAAGTTCAAGAAGCATGCCAGTGTTGTGAACACTCAAATATCGCTGTACTTTCTCCTCGCCCTTCGGTTTCATACCGATAACGAAAGCGACCTGGCGGTCACCATATATAGTGAAGCCCCATCTCCAGGCAATCAGGACCTGGCCGAGATTGTCGATCAGGTTCTTCACATGCCCAACTTCTGCACGGATTACCTCAACTCTCACAACAATACAATCCAACCCTGCAAGTTGCATTTTCACCGCTACGTCAACGTTCTCAATCGGCATTTCATTACGCCCATGAGACTGATGGTACCACTGGCGATATAGACGATCAACTTCGAAACGTATATGAAAGATGCTTAAGCTAACTGGAAGTTCGACACCATCGATCTGGTCAAGCAGTCAGGTACATGTCGATTGTAGGATCTGGCTTAGCATACCAAAATAGTGCCCGATGTGCACAGGTGAAGCACATATAGTGGATGCGAAGAGAAGGAGGAGCGGAAGGACAGAAAAGTACACGGATGCGCGTTGTGTGAGGACCAGCCTAGGTTGAGAGAGCGGCATCGACTTGATTTATACGGGTACGCCATGCCCGGTGTTTGCGAGGCTACGGGTACCCGAGCGAGGGGTGCGAAGTATCAAATCTGCTTGATTGGCAACCATTGCAGGAGCTGGAGCATCACAACAATCTGATTCCCGTCACGCGTCATTGTCACCTTAGTATTGCACTTGAATCTCGCGCATGTCCCCTCTCACCTGGAAAACAAACGAGCATCGGACAAGCGTGTATGCTCTGCTAACGGCCAAATGGCTCACTCCGTCCCCTCTTGCGCCCGACCAGAGGCACACGGCGGGTTGGTGTGAGAAGGATTGGTGAGTGTCGATGAGCATTTGACATTCACGACAGAAAGGATGAATGCACAAGGCACGATTTACAATTGAAAACGCGCCCCATCCCATTACGGCCTGCCAGGTTCACTAGGATGTTATGTATGATGTAATGACATCCCCGCCACCGCTTCAGTCAAGCCCGCACTACCACATCCGCAATTGAAGTCAACAGAACTGGAGTGCGAAAACCTCAAGAAAGTACTTACGTGCCCAAATATTTTTCTACTTTCTCCTTGCCCAGCAGTGTCACATCGAGAGTGAAAGCGATGTGATGATTGGCTATTTCGCTCCATAACCAGTCATCCAGGTCATCGGGGACTCGGAGAGTATCAATCATTGCCTTCACATGTTTAACAGCTCCGTCCGCAACCTCAACTCTCACGATAAAACTTTCTAAGTGTTCCATTTGAACTGCTCCATAAACCCCCGGAATCGGCTGTCCGTGTTTCGAGAGCGGCTCAAGGTATACCTCATGTAGATTATTAGTGTCTCTGCAGTCATTCTGGAAATCGCCAGTGAGATAAGGAAATGGATATGAAAAATGCTTAAGGTTACTGGAAGTTCCACACCACAAGCAATCAAGTACATGTCGATGCAAAGAGAAGGAGGAGAGAAGGCACAGAAAAGTACATGGTGCGAGTCGAGTGAGCAGAAGATTATGGGCAATTGATGTTGCGTAGTAAGGACCAGCCTAGGTTGAGAGAGCGATATCGACTTGATTTATAGTTCTACCGTTGCCAGGTCGATTCCGATGGGGTCTTTATTCGCACGTAACGTGTAACAATGTCACATACCGCCCAGCCCATCTCTCCTCCTGCTGGATTGGTACCAGCACCAACGCCCTGATAACAGTGACCCAAGAGCTGGCCGACTCCCGCGTGACATTGGACTCTGGCAATGCGACACCAATCCCCTCTACGCTTCAATGTGGCTACTTAATAGTCAAGGCTGCTAAAGAGCCAAATATGCGCTTACTTTCCCTTTCCCCTCCTTGTTCATTAGGATATTGACACTGGCGTGATGATGTATCATATATCATGTTCCATTCTCAGGGGAGCAGTTGGGCGAGATCGTCGATCATCATCTTCACACACCCATAATCTATTTTCAAAACCTCAAGAACAGTCCCTGGCCCATCTCTTCCTTCGAACGCCCTGTTCACCCTTGGATTTAGCTTCGACTTTCCAGGTTCGAGAAGCCGAACGATATCTTGATGTAGCTTATTGCCTGTATAATCCCTCTGGAAATCATTAGTGAGATAATGAAATGTATTTGAACAATGCTTAAGCTTACTGGAAGTTCACCCACACCGACAACGCTCAAATATGTTTTTACTGCCTCCTCGCCCTCCGTTTTCATATCGATAACGAAAGCGACGCGACGTTCATTGAGTACAAAGCCCCATTTCCAGGTGAGTAGGGCCTCGCCGAGATTGTCAATCAGGTTTTTCACATGCATAACATCCACAGGGATAACCTCAACTCTCACAACAATCCAATCTTGGTCCGGATTTCGCGCTTTCACCGCTACGCCAACCCCGACAAGACCAAGAGTACAAGTAGTTATATAGATGATCAACTTGGTGGCTGGTCTGCATGGGGATCGCCAGTGAGATAACGAAACGGATATGAAGGATGCTTAAGCTTACTGGAAGTTCGACACCGCCGATCTGGTGAAGCAATCAAGTACACGTCGATTGTAGGATCTGGCTTAGCATACCAAAGTAGTGCCCGTGCGATGCCCGATGTGCACGGGTGAAGCACATATAGTGGATGCGAAGAGAAGGAGGAGTGGAGCACAGAAAAGTACATGGGTGAGTTGAACGTTGAATGAGGACCAGCCTAGGTTTTGAGAGAGCGGCACCGACTACTTGATTTATAGTTGTGATGCAGGGGTACGCCATGCCCGGCGTGCGCGAGGCTACGGCTATGGCGGGTCCGGGTCTAATGCCTGTGGGACGAAAGACTGAACAAGCGGGGTGTGAAGCATCAAATCTGCTTGCTTGGCAACCCCTGCAGGAACTGGAGCAGCCCTGTCATTGGACAACAGTTTGATTCCTGTGCCGCTCTCATCATTACTTGCGCTTGACTAGTGACTCTTCGACTCTCGCACATGTCCCCTCTTACATGCTCCCTGGAAAATAAACGAGTATCGGACAAGCGTGCCATATACTCTGCTTTACAATGGATCCAACGGCCAAATGGCTCGCTCAGTCCCCTCTTGCTCCCGGTCAGAGGCACACGGCGGGTTGGTGTAAGAAGGAGTGTCGATGAGTATTTGACATTCAGGACAAAAAGGATCAATGTACAAGGCAAGATTTACAAAAGCGCGCCCCATCCCATTACGGCTTGCCAGGTTCTAGGTAGGATGTATTGACATCCTCCCTATCACTCTAGTTCGCGTTATCATGTTCCATCATGACGCGGCCATGTCTGTAATCGAAGTCAACAGAACTCGAGTGCGAAAACCTCAAGAAAGCACTTACGTGCTCAAATAATTTTGTACTTCCTCCTTGCCCTGCGGTGTCACTTCGACAGTGAAAGCGATGCGATTATTGGCCATATTGCTCCATTTCCAGGCGATCAGGTTATCGCCGAGAGTATTGATCATTGTCTTCATATATTCAACAGCTCCGTCCGCAACCTTAATTCTCACGAGAAAATTATGCCGGTGTCTCACTTGCAATGCTAATGCTCCATCAACCCCCGGAATTCGCTTTCCGTAGTGCAGGAAAACTTCAACATACTCCATATATTTGACGTGATGATCGATCTGGAAATCACCAATGAAATAATGAAATGGATATGAAAAATGCTCAAGCTTACTGGAAGTTCGTGTAAAGGTTTACCATTGAGCTGGTGAAGCAGTCAGGTTCGTGTACGTGTTGATTGTGGGATCTAGCTTAGCATTCCATAATAGTCGGGATGTTTTCATTCTTCATGCGACGCCCGATGTGTATAGGTGAGGCACATATAGCGGACGTGAAGAGAAGGAGAAGTGGAAGCACAGAAAAGTACGTGGTGCGCGAGTTGAACTTTGAATGAGGACCAGCCTAGATTGAGAGAGCAGCATCGACTTGATTTATATAGAGGGATTCGTGATACGGCGAGTCCCAAACCCCCATCATGATCACGCGTCGCACGGAAAACGTTTGACATGCACACCGACAGATTAAGCATCAATTTGAGTGGCGACCAGGAGCTGGTGCATATCAGTACCTTGTCATGCCAACACACAGCTCGCTGTAACTCGTTGTATATGAGATCTAGGACTACTCGGCACCACGATGTCATCATTTTTTTCGCCATCAAACTGCATGGTTCCAATCATTCCAGAGGCGCCGTAAAATTTCGGCGGTCGTGCAGCAGATCTTTGACGACAAGATCACTCAACTACTAATGTGCAAGTGGTGATCCATGGAGCTGCCTGGCTTGGACACGGGACCGACCTCCCCCTCAATTCCCTCGGGTTGCGGTGGACGGGGTCCCAGTTAGGACCCTGCCCGAATTGTGGACTGCTGTTGTGGACTGCTGCACATGACCAGTTTGTCGGTCAGCAGGCCCAGCGCCCGTTGAATTGGGACTTTATCAATGCCCTTCCAAACCGGCCCTCCCAATCCATGAAGGCCGGGAAGCTGCTCAGGCCTGCAACAAGACCTCGGCACTGGGCCCAGATCACATGTCCTGGAAGACGGTGAAGGCTTGCCTCCAGGACAATGCTTTCGCGATGGCGCTTCTCGCTCTTTACAACCTGATTTATGAGGAAGGCCTGTGGCCAATGCAATTCAAAGACTCGTCTACAGTCATCATTCCCAAGCCAAAACGTGATGACTATACCCACATGAAGAACTATTGTCCCATTGCACTACTCAACTGTTTTGGGAAACTTCTCATGAAGATCATTGTGCTATGCTTACAGTTGGATGCCATCTGCCACGATCTCCTCCACCCTCTGCAATTTGGGGGCCTTAAGCATCAGTCCACCTCGGACACAGGTCTCTTTTTAGTCAACTGGATTCAACAAGCTCAGGACGCAGGCAAATACACCTCGTGTCTTGCCATTGACACCACTCAATATTTTCCGTTGATCCAATGCGACATTCTTTTGGTCATGTTACACAAGCAAGGTTTTCCAGAGTCCCTTTTGGCTCTCTTCTGTTCCTACTACTTTGACTGGCTGACCTCTTTTGTCTGGGGCTGTACATCATCGGAACCAATGTCTGCGGGCTCTGGCGCCCCGCAGGGCTGCCTGGGCTCACCCATCATCTCTAACTTGTATGTCGCCCCACTGCTTCGGTCTCATTTTCCTTTCCGGATCACAGCCCATTCTGCAACACCATCTTACATTGATGATTATGCCTTCATATGCTCTGACACTTCACTTGACCAGAATTTATGAGCTTTGGAACAGTCCTACAAGTTTGCCACCAAGGTCTTCAGCTACATTGGAATTGTTTTCGAACCGGCCAAAACTGAATTCATTACCTTTGTCCCGTTTAAGAAGGTCATGACTCCTGCTCCATGACGTCGGCAGAATTCCTGACATATGGTGTTCAGGTCTCTGGACCACTCTCAAGACGATTGTATTGGACGCTCCTCAGTTACACTCTGCAACCCGGATGGGTCCACTATGGTCATCCAACCGTGTAAGGTCTGGTGCTACTTGGGTTTCTTCTTCGATCATAAGCTTTCTTTTGATTATCACATTCAGTTATATGCTAATAAAGCCCTGTCTTCTACCAGTGCTTTGTGCATGATTGGGAATGTGGTCAGGGGCCTACCAATCTCCAGGAGGGTTCAAATTGTGAAGGCGTGTGTCTGGCTGACTCTCACCTACGGCCTCCCACTTTGGTATTGGCTGGGTGGCACGGGCATCCAATGGCATCTACACAAGCTGCAGAAGGCCCAATGCGCTGCGGCCATCTGGGCCTCAGTGTTATGAGGTCGCTAGACCAAGTTGCACAACCAGTGAGGGACAAGAGAAAAGAAAGCAAGAAACTCTGTTGTACTGTCTAGGACAGTGACAATCAAGAGCCTAGAGCTCTTGACACAAACTACAGGACTATATACCCTGTGCCTCATGCCGTCACATGACCGGCATGCCTCCACCTCACTTCTGACCCGTGGGATGCTTACCTAACACCGATAAGATAAAAGATAAGATCAACGATAAGATCTTAGATAAGATCGAACCGTGAGATTACCCCCCTCTAAAGGTTTGCATCCTCGAGAACCTTTGCTGGTCCTTCTTCTTCATCCGCTCTGCCCTTTTCCTGATAGACCTGTAACTGGTCTCTTTTCCAACTTCTCCAGTTCCTTTCAAGCTTTTCTTGGTACTCCTGGTTGAATCTGCCGTCTTCCCATCCGAATAACCTTTTGGCTTGTGGTGAAAGTCCTTGACCAAGTCTTGCGCATTTGCAAGATTTCCTGCTGCTTCCCAAGACTCTTCTACTGGATATCCCCTCCACTTGACTAAGTATTGGAGTCCCTGTCCTTTGTATCAGCTATCCAGCACTTCTTCCACTTGTACTCTTCTCCTTCACCTTCATCCTCCTCCTTCCTTCTCTCTTCTAACTCTCTGTCCTTCCGCTTCTGCTCTGGAAAAGCAGGTTCCACATACGGTTTCAGCAATGCCTCATTGAGACATTGTATACCTTCCACGACGTTGGCAACTCAATTCGATAAGCTGCCGACTGTTACGACCTTAATGATTTTCTGGCGATTTCTCTATATTTTTATCTATTTTCTCTGGGGCCCTATGACGCATAGGTATACAAGACTTGTAGGCGCCAACCCCTATTCAAGGCGCCCATCGTTAGGTTCAGCGGTTAGTCAGCCAGGGGCTGTGCCGATAAGAAGACAATAAAGGACCGGATGGGGATACGGGCATCGCGGGAAGGCGTAGATAGTCGCCATGGTTTTGTTGCTGCGCGCGCATAGCCTAGGGGCATGAGGCTGCTGCGCACAGACCATGGTTGGGGTATATAAGGTGGTGCATTGTAGGTAGGAGTCTCTAAGACTCTAGATAGTTTCCTCCACACCAGGTTACTACTCTATTGTGTCGAATCTATTCTTTTATCCTCACTCTTCTCATTGAGGCTTGTGGTTGGTGTGGGCTTGTCCTAACATAATCTAAGTCTTTCAACCACACCCTTCGTCGTTTGACACAGTGCCGAGCACGTCTTGCTCGTTGTCGCTCACAGCGTCGAAGCGTTCCACCAAAAATCTTATTCGTCTGACAAGGCGCTCGTTACACCACGAGACCGTCTTCAGCCTCGATATCGACATAGTCAACAACGTAGTCACGACTGACTGCGGGACCACTCTGTCTATAAAAAAGTTCTAAACGAGAGTAGTCGCGTGCTGGGTTGTGGACCAGGCAGGGTCGCCCTGGGCAGCTACATTAGGACTTCAGAAAAGCGCAAGGAACGCGCGAAGACAATCATCTGTGGTGACCTGTATCAAGGCATACAGTCTCTGAATACCAATCACGTATCGGATCTATGATCTGAGCACGAGACATCAGAGTGAAGCGCCGGGCAGCACTGCTTTTGGTCTATTGGTGGAATTAAATCGAACATTCGAGTGCGGGTGCGTTATTGACCGCATCGGACAGTGGCTGTATTAGGAAGTACAGTTACGGAAGAACAGGCGACATCTCCCTACTTGGGACGTCTTATTACCTTTTGGAACAATCTTGGATCTGGGATCCGAAACGATGGAACTTTCGTTCAACTATGTTTTGCCAAGGGCAGCAATGTCCTTGATGGAGATCGGAACAGTTTTCGATCTAGAATGGGCGGCGGGGTGCCCTATGCCCCAACAACGAACCGAGTCGGCAAAGCCGGTTGACTACCGACAAAATGTAGCGCACGTTCGCGCATGGTACTACTGGCGCAAGGAGCAGTGCCGAATAGAAAAGCTCAGGCTGCGCAGAGCAGCATACGAAAGACAGGTGCTTGAGGAAATGGCGTTCCGCGAGCAAGAGGAAGCATGGGAAATCCTCATGCAGGAGAAGCGCGAGGCGCTTAGGAAAGAAAAGAAGTTCCAGCGGATGGAACAAGAATTAGAAGCGGACTGACGGGTGCTCGAACAGGTGTTGGAGCAGCTCGTGGACCAACCAGATGTCAGGGAGGCGTCTTCGATTCCCCTCCAACGTGTTGTTACTATTGCAAGGGTTTAACGTGTTCACCCTGAAACACGATGGACTGGTTCTTACGCGAAAGAACGGAACAAATTGATGCACGCCTCAAATGGCAATATCAAAGTCAAACACTCGGCCGAATGACGCGATACGCTCCTTACATGTATGAATGGCGGAAGGGTCCATCAAGCTCATCTCCGGCTACGGAGCCCAACTCATTGGAAGGTCACACAGGGCCCGACAATGATGGAGTCATGCTCCCAGAATGGGAGGACTTCATGGACTTGCACCTAGCTGATTGGGGAATCAGGACAAAACAGGAATACACGGAGCATTGGGTGGAAAACCAGGAACGGATCGTGTTGCCTGGGGTCCCAACGAATGAGGACCGCCCAAATTATCATTGGCGCAAACCCGGGTATTGCTACATGTATTTGTTCAAGCCGGAGTACTACGATCTGTATCACTGGCCCGCTTGGCCCACCGTCACCGAAATCGCTTCATGGAACACTGAGCTCCGAAACCCGTTCGCCCGGTTCAGTCTCCAAGACAACTGCCAAAGAGACCGATTTCATGTACTCGAAGAGTTCATGATTCGGATAGAAGACGGCGACGACATTTGGAGCTGGGGCAGCATTGATGAGATGATCGCAAGGGGCACCTACAACAAGCAAGCTCGTTGGGGCGGCAAGGGCTTCTTTTGCCGAAATAAGAAAAAGAAGAAGGCGCGATCATACACAGGTTCGACCCTTTCCATCAAATGTGAAGGTGGGAACGCGGAGTTATCCAGCGTCCCTGTGCGCGTTAGCAAACCAAATCCGGTCTTGTACCTGATCACTGGATCTACGCCACCAAGGACCTCGAAACAGTCTACACCACCTCCGGTTCCGCCCAAAGTTCCCACATACGCCGAGGCCATCAAAGCCAAGAAGGTGGAGTTCAACGCAGTCATGCGAACCCGCGGCGGCGATTGGAACTGGCATGATGGACCGGTTACAATGGCAGAGGACTGGATGATAGAAGCGGGACCAAGTAATCTGGACCAGGCCCAGAAGCGGCGAGAAATAGACCATTGGCGTCGGACAGTAGCCAATGAAGTAGAACACGCGTACCCATACCCTGTGGCTCGATATAGTAGTGAAATTTTACACCTGGACATCCCGGGATTCTGCTATTTGGTCATGTTTAAGAAACAACATTGGAATAAGTTTGAGTGGCTGGCATACCCACAGATCCAGGAGATCTATCAGTTCGACACTCGTATGAGGGACTTGCAGGCAAACGTGAGAGCCGGAAAAACTTATGGACGCAAAGGATGTATCCATGTGGAGCGCGTGTCTCAGGACTCAATGCATGGACTCAGATGGAGGACTGGATCCTCAAAGGGTATGGTCGCTACCACATCGGCGCCTTTCAATGGACGGTTCAGATGGCTATGGGACTAAGGGATTTCCTAATCGGATATACACAAGTCATACCACATCCTTTACCGCCACAGATTCCTTTAACTGGAACAAACCAGGACACTGTGGCACAAAGGCAACAGGAGATCGATGACATCGAGGAATCCAGGATGGCAACCGTCAACGGCTTTGGGCAACTTCTCACTAATGTGCTCGAAGAGTGGCAGCGCACACACCCTCGCCCGTCGCCGGCACCATTAACAAAAGCCGAGATGCCAGATCATTTCGAGGGTGATCCGAGTCAGGTGGACAACTGGCTGCGCACAATGGAAGTTTATTTTATGTTGGCACGGGAAACAACGGTCCGGAGACGCATTGTCATATGTTTGTACCGCACCAGGAAAGGCAAAGGGAACAGAGCGGGAGAATGGGCTGGAGTCAAACTCCAGGAAATCCAAAAGGCAGATGAAGAGTATGAAGGGAAGCATGCGCGCGCTCCGATAAGATATCCATCGGACCTTACATGGGCGGAGGTGAATAACGGACACCGAGCGCCTTTACAACCTGAGGATCAGCCGCTGCAATGGACGCGCCCACCCAATACAAACAAGTACCCTTGGACAACCTGGGCGGCGTTCAAAACGGAAATGCATGAGTTCTTCATGTCTACAGAAACCAAGCAGCATGCAACAGATGACTTGATGAAATTGGAGCAACGAAACACTCCAATCGAAGATTACATCATCAAGTTCAACGCGCTATCACCATTGGTTGGATGGGGAGAAAATGCACTCAAAGACCACTTCCTGAATAGAATTAACCCTGCCCTGGGGGCGGAATTAATCAGGCATGGAAACCTGGCAGATGACACATCCCTGAAGACAATCCAGGATCGGGCGGTACAATTGGCGCGGGTGTACCGCAGGGCAAAAGAGGCATACGGCGAGAAAAAGAGTCGTAACGAGTACAAGGAGACACCGGTAGCCAAGGAAAGCAAGGCACCGATTCAGCATAGCATGCCCACCATGGCAACGTCTAGCAGAGATCCTAATGCAATGGACGTTGATAAAGCGAAACGACGCACAGGGGCGTGTTACAATTGCGGCAAAGAGGGACACTTTGCCAGGGACTGTCCGGAACCAAAGCGGTTCAACAGGAAGGAGAAAGGAAAAGGCCGCATTCGGGAATTAAAGGTGGAAGAGCTCACTGAGGAGCAATGGAAAGAATACGCAAGGAAAGGGTTTTGGCGACAGCCAGTAGGCAAGCGCTCCGCGCTGCTGGCTGATAGAGTTTCGATCTCGGACACAGATTCTTGTATTAGTATACCTGAATTATTATATGAATGTTCGTCATATGTCCATCGGATTCGAAACTTAAGTGTGAGCGCAAACCAGAATAAAAACATGGTCACCGCATGGGTGATGAGAAGGATTTGGCAACAAGATAAAGATACCGCAGTGCGGTGTCTAAAAGAATGGGTTCACAACAAACGTCTCAACGAAGCAACTGAAAATTTGGTTAATGAGCTGAACAAGCAATCGGAAGCCGAGGCGCTATGGAACCTAACAAAGTTAAGACAGAATGTCGTCAAAGCTACCGGACGACAGGAAATGAATTTGAAAGGAATTATCACAACAATGGACACTGGGGCGCAAATCAACGTTATTGCACTAGTAGACTCAGGATGCACAGGGTCTTGTGTTAGTACAGAGTTTGTGAAACGACACAAACTCAATAAACGAAAGCTTCTTCGACCAATGCCGGTTTATAATGTGGATGGAACCCGAAACGCACTAGGGAGCCTAGAATACATGGTCCAGTTCAAATTGCGGATAGGGAGTCATGAAGAGATTATCGAATGCGGGGTTGCTGGACTGGGGAAAACGGACATCTTCTTAGGACACGATTGGTTGCAGCATCACAATCCGGTGATGGATTGGAAGAATCAAGAAGTACAGTTTACCAGATGTCCAGGAACATGTTGGGATCGCTCTCACGTCGAAAATCCGGAGGATGAAGTAGATCCCATGGAACCACTCGAGGATGGTGAAAAGCTTCTCGCAGTACACATTGGAGAACCAGAGCTCAAGCCACGATCTGTAGCCACGGATATTGCGGCTAAAGAAGCTAATGCAGCAAAAAAGCGATCACTGGAAGAAGTGGTTCCGGAGCACTATCTTGGGCATCGAAAGGTATTTGAGAAAGAAACCTCGATGAACTTCCACCACGGCGTCCCTGGGATCATGCCATTGAATTAGTACCGGGATCGAAAGCAGTGGACTGTAAAATATATCCGCTGAATAGAGATGAACAGGCCAACTGGACGAATTCCTGAAGGAAAATTTGGAATCAGGTCGCATTCAACCCAGTAAATCACCCATGGCATCCCATTCTTCTTTGTCAAGAAAAAAGACGGGAAGTTGCGACCGGTACAGGATTACCGACGGTTGAACGAGATGACAATTAAAAACGATATCCTTACCACTTATTGGGGAATTAGTGGACAAATTGTCACAAGCCAAGGTATTCTCCAAGATGGACATCCGATGGGTTACAACAACGTCCGAATTAAGGAAGGTGACGAATGGAAAGCGGCCTTCCGGACCAATCGCGGACTGTTTGAGCCCTTGGTCATGTTTTTTGGCTTAACCAATTCACCGGCAACATTCCAAACTATGATGAACGACATCTTTTGCCAGGAATTGCGGAGGGATGGGTTGTCATCTACATGGATGATATTTTGGTGTTCTCAAAGTCACAGGAGGAACATACTAAACATGTAAATCGAATTTGGCCAAATTAGAAAATCACAAATTATCCCTTAAACCGGAAAAGTGTTGGTTTGATCAACCGCAAATCGATTTCCTGGGTTTGTTATTAGTACTGACTCACTTCGAATGGAAAGAGGCAAGGTCGAGGCAATTACATCCTGGCCGGAACCGACCTGTAAAAAGGAGCTGCAGCAATTCTTGGGCTTCATCAACTTTACCGACGTTTTGTACAAGGATTTGCACAGGTGGCTAAACCACTCACTAAGCTGACTGGCAAGGTGGACTGGTTGTGGACGGAACTCCAATCTGTGGCCTTTCAGGGACTGAAAGACCTTGTGGCGAGGGAGGTAGTCCTCAAAATTCCGGATGACAAAGGACAATTTCAAGTCAAAGTAGATGCCTCAGATTTTGCGATTGGTGGAATCTTGTCCCAGCAAGGAAAGGACCAGCAATGGAGGCCGGTGGCTTTTATTTCAAAGGCTCTCAATGACGCAGAACGGAATTATGAGATTTATGACAAGGAAATGCTAGCGGTGATGCATGCATTCTACGAATGGTCTCATTACCTCAAAGGAGCCAAGGAAATAGTGGAAGTCCTGACGGATCACCAAAATTTGACGTATTTTCGGAGTCGCAGAATCTAACAGAAGACAGGCACGATGGGTTACAGATCTACAGGAATATAACTTCATCATTAAGCATCGATCAGGAAAGTCCAACTCAAAGGCGGATTTACTATCCAGGCGAGCAGGACACGCAAGAGGGCAAAATGATAATGAAGTGTCATTCTCCTAAAAGAACACTGTTTGTACGACTTCTAGACGACGACCGAGCTGTTGATGAATTGTTAAGGGATGTGGCAAAAATTCCAAAGCGGCAATGGGAATTTCAAGTGCGTGAAGGATTGGAAAAGGGGGACCCAGACTATGCCATTGATAAGGGAATTGTACACTGGAAGGGGCGAATTTATAACCGGCCAACAACCGACTTCGAGAGAACTGATCGGATTAATTCACTCGGGGACATTCGGAGTAGTCAAAACATTGGAGTTGATAACCCGGATTACTGGTGGCCGAATATGTGTAAAGATATTGAGAAATACATCCCTGGATGTGAAACTTGTCAACGCGCTAAACCGGATCGACAGGCTAGGGCGGCACCGCTTCATCGAATGAGATTCCTTCGGAGCCTTGGGAGATTGTTTCTGTTGATTTGATTGGACCCTTGCCAGAATCAAAAGGCAACGACATGGTTATGGTGGTGGTGGACCGATTCACCAAGAAGGCCTACTTCCTTCCAACAACGTCGACAATCACATCGCAAGGCGTGGCAGTCTTGTTTTGAGATAACGTATTCCGAGAGCATGGAATTCCTCGGAAAGTCATCAGTGACCGGGGACCGCAGTTCGTTTCAAAGTTCATGGATGATTATATGGAATGCTGGGCATAAAGGCAAATCGATCCACAGCCTATCACCCACAGACAGATGGGCAAACGGAGCGCGTCAACCAAGAAGTCAAGGAGTTCTTGACTATGTTCGTAAATCACCGTCAAGATAACTGGAGTGATTGGTTGGCGGTGGCACAGTCTGCCATAATGACCGGTCCACGCGTCAACGGGATATTCACCGTTCTTCATGAACAACGGACGGCATCCTAATAAAGGGATAAACCCACTCCACGCGCCAAAGGTAGTTGCAGTTGAGGAACTGGCCAAGCAAGTCGAGGACGTACATGCCAAGGCCACGGAGGCGCTAAATAAACCGCAGAAGTCATGAAAAGGCGGTATGATGAAAACAAAGCGCCGGCACGGGAATACAAACCTGGGGACAAGGTTTACCTTAGTACCGAAAACTTACCCACTATCCGTGCTACAAAGAAACTTGATGGCAAGTTTGTCGTCCATTGGAAGTCGTTAAGAAGGTTGGTGCCTCCGCGTACCAGTTAAAAATCCCTGCATCATGGAAGGTGTACAACATATTCAACGAGATCCACCTCAAACCGTATAAGGAACCTGTCTTCCCACACAGAAAGACAAAGTAGCTCACGCAAGGAGTTACAAATGGTGGAAGAATCACAGGATGATGAATACGAGGTAGAAGAAGTCATGGACAGCCGAGTCAGTGGACGTGGCGGTGGATGCCTAGAATACCTTGTCAAATGGAAAAATTATCCTGTGGAAGAGTCCACTTGGGAACCCGCAGAGAACCTCGATAACGCTAAAAGGGAGGTTCAGAAATTTCACAAGGCAAACCCTAGCGCTCCGCGTCGACTCGTTAACGTACGAGACATGGACTATCGACGGTGGCAAAATCATACTCAGGTGCACGTGCCCAAACGATTGTTTGGATGGGAAAATGGCAAGTTCGAAAGGGAATACCTTGAATGACTCCAACGGAACTGGCAGCGGTGGAAAGGCGACCGCAAGTTGATTTATGACGAACCGGATACGGACAAGGCATTTGCAAGGGACCTTGCAAGAATTCCTAAAGCGATATCCTCACACTGACTTCCCGGGACGTGAAGTCTTAAGGGGGGGGTCATGTTATGACCTTAATGATTTTCTGGCGATTTCTCTATATTTTTATCTATTTTCTCTGGGGCCCTATGGACGCATAGGTATACAAGACTTGTAGGCGCCAACCCCTATGTCAAGGCGCCCATCGGTTAGGTCAGCGGTTAGTCAGCCAGGGGCTGTGCCGATAAGAAAACAATAAAGGACCGGATGGGGATACGGGCATCGCGGGAAGGCGTAGATAGTCGCCATGGTTTTGTTGCTGCGCGCGCATAGCCCTAGGGGCATGAGGCTGCTGCGCACAGACCATGGTTGGGTATATAAGGTGGTGCGTTGTAGGTAGGAGTCTCTAAGACTCTAGATAGTTTCCTCCACACCAGGTTACTACTCTATTGTGTCGAATCTATTCTTTTATCCTCACTCTTCTCATTGAGGCTTGTGGTTGTGTGTGGGCTTGTCCTAACACCGACCTGATCCGTTTGAGTATCTTGTACAGTCCGTAAAATTTGTTATCCAACTTCTTGGATGCTCATACATGAGGCAGGTGTTCTGAATTCACATACACCTTATCACCTATGTTATACTCTCGGGATGGTTGTTTGCCTTTGTTGTATTGCTTAGCCATCTGTGTCGCCGTTTTTTCCAGATTATCCGTGGCCTTATCACAGGCCTCCTTCACGTCCGCCACAAAGTCTTCCACATGTTGAACAATCTTCACCCCAAATACCCCTAAGTATAGCCTTCAACATGGCTATCACCGGTTTGACCCTTAGAGGGTTTTTCTTTTTCTTTTATTTACATATATTAGATTACAAGTCCATTACACAAATATGTACATACACTAAAAGTGTATATAAGACCTGTAGATATCCAATATACGTTCAGTTGCTCTTTCCTGCTTTCCAGCATGTGAGTATCTACACTCTATGAGTGCAAGACCTGGAGAGGTCTCTGGTCACTGTCTATGACAGTGATACAATACTCAAAACACCTGGAGAGGTGTCTGGTCACTGTCCATGACAGTGATACAATACTCTTGTCATCATGAACATATGATCCTATGTCTGACGGACATATGAGCTCATCATTCATAACAGTGACGACCACTGAGACAAACTATGTCTGACGGACATATGATTGCTGCTCAACAGGTTATGGGCCCCGGTAAGCCTGTCATTGTTGTCAATGATGACAAAACATGTCTCAAGGACATGATCAACAACAACAAAAAATTTTCATATTTTTCAAAACATTTATTTTTATGAAACAAAAATACTAATAAAACATGTTTCATAGACAAGAACTATCATATACTATGTCATCCTCCAAGACCTCTACTGGGATTGATTCCATCAACGTTTTCACTGGCATTGACTACCGCGTCTGGGCCGAAAGGATGAAATCATACCTTCTTCACATTGGATCATGGTCCATTATCAACCTCTCTTTTCCCAAACCGTCTCCTCCCAAATCCGCCACCACTGCCGTTGCAGCAGAACATAGAAAAGAACTTTGAGAATGGCAAAAATTAAATGACTCTGGTCTAGGAGCATTATGACTCAAAGTTTCAGATTCCATCAGACAACACATCACCACTGATAATCAATTGCTTTCAGCATGGAACACCCTGCAGACTAGCTATAAAAAGACAACTCCAGCACTCATTTTTGATCGTTTTCAAAAAACGGTCAAATTTCAACTCTCAGGGAAAGATCCCGTACCTGAGATTGAAAGACTAGGGTCCTACTTTGCACAGCTTACTGAAGACAAGGTCGAGATATCCGATTTCATGCAGGCTCTCATACTCACAGCAGCTCTTCCAAAAGAATGGACTGCCATCTCCACAGCCATGTTCCAATTATATGGAACAGATAAATTCACCTTCGAGGCAATCTCCGATTCTATCATTGGAGAATACTGAAGGAGCTATGCTATGAGACAGCAACATAATTTGAGAGACAAAGCAAATAAAATCAGTGGAGTAAAAAGGAAAGAAAAAGACGCGACATGGAATAATCAGAAAAAGGATGACAACAATCAGCATCAGGGTTCTGACGAATCCAGAGAACAAAGACCTTGCCCTCACAAGGGTTTCAGAGGCAAGGGAAAGAAACGCGCCCAAGAAGCAGACGTTCCTCCTGAATCTGATCAGGAGCACAATGCTGTCGAGATCATATCTCCGGCTCTTTCCATTGCAGCAAGAAATGTACAGAACCGCATGCTCCCACCAGCTGCCCAATTCACGGGTCAGTCACAAACCCGAAAGGGTGTATGGGACAAGTCTAATAAGACCAGATTGCTTGCAGAATGCATCGGCATCACACCCATGACGGAAACGTTAAAAATACTCGATACTCACAAAAGATGAAATATCTTTTGAACCGCCTCACAAACAAAAAAGATCTGAGATAGATCTTGACTACTCAACTGTGGGAAATCCACAAGACGTTTTGGAAGAAATGTTGTTTGAAGACGGAGATAAAGATTATGACATCCTGATGGATCCTTTTGACGAACCAATGGATCCACTCTTTGATGACGATGCTGTAAGCCTCGGTGACAAGTTAAGTCATTCATTTGTCAATAGAGAAACTACTAAACACTTTTTACAGCGATATGGTAGTATCAATGTATATAATGAAAATATACATTATTTTTCTCATTGCAATAATTGTGTGAAATGTAAAGAAAATGAGTTGTCATGGATTCTTGATTCAGGAGCATCATTGCATTTTACACACAATCAAAATGACTTCTTATATTATTGACAATTGATTGATAAAAGGTTTGTACAAACTGCTGCTAAAGGAAAAACTTTACAGATACTAGGTGTAGGAGCCGTTATAATCAAAATTACTGTTAATGGAAAAGCAGATATAAAATTGATCAGGCCAGTCTTTTATATTCCAGATATGGATACAAGATTACTTTCCATGGGAACTTTCCTAAATCAAGGGTATTCCCTTTCAGGAAATAAAGATCATATCAATCTTATTAAAGAATCATCAATCATAAGATTCTCACCACATGAAAAAGGACAAACCATATATTGGTTAGATTCCGAAATTCATAATGAATCAATAAATGTTGTGACACGAAAACCTGATTTTCATATATGGCATAAACAATTGGGACATCCACAAGCTGAAGTAATCTGAAAAGGAAAAATTCATTTAGATGGATTCCCAAATATTCCAGTTCCAAAACAGAAACAAATATGTTCAGGATGCGCAAAAGGAAAAATGCAAATTAAATCATTTCCAGAATCACAAAGTAGAGCATCGTCTCCTTTTGATTTAATACATTCAGATCTTAAAGAAATCTCAACGATATCATATCACAAATATAAATATTTTGTGACATTTATTGATGATTTCTCTGGACATTTATGGATTGGTTTATTAAAAAAGAAATCCAATATGGAACTTTTGCTAAAACAATTTGTTGCATTAATAAAAAACAAATATGGAATATTGCCAAAGAAATGGTGGTTTGACGGAGGAAGTGAATTCACTAAAAGTGAAAAATATCTCAAAGATCTCGGGATTGAGATCCAGAAATCACTTCCATATACATCACAACAAAATGGAAGAGCTGAATGAATGAATCGAACTATTTGGGAAAAGTCACAATCCCTTAGATTCGATGCATGCTTACCACAGTCATGGTGGGAATTTGCACTTGAACATGCAGTATACCTATATAATAGGACTCCCATAGCTCGCAATAAATGGCAGACACCATATTTTCTTATTGAAAAGAAAAAACCGAATGTATCAGATTTGCAAGTGTTTGGATGCCAAGCTTATGTATATATTCCTGCTAAATGCAGACAAAATAAGCTTGAAGCTAGATCTAAGATGATGATCTTTCTAGGATATAAAAATGGAATGAAAGGATACAAATTTATGAATCCTGAAAATAATACCATTTTTATGGGAACAACTGGAGTTTTTGACGAAACAAAATTTCCAAAATGTCGAAACTCTGATCTAATTCCCACATTCCTTAATCCAGAGGAAGAGTTTGAGGATCTCATGCCAGAAATACCTCATGAAATGTCTAACAAACACAATACATCAGATGAAGAAGATTCATCAAAGTCAGAGAGTGATAGCAACTCATCTGATGAATCTAGTATATCTCCCAAAGGAAAGGGATCTGATAGTTCAGATGACAATTCAGGAAGTGATGATTCAGATAACTCCGGAAGTAATTCTGGAAGTGACAATTCAGATGATCAAAGAGAAATTGAAGAAGATTTATTTGCTCCTTCAAGACCCTCATCTCCAGGTCCATCGAGACCAACCAGAAATAGATGACCAGTCAATCAACCAGATAATGTCTATGGAGATAAAGATCCAGTTGAAATCGAAAAAAATGATAGAAGAACAAAATTAAATTGTTTCACAATTAATAAATTATTATCAAGTGCAATTCCTATCAACGAAACAGCAAATACAGCTGTACCTGAACATCATCACGAGATATTTCGCTTACCAATCAGCAAACAAAAAGATTGGATAAACACCGAAAAGAAAGAATGGGATATGCTCATCAAAAGAGGCATAATAATAAATCTACAACATCTCCCTGAAGGTCAAAAAGCTATAGGTTGCAGATGGGTTTATGTCCAAAAAGATGATGGACGTAAAAAAGCTTGTCTAGTTGCCCAGGGTTTTTCCCAAATAGATGGCATTGATTACGATGAAATATTCTCACCAGTTGTAAGATATGAGACATGTCATCTCATACTTGCACTTGCAGCACTAGAAAAACTATATGTATCATTTCTAGATGTGACTGCTGCTTTCCTATATGGAAAACTGGACAAAGAAATATATATGAAACAACCACCAGGTTTATAAATAAAGATAAAAAAGACATGGTATATAAATTATATTGTGCACTTTATGGATTAAAACAAGCTTCTTTAGCTTGGTGGAAATCATTAGACGAATCAATGGAAAAAATGGGCTTTATACGAATACATTTGGATGCGGGTGTATTTGTTTTTAAACAAGGATCTAACATTGTCATAGCAATAATCTATGTTGATGACTCAATGTTCTTGGGATCTAACAAAATCATAACATTGTGTAAAAAGCAAGAATTTATGAATAGATGGGAATCTAGAGATTTAGGAGATCTCATTGATGGTCAAACAAATTTTTTTTATCATTCCAAATAAAGAAACAAGGAGATAAAATTACCATCGATCAAAAACCCTATTTGCATAAAGTAATCCAGAGATTAGGAATGAGTGATGCTATGCATATAAACACTCCACTTCCCACTGGATATGAACCAATGACAAATGATCAACCACTAGATCATAAGATTAGATCACAATATCAATCAGTTATTGGATCATTACTATATTTAATGATCGGAACGAGACCAGATATATGTTTTGCTGTGATAAAAATGTCTCAATTTTCAGCAAATTCATCGTCAGATCATTTAAAACATGCAATAGGAATGGCTAGATATCTAGCAAAAACTGCAGATCTCTTCATTAAATATGACAGATCATTAAGATCTGGCCTAATGAGCTATACTGACTCAGATTGGGCTTCAGATAAAAATGATTGACATTCCACATCCGGATTCTTTACTCTTTTATCAGGAGGAGTAATATCTTGGACATCAAGAAAACAGAAAACAGTGGCACTATTGTCAACAGAGGCTGAATACATGGCCTTATCTGACTGTGCTAGAGAAAATAAATGGATTAGATCAATACTAAGTGAAATCCATTTTCCTATAACAATTGCGCCTATCTATGGCAATAATATGGGATCTCTATTCATTGCAAATAACCCTGTTACTGAAAAACGTTCAAAACACATTGATATTAAATATCATTTTATACAAAAACTCATAAAAAAGAAAGAGATAGAATTACAATTCATTCCAGGATCTGAAAATCCTGCTGATATTCTGACTAAAAATCTTGGTCAAATATTATTCGAAAAATTCACACCAATGTTAGGTTTATCAGAATCATTGAATTGATTACTGATGGCCCTGGAGTTGGGCCTTAAACTGCTTCATTTTACTGCGATAAAGAGACCAGCCTATCACTGTAGAGATTACTCCAGTTGAACAAAGAATGTTGAACAACTTTATCATTATGGGAAAAAATAAGAAACCCCGCAGTAAAAAACAACAACCTATTCTGACAATTGGAGGACACTCCAATGTCGGACACGAATGTGAGCGCTCGTCTCATTGTCATTTTGAGGAACCCACACCTCCACCACCTAAAAAACCACAGCCTAGGATCACAATGACTCCAGCTGTTGCCATATGGATGGATCAAGCCCTTCAAGGACAAGATCCTTGGAAATTTCCTCCCAAAGCTTTCTGGGCTTGGCAATTAAAGGAAAGATGGAGATGTGAGGGAATCTCTGGCCACATTTCTTTCGAAGATTTTTGAAAGAATATATGCACCTCTTCTTGCAGGCCTGTGAGAAGATCTTTACTAATCAGTACATGACTGTACAGATTATGGGGGGGGTTGAACGATCTTCACCCCAAATACCCCTAAGTATAGCCTTCAACACGGCTATCACCGGTTTGACCCTTAGAGGGTATTTCTTTTTCTTTTATTTATGTATATTAGATTACAAGTCCATTACACAAATATGTACATACACTAAAAGTGTATATAAGACCTGTAGATATCCAATATACGTTCAGTTGCTCTTTCCTGCTTTCCAGCATGTGAGTATCTACACTCTATGAGTGCAAGACCTGGAGAGGTCTCTGGTCACTGTCTATGACAGTGATACAATACTCAAAACACCTGGAGAGGTGTCTGGTCACTGTCCATGACAGTGATACAATACTCTTGTCATCATGAACATATGATCCTATGTCTGATGGACATATGAGCTCATCGTTCATAACAGTGACGACCACTGAGACAAACTATGTCTGACGGACATATGATTGCTGCTCAACACCACAGCCTTCACCGGTGTCGTTTTGACTGGGTTGAACCACTTTCAAGGGTGTTTCCCATAATTCAGGTAGAATGGTGAGTACCCCATTGACAAGTTTTCCCTGTCATTGTGACAAAACTGGGCTAAAGCCAAGTGCTCACTCCAGTCATCTTGTTTGTTGTTTGTATACATCGCCAGGAATTCCCGTACTTCTTGATTTACTTGTTCCGTCTGTCCGTCCATTTGAGGATGATATGCTGTGGATGGATTTGCTTCAATACCCAACAGCTTGTACAGTTCCCTCATGAACTGGGAAACAAATTGACTCCCCCTGTCACTGATGACTCGATTTGGTAGTCCATGTTCTCTGAACACATTATCCCTAAACAGTCTTGCCACTCCTAATGATGTAATGGTGGCATTCGTTGGTAAGAAGAATGCTTTCTTTGAGAAGCGATCCACTACCACCATAATCATGTCGTAGCCTTTTGACTCTGGGAATGGTCCCATAAGGTCCACCAAAATCTTGCCAGGGTTGCACTGGAACATTTAATGGTTTCAGCGGCACTGCCCTCTTTGTCCTGTCTGGCTTGACTGTCTGACATGTTCTACATCCCTTCACATACAACTTGACGTCCTGAGCCAATCTTGGCCACCAATAATTCCAAGTAATCACCTCGATGGTTTTTTCCACTCCGTAATATCCCCATTGGTGGTGTGTGCTCATGATTGTCTCCCAGATCCGACTGTTGACTGGCACATAAATTCGATTTTTCCATGTGACCAGTCCGTTCTCCTCTTTCCATTCTCTGCTATCATCTTTCAGGCCCTCCAGGACCTGTCGCTCCCACTGTCTCTTGTTGATTTTGGCAATGTCCTTTTCTATATCCGACAACACCCTGTCATCATTGTAGAGCCGGACAAAAAGATCTTCCTTGAGAAGGATGACCCCTTCATTGTCAATCTCCTCCCCCTTATGGTCTGTCCTCTGTGACAGAAGATCCGCTTTGGAGTTGGATTTTCCTGGCCGATGTCTGATAGTGAAATTAAACTCTTGTAAATCCAGAATCCATCGCGCTTGACGTCGGTTAATATTCTGCGGCTTCCTGAAATACATGAGGTTTTGATGATCCATTAAAACCTCCACCAGGACTTTTGTGCCTTTGAGATAATGTGACCATTCATAAAAGGCATGCATGACCGCCAGCATTTCCTTATCATATATTTCGTAATTCCTTTCTGCAGGATTTAATGATCTTGAAATAAAGGCTACCGGTCTCCAAGTTCCGTCTGTCTGTTTGAGACAGAATGCCGCCAATTGCAAATTCCGACGCATCCACCTCTACATGGAATTGACCCTCGTCTGCTGGTATTGCCAATACCACCTCTTCGGCTACACAGGTCTTCAACCCATCAAACGCCTTTTGCTGAGTCTCAGTCCATTCCCACTCTTCTTTACCCGTCAGCTTGGTTAATGGTTTTGCTATCAAAGCAAACCCCCGTACAAAGCGTCAATAAAAGTTCACAAAACCAAGAAATTGTTGAACATGTTTCTTGCATTTTGGAACTGGCCAATCTACAATTGCTTTCACCTTTGCTTTGTCCATACTGATCGAGTCATGAGATATAATGAGACCCAGAAATTCAATAGTTGGTTTGTCAAACCAACACTTCTCCGGTTTCAATGACAACTTGTGATTTTCAAGTTTTGCCAAAATCCTGTTGACATGTGCCGTGTGACTTTTCTGATCTGCTGAGAAGACCAAGATGTCATCCATGTAAATGACAACCCATCCTTCTGCAATTTCCTCTCTGAAGAGATCATTCATCATCGTCTGAAAAGTCGCCGTTGAATTTGTCAACCCAAAAAACATAACTAGGGGCTCAAAGAGTCCCCGATTGGTCCAGAAGGCTGCCTTCCACTCGTCACCCTCTTTGATCCAAATGTTGTTGTATCCCCATTGAATGTCCATTTTTGAAAAGACCTTCGTGTGTGACAACTTGTCAATTTACTCAGATATCAGTGGTAATGGATACCGATTCTTGATGGTCATCTCGTTCAACTTTCGGTAATCCTGTACTGGTCGTAGTGCTCCATCCTTCTTTTTAACAAAGAAGAAGGGAGATGCCATGGGTGATTTGCTTGAGCGAATCCTTCCTGTGTCCAAATTTTCTTTGAGAAACTCCTCGAGTTTCTCCTGTTCCTCCTTGCTTAATGCATATATTTTGCAATCCAACAGCTTTGATCCTGGAACGAGTTCAATTGCGTGATCCCAAGGCCTTCGAGGTGGTAACTCATCAAAGGTCTGCTTCTCAAACACCTTCCGGTGACTTAAGTAGTGTTTTGGAACTACTTCATCAAGGGTCCTTTTGATGGTATGTTCCGATGCAATTTTTGTTGCCATGGACTCGTAAGCTCTGATCCATTTCTTCACGCATCACTGCTAACAATCGGTCTCCCTCTTCAAGATGCATGCCGTGCTCGCTCTCCTCATCCTTGTCCTCTGTTTCTTCGGGTTCCTCGGAGTGTGTATCTGGTTGGCATACACCCAGACACCAATTGAAGTGAAGTGAGTTCTTTTGCCAATTCACTTCTGGGTTGTTGTTAGGACTAATCCCACACAACCCACAAGCCTCGTTGAGACGAGATAGAGAAAAGAGGTTTATTGACACAGTAGATAAGTAAGCTGGGTGAGAGCAAACTATCTAGAGTCTTAGAGACTCCTACCTACAACGCACCACCTTATATACCCCAACCATGGTCTGTGCGCAGCAGCCTCATGCCCCAAGGGCTATGCACGCGCAGCAACGAAACCATGGCGACTATCTACTCCTTCCCGCGATGCCCATGTCCCCATCCGGTCCTTATTGTCTTCTTATCGGCACAGCCCCTGGCTGACTAACCACTGACTTAACCAATGGGCGCCTCGACATAGGGGTTGGCGCCTACAAGTCCTGTATACCTATGCGTCCATAGGGCCCCAGAGAAAATAGATAAAAATATAGAGAAATCGCCAGAAAATCATTAGAGTCATAACATGACCCCCCCTTTAAGACTTCACGTCCCGGGAAGTCAGTGTGAGGATATTGCTTTAGGAATTTTTGCAAGGTCCCTTGCAAACGCCTTGTCCGTATCCGGTTCATCGTAGATCAATTTGCGGTCACCTTTCCACCGCTGCCAGTTCCTTTTAAGTTTTTCAAGGTATTCCCTTTCAAACTTGCCATTTTCCCATCCAAACAAACGTTTGGGCACATGCGCCTGAGTGTGATTTTGCCATTGACGGTATTCCATGTCACGTACGTTGACAAGTCGATGCGGAGCACTTGGATTGGCCTTGTGAAACCTTTGAACCTCTTTCTTAGCGTTATCGAGGTTTTCAGCGGGTTCCCAAGTGGATTCTTCTACAGGATAATTTTTCCACTTGACAAGATATTCCAAACGCCCTCCACCACGTCCACTGACTCGACTGTCCATGACTTCCTCAACCTCGTATTCGTCATCCTGTGATTCTTCCACCATTTGTAACTCTTTGCGTTGAGCTACCTTGTCCTTTTGAGTGGGGAAGACAGGTTCTTTGTACGGTTTGAGGTGAACCTCGTTGAACACGTTATACACCTTCCATGAAACCGGGATTTTCAACTGGTATGCGGATGCGCCGACCTTTTTCACGACTTCCAAGGGACCAACAAACTTGCCATCAAGCTTTTTTGTAGCGCGAATAGTAGGCAAGTTTTCCGTGCTGAGATAAACCTTGTCACCAGGTTTGTATTCTCGTGCGGGTGCCTTATTTTCATTGTACCGCCTTTTCATAGTTTCAGCGGTTTTATTCAGCGCTTCTGTTGCCTTGGCATGTACGTCCTCAACCTGCTTGGCAAGTTCCTCAACTGCTACGACCATCGGTGTGTGAAGTGGGTTTACCCCTTTATTGGGATGACGTCCATTGTTCATGAAAAATGGTGAATACCCCGTCGACGCATGTACCCAATCATTGTGGCAAAATTGCGCCACTGCCAACCAGTCACTCCAATTGTCCTGTCAATGATTGACGAACATAGTCAGGAACTCCTTGACTTCTTGGTTGACACGCTCCGTTTGTCCATCCGTCTCAGGATGATAGGCCGTTGATCGATTCGCCTTTATGCCCAGCATTCCATATAAGTCATCCATGAATTTGGAAACGAACTGCGGTCCTCGATCACTGATGACTTTTCGGGGAATTCCATGCTCTTGAAATACATTGTCTCGAAATAGGACTGCTACCCCTTGGGACGTGATGTTGGACGTTGTAGGCAAGAAATATGCCTTCTTGGTAAATTGGTCCACTACCACCATGACCATGTCATTGCCTTTTGATTCTGGTAAGGGTCCAATTAAGTCCACGGATACGATTTCCCAAGGTTCTAAAGGAATCTCGTTTGATGTAATGGAGCGGCCCTAGCCTGAATCAGGTTTAGCACATTAACAAGTTTCACATCCAGGAATGTATTTTTCAATGTCCTTGCGCATGTTTGGCCACCAGTAATCCCGAGTTATTAGTTCCAGTGTTTTGACGACTCCAGAATGTCCCCATGAGTGAATCAGGCCAATCAATTCCCCCCTAATTCGATTGTTGGTGGGTATATAAATGCGTCCCTTCCATTGCACTATTCCTTTGTCAATGGCATAGTCCGGTCTCCCTTTTCCAATCCTTCGCGCACTTGAGATTCCCATTGTCGCTTTGGAATTTTCGCCACGTCTTTTAACAATTCATGACAGCCCAATCGTGTCCAGAAGTCTTACAAACAGGTGTTCCTTCAGGAGAATGACACCTTCATTATTGTTTTGCCCTCGGGCATGTCCTGCTCGCCTGGATAATAAGTCTGCCTTTGAGTTGGACTTTCCCGATCGATGCTTAATGATGAAGTTATACTCTTGCAGGTCTGTAACCCATCGTGCCTGTCTTCGGTTTAGATTCTGTGACTTTCGAAAGTACGTCAAATTTTGATGATCCGTCAGGACTTCCACTATTTCCTTGGCACCCTTGAGGTAATGAGACCATTCGTAAAATGCATGCATTACTGCTAGCATTTCCTTGTCATAGATCTCATAATTCCGTTCTGCATCATTGAGAGCCTTGGAAATAAAAGCCACCAGCCTCCATTGCTGGTCTTTACCTTGTTGGGACAAGATTCCGCCAATCGCAAAATCTGAGGCATCCACTTCGACTCGAAATTGTCCCTCGTCATCAGGAATTTTGAGGACTACCTCCCTCGCCACAAGGTCTTTCAGTCCCTGAAAGGCCTCAGATTGGAGTTCCGTCCACAACCAGTCCACTTTTCCAGTCAATTTAGTTAATGGTTTGGCCACCTGAGCAAATCCCTGCACAAAACGCCGGTAGAAATTAATAAATCCCAGGAATTGCTGTAGTTCCTTTTTACAAGTTGGCTCTGGCCAGGACATAATTGCATCAACTTTGCCTTTTTCCATTCAAATTGAGTCTATACTGATGACCAATCCCAGGAAGTCGATCTGTGGTTGATCAAACCAACACTTCTCCGGTTTTAGGGAAAGTTTATGATTTTCCAACTTTGCCAAGATGCGGTTGACGTGGCCCGTGTGTTCCTTTTGAGACTTTGAGAAAACCAGAATGTCATCCATGTAAATAACAACCCATCCTTCAGCAATTTCCTGTCGGAATATATGTTCATCATGGTCTGAAATGTTGCCGGTGAATTTGTTAATCCGAAGAACATGACCAGTGGTTCAAACAACCTGCGATTGGTCTGGAAAGCCGCTTTCCATTCGTCGCCTTCCTTAATTTGGATGTTGTTGTATCCCCAGCAGATATCCATCTTTGAGAAAACCTTTGCTTGTGACAACTTATCAACCAGTTCTCCAATTAGTGGTAAAGGATATCGATTTTTTATTGTCATCTCATTCAACTGTCGGTAATCCTGGACAGGCCGTAATTTTCCATCTTTCTTTTTGACGAAAAAGAATGGAGATGCCATTGGGGATTTACTTGGTTGAATGCGTCCTGATTCCAAATTCTCCTTAAGGAATTCGTCCAATTGCGCTTGTTCGTCCCTATTTAGTGGATATATTTTACAGTCCACTGCTTTCGAACCAGGCACTAGCTCGATCGCATGATCCCAAGGGCGTCGCGGTGGCAGCTCATCAAACGTTTCCTTTTCAAAAACCTTGCGATGTCCTAAATAATGTTTTGGCACCACTTCTTCCAATGAACGCTTCGTTGCCGCTTTTGCCTCTTTTGCCGCTATATCGTAGCTACGGACGGGTTTTCAACTCTGGTTCCCCAATGTGTACTGTGAGAAGTTTTTCACCATCCTCAAGTGGTTCCATGGGATCCACTTCGTCTTCTGGATTTTCAACGTGAGAACAATCCCAACATGTTCCTGGACATCTGGTAAACTGTACTTCTTGTTTCTTCCAGTCCATCACCGGATTGTGATGCTGCAACCAATCGTGTCCTAAGAAGATGTCCGTTTTCCCCAGTCCGGCAACCCGCATTCAATAATTTCTTCATGGCTCCCTATCGCAATTTGAACTGGACCATATATTCTAAGCTCCCTAGTGCGTTTCGGGTTCCATCCGCATTGTAGACCAGCATTGGTCAAAGAAGCTTTCGTTTATTGAGTTTGTGTCATTCCACAAACTCTGTACTAACACAGGACCCTGTGCATCCTGAGTCCACTAGTGCGATAATGTTAATTTGCGCCCCAGTGTCCATTGTTGTGATAGTTCCTTTCAAATTCATTTCCTGTTGCCCTGTAGCTTTGATGACATTCTGTCTTAACTTTGTTAGGTTCCATAACGCCTCGGCTTCCGATTGCTTGTTCAACTCATTAACCAAGCTTTCAGTTGCTTTGTTGAGACGTTTGTTGTGAACCCATTCTTTTAGACACGCACCGCGGTATCGTTATCTTGTTGCCAAATCCTTCTCAGCACCCATGCGGGTGACCATGTTTTTATTCTGGGTTTTGCGCTCACACTTAGGTTTCGAATCCGATGGACATATGACGAGCATTCATATAATAATTCAGGTATATTAATACAAGAATCTGTGTCTGAGATCGAAACTCTATCAGCCAGCAGTGCGGAGCGCTTGCCTACTGGCTGTCGCCAAAACCCTTTTCCTTGCCATATTCCTTCCATTGCTCCTCAGTGAGCTCTTCCACCTTTAATTCTCGAATACAGCTTTTCCCTTCTCTTTCCTATTGAACCGCTTTGGTTCCGGGCAGTCCCTGGCAAAGTGTCCTTCTTTGCCACAATTGTAGCATGCCCCTGTGCGTCGTTTTGCTTTGTCTACATCCATGGCATTTGGGTCTCTACTGGTTTGACATTGTGGGCATGCTGTGCTGTATTGGGGCCTTGCTTTCTTTGGCCACTGGTGTTTCCTTGTATTTGTTACGGCTTTTCTTCTTGCCATATGCCTCCTTCGCCCTGCGATATACCTGCGCCAATTGCACTGCCCGATCCTGAATTGTTTTCAGGGATGCATCATCCGCCAGGTTTCCATGTCTGATCAGCTCCGCACCCAATGCAGGGTTGATCCTATTAAGGAAGTGATCCTTGAGCGCATTTTCGCCCCATCCAACCAACGGTGATAGCGCGTTGAACTTGATGATGTAATCCTGTATTGGAGTATTTTGTTGCTCTAATTTCATCAAGTCGTCGGTGGCATGTTGTTTGGTTTCCGTAGACATGAAAAATTCATGCATTTCTGTTTTGAAAGCCGCCCAAGTTGTCCATGGATATTTATTCATGTTGGGTGGGCGCATCCATTGCAACGGTTGATCTTCTGGTTGTAAGGGGGCTCGGTGCCCGTTATTTACCTCCGCCCATGTAAGATCTGATGGATACCTTGTCAGAGCACACGCATGCTTGCCTTCATACTCCTCATCCGCTTTTTGAATTTCCTGGAGTTTGACTCCAGCCCATTCCCCAGCACGGTTTCCTTTGCCTTTCCTGGTATGATACAAACAAATAACAATGCGTCTCCGGACCGTTGTTTCCCGTGCCAACGTAAAATAGACCTCCATTGTGCGCAGCCAATTGTCTACCTGACTTGGATCACCCTCGAAGTGATCGGGCATCTCAGCCTTTGTCAATGGAGCTGGGGAAGGTCAGGGTGCGTTCGTTGCCACTCTTCCAGGACATTAGTAAGGAGTTGGCCAAATCCATTGACTGTTGCCATTCTGGACTCCTCGATGTCGTCGATCTGCTGTTGTCTTTCGGCTACGTCATCCTGGTTTGTCCCGGTCAAGGGAATTTGCGGCGGTAAGGGGTGTGGCATGACCTGCATGTATCCGATTAGGAAATCCCTGAGTCCTATGGCCATTTGAACAGTCCATTGAAAAGCACTGACATGGTATTGTCCATACCCTTTGAGGATCCAATCCTCCATCTGAGTCCATGCATTGAGGCCCTGAGACACACGCTCCACATGGATGCATCCTTTGCACCCATATGTTTTTCAAGCTCTTACATTTGCCTGTAGATTTCTCATTTGTTGATCAAACTGATAGATCTCTTGGATCTGCGGGTATGCCGGCCACTCAAACTTGTTCCAGTGCTGTTTCTTGAACATCACCAAAATGCAGAATCCCGGGATGTCTGGGTGTAGAATTTCACTACTCAATTTGGCTACAGGATATGGATATGCGTGCTCTACTTCATTGGCTACTGTTCTATGCCAGTGGTCTATTTCTTGTCGTTTCTGTGCTTGGTCCAAGTTACTGGGTCCCGTTCTATCATCCAGTCTTCTGCCGTTGTCACCGGTCCGTCATGCCAGTTCCAATCTCCGCCGCGGGTACGCATAATTGCGTTGAAACTCCGCTTTCTTGGCTTTGATTGCCTCGGCGTATGTGGGAACCTTTGGTGGAACCGGAGGTGGCGTAGACTGTTTTGAGGTCCTGGGGGGGTAGATCCAGTGATCAGGTACAAGACCGGGTTAGGCTTGCTAACACGTACAGGGACACTGGATAACTCCGCGTCACCACCCTCACATTTTGATGGACAGGGTCGATCCAGTGTAAGAACGGGCCTTCTTCTTTTTTTGTTTTGGCAGAAGAAGCCCTTGCCTCCCCATCGGGCTCGCTTATTGTACATTCCCCTGGCAATCATCTTGTTGATGCTACCCCAGTCCCAGATGTCGTCACCGTCTTCTATCCGGATCATGAATTCTTCTAGTACATGAAACCGATCGCGCTGGCAGTTGTCTTGGAGACTAAACCGAGCGAATGGATTTTGGAGTTCGGTGTTCCATGAAGCGATTTCTGTAACGGTGGGCCACTCCAGCCAATGGTATAGATCATAATATTCGGGCTTGAATAAGTACATGTAACAGTACCCGGGTTTTCGCCAATGATAGTTAGGGCGATCCACATTTGTTGGGACTCCTGGCAGTATGACCCGTTCCTGGTTTTCTACCCAATGATCGGTATATTCCTTCTTGGTCCGAATTCCCCAATCGGCTAGGTGTAGGTCCATGAAGTCTTCCCATTCAGGAAGCATTACTCCATCATTATCGGGCCCCGTGTGATTTTCCAAAGAATTAGGTTCTGTAACCGGAGATGTACTTGATGGCTGTTTTCTCCATTCGTACATGTTAAGGGCATACCATGTCATGCGGCCTGAGTGTTTAGCTTTGATGTTGCCATTTGAGGCATGCATCAATTTGTTTCGTTCCTTGGCCGTTAAGACCAGACCGTCGTGTTTGAGCGTAAACACATTGAATCCTTGGAGTAACAATAACATGTTGGAGGGTGAATCAAACACCGCCTCCCTAACATCCGGTTGGTCCACAAGCTGCTCAACCACCTGCTCGAGCACTCGGTGATCAGCCTCCAGTTCCCGTTCCATCTGCTGGAACTTCTGTTTTTGTTGTAGCGCCTCACACTTCTCTTGCATGAGGATTTCCCATGCTTCTTCTTGCTCTCGGAAGGCCACCTCCTCGAGCACTTGTCTTTCATAGGCTGCTCTGCACAGCCTGAGCTTTTCTATACAGCGCTGCTCCTTGCGCCAAAAGTACCATGCGCGGACATGCGCATCGTTTTGTCGGTAGTCGACTGTCTTAGCCGACTCGGTTTGTTGTTGGGGCAAAGGGCACCCCGCCACCCATTCTAGATCGAAAATTTTCCCGATCTCCATCAAGGACATAGCTGCCCTTGGCAAAACGTAATTGAACAATCACGTAACTATCTAGAGTCTTAGAGACTCCTACCTACAACGCACCACCTTATATACCCCAACCATGGTCTGTGTGCAGCAGCCTCATGCCCCAAGGGCTATGCGCACGCAGCAACAAAACCATGGCGACTATCTACTCCTTCCCGCGATGCCCATGTCCCCATCTGGTCCTTATTGTCTTCTTATCAGCACAGCCCCTGGCTGATTAACCGCTGACTTAACCAATGGGCGCCTCAACATAGGGGTTGGCGCCTACAAGTCCTGTATACCTATGCGTCCATAGGGCCCCAGAGAAAATAGATAAAAATATAGATAAATTGCCAGAAAATCATTAGAGTTGTAACAGTTGTGGTATTTCAACCAATCGTGTCCTAAAAACACGTCTGTCTTCCCTAGCAAGGACACTCCAAACTCCCACGTCTCTGTGTGAGTTCCTATTTTCAGCTTTAGCTGTACCATCTCGGACAGCTTTCCATCCACATTTTCCGAACCATCCACGTTGTATACAGGAATCGGGTGGGCGAGCTTGCATGTGTTGAGATTGTTCCTCTTCACGAAGTCCCGGTTTACACACAAGCCCATGCACCCCGAATCCAACAGGGCCGTTACCAACATCCGTTTTCCAGTCATAACTTCTGTGACCAACACCGGTATGTTTAATTGTCTTTTCCCAGTGCCTACAACATATTTCTTATGGTACTTCAAGTTATGCAAGTACCACATTGCGCTTTCTTCCGTCTCCTGATTCAAATTGCGGACCATCTCCTTCGTCACTTCTCCCTGTCGCAATTTGTGACTCCATGTCTTTAGAGACTCCAGGGCTTGGGGTATGGGTTGTTCCCATATCCACCTCACCATCCATGGAGTCTGCCAGGGCTTCAAGCGAGATCCTACTGCTCGGATAGGTTTGCTTCTGATTTTTGATTCCTTAGACTTCATTTCATATTCAATACAATTCAAATCAATTGAATTCTGTATATTATTACATGAACTAGAAATGTTGTCCGTGCTCGTTTGGTCGGAACCTTTGCCGTTCGAGCTTCTCAAAAACCCTTCTCTTTTGCCCATTCAGCAATTGCCTTTGCATCCTCTTCCATCGTATCCTCATTGAGGAAATCCTTCCATCCCATTTCTCTAATTCTCGCCTTCCCTTTCCATTTCCTGGGCTCCTTGCAGTCCCTACTGAAGTGCCCTTCCTTGCCACAGTTGTAGCAAGTCAATACCCACTTTTTCCTATCTATGTCCATAGTGTTCAGATCTGGCCTTTGTGATGTTGACGCTGCAGTTGGGGGTGGTCCCCTGGTTGCTCCATTGAAGCAGTTCACAGGCGTTGGTGCTGCCCTATTTTGGGCTCCCTGCGGTGCGATGTACTGCGTGCGCATTGTCAGTCGTGCCACGTTTCCATAAAACGCCCTTGCATCTCTCCACGCCTTGTTCAACTCCATTGCTTTGGAGTACCATTGTTCCAAATCTCCTACTGTCGCTCCATCTCCTGGTGCTCCATTCTCCACTATCCTCAAACCCAACTGCGGGTTGAGACCTCAACAAAACTGCACCACCAGCGCAATCTTGTTATATCCCGTGAGGGTGGCTAGACCCCTGAAGTCTATGATATAGTCTTCAGTGTGACATTTCCCCTGCAACAAGTTCTGAATCTTCCTTATTGTGTCGTCTCTGGTTTCCGTTGTGAGGAAAAATGTCTTCATTTGCTCTTCAAAGTCTGGCCAATGTTGAAACGGCTGTCTGTTCCTTAACAGCTCCTGAATCCATGGAGCTGTCTGATGAACCGCCGTTCCTCCATCTATCAGGTTTGCTATGCCCGTTATTTCTTGAGCATATGTGGTCTCCGCCCGGTACGTTCCTGCCAGTTGTCTGGCGTCTCTTTCTTCTAAATACTCCAACACTTGTTGGAGTTTTATCCCTGCCCAGTTCCCAGCTCGGTTCGCCTGTCCTCCTCTTATCCTCTGTAGAGCTGTTATCACCATTACATCCAGCGAGTCCATTTGCGTCAGCCGGAAGTATGCTAGCATCTGCCGTAGCCAGTTGGCTACCTGGTCTGGTTGCCCTTTGTAGTAGGCCGGCGGCTCCTGTCTGGGTTGTGGCATCCTGTGTGGTCTGGGACCCCTTATTGTTTCCAGGATGGTGTTGGTAGACTCGGCGAGGTTGGTCGCCATCTGCCTTTGCGTTGCCGCTGGTGCTGCTTCCCACGCTGCGTTGGTTGCCTCCTGACCAAAGATCGGCAGATAAGACATGATAAAGGCAATGATTGCCACTATCAATGCCTCAGTGATATTGAACCCTACAGAGAAGTGGTGTTGGGCTCCACTTCCTTTCTCCTCTAGCAACCTCGTGCTTAGCAAGCCAGTTGCGCTTGGCGTTACATGGTACTTTCATGTCATGAAACTGAAGACCACTTGAACCCTCATCTCTGGGTTCCTGAGTTCCAGCTCATAGCTGGCAATCGTTGCCCATGACGGGTTTTGCAGCCATGCAAAAGTGTTCCAGTGTTCTGGCTTGAGTAGCCATATGTAACACAGACCCAGTGTCTCGGGTCCATAGCTGTTGTATCCTGCTGGTGGTAACAATTCCTGAGTTGCTCTTTCTACACGATGCCTCCACGCATCCATGTCTATCCTCGTGACTGGTATCAAGGTCCTTTGAGTACTTAATTCCTCGAGGAACCAGTCACCCAGTACTCTTCCGTAACGGTCGACCATCATCTGTCTTGTGACGCGTCTTGTAACCATCACTAAGTCCCTGGGGTAAACCACCTCATCAGCGTGCTCAGCGCCGACCTTGAAATTCTTGATCCTGTACTTCCACGTGACAAGCTTGTCGATTTGCTCCCAGTTGTAAATCTTAAATTCCCAATTGGGTCACTTCTCCATGTCCCAATAAGGGATCACATGGTAGATTGCTTCAGGATCATCGTCATCCATGTCTAAGCCAAATATGGCATTCTCCTTTCGGAGTTCCGGTTCCCAGTTGGCGATCTGTTTGATTGTCAGATATGCTGGCCAGTCGTACTTGTCATAGTACTCTTTTTTGAAGAGATACATATAGCAGTATCCCTTGTGCTCCCATGGCTTGATTCGTGCAGTCATCTGACTGTACAGTTTGGTCCGCCTAGGTGGCGCCGGCTTCTTCACTGGTCCCGGTAACCCCGGTTGTACTGCGCTCCTCCACTTGCGCGTCCTGATTCGCTGTTCCCCCAGCGACTCTTCACCGCATTCCTTCAAGAATTTTGTCATGCTCAACACATTGAAGTTGTCCATGACTCCCTTAGATATATGATCCTTAGGAGTTGCATTCATAGCCATGCACTCTGGCTTTTCTCATATGGACGGGTAATAATTTTGAACGCGCATGTAATGCGCCACGTTCTTTATGTTCCCGTTGAGCACATGTTGCAGATGATTTCTTGCCTGTTGAGACAAGCTCCAGTGCTTGGCTACCAATGCCAAGTCTCGCGGTGTGCCATCAAAGGCCCGTCAAACATAGCTGGCTAGGACGTGCAGGTCCAGCTCCACTTCCAGTACTAGACTTTGGCTGTCACCAAAGCCTTCACCACCAACCTTGACTAGGTTGACGAATGCTCCTTGAGACCATTTTGACTTTTGGTCCCTGATTGCTTTGTTGCTCTCTGCAACGTAAATCCTGTTGAACAGGGAATCCTGCTCAAACTTCACTTGTACACCCTTCATTGACTCAAATTTGTTGATCATCTCGTCATACTTGGCATACACCTGTTCATAGACAGCTACTCCCGCCTTTCTCTGTTTACTCCACAATGCTTTTGGGATAAAGCATCCAACCAACTTGTCCACACTGAACTTCCACTCCGGGACCTTGGTTACCCAGTCTTGGTTGACTGGTTTCACCTCGGCCCGTACCACACGCTCCTTTTCCGCTTTCTGCGCCTGCTGCGCCCTTTCTATGGCAACGCGTTGCTCTTTGTGTTGTTGTAACAAGGCCTCCCAGGCCAAGTCTTGCTCCTCCTGAGCGAGTCGTTCCGCCTCTTCTCGATGACGGGTTTCCTGATCGAGAAGGCGACTTGCCTCCTCCTGTTTTTGAATGCGCATCCGCACCTGATGAATAATCCACCGTAACACATGACTGTTGTGTTGCGTGGGTACCGGCTGCCTCGCTAGCCAGCGCTTCCGGTTGTACTGGAAATTCTTCCAGCATCTGTACTCGGGCTTGGCCTGGCGTGTCTCAATGAGACCCTGTAACAAAAACTCCATCTTGCTGAGGTCCCACACTGACCCTGCGCAAGGAGTGTTCCTGTTCTTCCACTGAGACAGGCTATGCCCAGTATCGCCAGTGGGGTATCCACCTGTTCTCGGGGTCCACTGACGTCCCCCCACAGAACTCTTCAATTGCAATCCTCCACATGACGCATGAGGGTGGTGCCTGGGTTTTCGCTTAGATGTCCTTGTGCTCAGGGTTTTACCCCCAATATGTAATTGGTATTCCGAGACTGTGCATCCTTGATACACGGCACCCCCACGCGTTTTCTTCAGGTGTTTTCCCACCCTCTTCTGCTGAACAGTCTGCCAGGCCCCCTGACTCACTATCCCAGGGCAACCTGATGCTCGTGACCTGCCCAGTTGGGTCGCCAAAGAATCCTGTTGAGAAATAATTGACTTACTAGTGTCATCTGACACCAGTACTGTCCCTCTGTTGATGAGTGTCACCGTCATGGCAACCACTCTGCTCATCATAGTTGTAGTTGTAGAAATGAAGTCGTTTGATGTTGGTGCAAACGTCATGCAAGGTAGTCTTGTAAGGCTCTTGATTATGTTGCGAGGTTGCTAGACCAAGTCGCACAACCAGCGAGGGACAAGAGAAAAGAAAGCAAGAAACTCTGTTGTACTGTCTAGGACAGTGACAATCAAGAGCCTAGAGCTCTTGATGCAAACTACAGGACTATATACCCTGTGCCTCATGCCGTCACATGACCGGCATGCCTCCGCCTCACTTCTGACCCATGGGACGCTTACCTAACACAGATAAGATCTTAGATAAGATCGAACCATGACACTTGGGTGCTTTCCACACCACACCCACTGGCTCTTTGGAATACCTGCTTGGCCTCCCTCCAGTCTGGATCACCTGTGACCTACTGCTGCGGCAGGCCACTATCTGCTTGGCTACTTTGGATTCGAGACACCTGTTACAAATCGTGGCTCCTTTTGTCGTTCTTCCTTCACAACAACACGCTCACAGACTGCTTGTGAAACACCCGCACACTGGCCAACCCCATCCTCGCTTTCGTGACCCTGGCAGGGCCTGTCGATGAACCTTTTTTTCCCACCAACCGGAAACGAGTGTGGCTCTTGGCTGTTGGACTTATATGAGGGCAACCGCATCTCCTTCCAGCACTTCGACCACCCCCGATTGGGGGGTGAGGAATCACAGTGGGAACTGTGGTTCTCTACCTTCTTGGACACTCTTGCCCACTGGTGCACGGCTGTCAACATCACCATCGCCACTACCGATGGGTCCTACTCTCAAGGCCTTGGAGTCTCATGTTTTGTCACCCTTCCACAGAAGCTGCTTGACGGGTTCAAGCTTCTTTGTCCTACAATACCGAAACACAGGTCCTTGAGATGTTTGCTTGGCATTCATGCTTTCTGACGCCAGGGGCCATTATGTAGTCTTGGTTGATAATCAAACTGCAGCAAAAGGGGTCTTCCATACTGACATCAGCGATGGTCAACATGTCGCTATCTGCTTTTCTTTGTCTATATGCACCTGGCTTGCAGCTCACCCTTCAAACCGACTCACCATCTCCTGGTGCCCTAGTCATAAAGGTATCCTGGAGAACAAAGCTGCGGATCACTTGGTGGGCTCTTACCAGAGTACCGGGCTACAGGCTTTTACCACATGGCTTAGCGAACAACAGTGCTTTCGATGGACGGCTGGCCTTCATTGGCAGCTCATGTGGACTTCGCAAAAATATTGTGGCCACAACCTGCTCTGCTTCAAGTCCTCTTGCACAGCAATCATATCCTCACTGGGCTCCAGGCACAAGCGCTTTATCTCCAAATGCAATGACAATCTGGCCCTTTTTTCCTGCTTTGTACGTGTTGCCTCTGGCCACATGCCTTCGGCAGACTATCAACAGCACTTCCATCGAATTGGACATGGACTGCTCCTTTGTTGCCATCAGCCTGCCATGACCTTCCCACATCATGTGTAAGTGCACAAGGTACAAGAACAGGTTCCCTCTTTTTTCTCCTTTTTGCATTTGAAAACAAATTTTATTGCTTTAGCTACGTTTCTCAAGGATAACCCTACCACAGGCTCCTTCCAAGATATCAATTTGGGTGCGCCAGATGCACTCCCCATGCCTCGAGCTGGCTTCTGCCGGCTTTTCCATGACTAGGACCTTTTACTCATACATGTAAACTCCTCCCGCCCCATGGTCTTTCCTTTGATACCTCTACACATGGGCCCTTAGGGCACTGTTGCAGTCCTAATCTTTGTAGTCTATTTTGTCTCTAGATCGTTTCACCCAATGCTATCATTTCTATTCAAAAAAAAAAAAAAAGGTCGTGCAGCAGAAGCTAAGGAGTGCTTAAGGGAGCTCACCATTTGACATATGACAATGCAGGCGAGATAGACATAGATCCAAGTCACCCTGAGCAATAATTCGGGTTCCTGTGGTAGGAGTTCAGGTTGACTTGTCAACAAAGAACTCTGGCGAAAGTGCACGTAGTACTCGGACTAATGTCACACATTGTCACACGTGTGCTCCCATCAATGGTCTTCGTGCTTCAGGAGTTCATTGTCCGTTCGCTATCAAACATTCAATATTCATCAGCTCAACCCGTTACATTGCTTCACAGGAATGTAGAGGCTACGCAGGTGCGCTATTGAAATGGCTAATGTACACTTTGTACTGCTCGAATTACAAGCCCAACCAACGGGTCCTTTTTTGACTCAGATATTGACTTGCCTCATGCCAGTGTAACGCCCGAATCTCGGACGTGCCGGCGACGATGTCAACTTAAATGATCCCGGCGTCGAGGGCAACGGTACCTTCCAGAACGTACGAGATGGCGTTGTGAGGCATTACATCTGTTTGAAGAGCGACCGCGAGCTGGTGTATTTCAGGATATTGCAGTACCCATCTCTGTCATGTCATGACAACAAATTTCGGATTCCTGGAACGTGACTGTACCAACCAGGCGCGTCAATCAATATCTCGGCTCACGTACCAGCGTACCACAACTCGCTGAACTCTTACTAGTTGGATCTGCATAGGGCACAACAACAACAACAACTACTACTGCTACTACTACTACTACTACTACTTAATTTTTTATGCTCAAGTCTCATGTTGCTTCGGTCTTGATCATGTGTCATGATCAAAGTGCTTTGTTTCAGTCAACCGAAGCGATGGTTTTTTTTTTTGATTTCACCGAAGTGCCAGTGAGCACCGTTTCGAGGGCAACAACATCCGCTTCTATATAAATCAAGCCGATGCCGCTCTCTCAACCTAGGCTGGCCCTCATTATATTCAACGTTCAACTCGCGCACCAATGTACTTTTCTGTCCTTCCTCTCCTCCTTCTCTTTGCATCCACTCTATGTGCTTCACCTGTGCATATCGAGCGTCGCCTGAAGGTCGGTGATGTCGAAGTTCCAGTAAGCTTAATCATTTTCATATCATTCCATTATCTTACTGGCGATTTCCAGGATGAGAATAGAAACAAGGATGTATATAAGTTGTATTCTGATAAGATCAAGACTCAGGGAGTGGAATTGGCAGGGGTTCCAGGAGCGTTGAAATGGGAAAGAGATCTCATTAACCTTCAGGTTACGTATATAAGAGTTGAGCTTGGGGAAGCGGGCGTTAAGATTATGATGCCGATGATCAACACCCTACCAGCCCAAAAACTAATCCGCTGGGGATGGGACTCTGCACCGCATGATCGTATCGCTTTCGTTCTCGAAATGAAACGGGGGTTCGAGGTGGAAGTACAAAATGGTTTGCGCACGTACGTGAATTTTTTAGGTTTTCGCCCTCGAGTTCTGTTCTGAATCCTAATTCCAATTGCAGACATGTCATGACTGAAGACTTTGGGAAGATGTCACATTAGGCTAGAGAACCTGGCGAGTCATGATGGGATGGGGCGCGCCTTTGTAAATCTTGCCTTGTACATTGATACCATTCGTCCAATCTCGATGTGAATGTCAAATACTCAACCCCTCACCCAGCCACCGTGCGCCTCTGATCACTTCATCTGGAGAAAGAAGGGACGAAGCGACCCATTTGGAAATTAAACGCTTGTCCGAGCTGGGCGTTTGTTCTCCAGGGGCGTGCGAGAGGGAACGTGTCTGTGGATTGCGCGAGATACGGAGTATGCGGGAGGGAACCTAAGTTGTGGTAGCTAGGTTGTCCATAGTAACCCCTGTTGGTCTTTCTCGCTAGCGATAGCAAACATAACGTCGGAGAGGTCGAGGCCTGAGAGATGCGAGTAACAACCGGCCGTCGCTCTACGTCACGCATTGTCACGGGCTTACTACGAAGCGCCTACGTTTCATCAAGATGCGACGACATTTTTTCGCGATTCGTACGCGTAGAGACGGCCCATGTTCCGTCTGCGGGATAGTGAACACTTCCACCCTAACAAACTGCCAATTTCACGCGAAGCCATATCATGTGCAGGCGCGTCCGCTACACGTCTACTCTTTTTCTTTTCACGATAAGCGGAACAACTTCAAGCGCCCGGCCAAATTCCTCAAAGACAACCCCACTTTGAAGACATAACCTTTGACCGTAATTGCGTGTTCCCACTTTTTTGCTATCTGCTTACTTTTGCATACGGGTTCCGTTTACCATTTGCAGGCGTGGGCATCCAGCGCTCCATCGGATTAGGACTGTGTTGTCCAACGCAAGGATCGGAAGTACGTTTACTTCACAAGAATGGCGAAGCTACACAGGTGCCTGGTCGAAATGGTCAATGTACTGCCACTCTGCTGCTTGAATTTCATACAGATCAATGAACGGACCTTTGTTGGGATTGACCGCATATCGGCCCGAATCTGGGATGCGCCGGTGAAGAAGATGTCGACTCGAATGATCCTGGTACGAGCAAGCGCCGCGAGGGATCAAATATGTTTGAAGGGCGACTAGGAACCGTTGCATCTTACACATCTCTATCGTGTCATGACAACAATCTATCAGGCTGATCAGGCGCCGCAACCCGGCGACCGTGCTAAGTCACTTCAACCAATATTTCAGCTCGCGCACCACAGCTTGTTATAACTCTTTGTGTATTAGATCTGGTACTCCTAGGGGACTACTACATATTTCAAACGTCACCGGTTCAATTATTCGAGAAACTGATAATAAAATTTGATTTCACACAAGAAAAGATCAATCGGAGACTGCTCGGTGTCAGCATTCCTGCGCCCAACATGTGATGCGTTTGTGACCACACAAACTGATCTGTCGGGTAAGGAATCATGCGGGGATTAACAGGCGAGCGACCTCTACCCGCGACGCGGGAAATCTTTGGCAGGTCTTGCGGAGGTGTGCCGAGTATGATTAGTTTACAAATATAGATGGCCTAGTTGTGGGTTAGCTATACCCATCACGCGGGTCTGGAGAACTATACTATGTGGTGACCAGGACCCAGACCCGCCATACCTAACCCGACGGGCATGGTGTACCCCTGCGTCACAATTATAAATCAAGTCGACGTCGCTCTCTCTCAACCTAGCCTGGTCCTCATTCAACGTTCAACTCGCGCATCATGGACTTCTCTGTGCTTCCACTCCTCCTTCTCTTCGCGTCCCTATACGTACTTCACCTATACACATCAGGCGTCGCATGGACGCTGGTCACTGGCGTGGGGCGCGCTAAGCCAGATCTCACAATTGACATGCACCTGATTGTCGGTGGTGTCGAACTCCCAGTAAGCTTAAGCATTTTTCATATCCATTCCATTATCTCACTGACGATCTCCAGAAAATTGGCAAGCATCACAATCCTCTATGTCGCATGTGGTCTGATGCTGTTAAGCCTCCGAAGCCGGCAAAGCCCGGCAGAACCCATTGAGGGGTTTGGGAGAGCGTCGAAAATGAGATATGAGAATATTGTCGCAAGAGTCGAGGTTCAGGAGACAATGATCGAGACTCTCGAGAATAAGAACCCGGCGCTCAACTGGGGATGGGACTCGATCAAACTCGCGTCGCTTTCTTGATTCAAATGCCACCTGAGGCGAGGATGCAGTAAACCCATGGTTGGGAACCTAAGTGCTTTCCCTAGGCCTTCGCAGTCGAGTTCTGTTCTGAGTCTCGCCCATTGCATCTGACTCTCTTTGCTCTATCTCTTCATTTTCTCCTCTATTCTGGCCCCATACACCTGCAACTGTGTGGTATTTTCCGGGGGCAAGTCTTGTCCAAGATTGTCAACAGAGGTATGCAGAGCGTCACATTCTTGCTCCTGTCCAAAGAATGAGTCAATATCCATGGTATGGTTGCTGGAATGATTTTCAGTGTTCACAGGCTTGTTGTGTTGCAGAATTCTTTTGAGATCCCGACGGCAGGGATGCTTGCTCAGGCTGGCTTGGTGAGTGCGCCGGTGTACTCGAGGTGAATGGGCTGCCTCCGACCCACCTGAACCTCCTGATTCCTGTGCCACTCTCATCATAAACTTGACACCTAAGTTACGCTTGACTTACTTCCCGTCTTTCCAATTTCCATTCTTGCCCATGTCCCTGGAAACTAACAAACAACCATCGGATGAGTGCGTATGTTCTGCTTTAGCCTTACCAATGGATCCAACTGCAAAATGGCTCACTTATGGATCTAGTACAAAGGCCGCCCCATCCCATTCCGGCTCGCCAGGTTCTCCGGAATGTTAAGTGATTGGGACAATATTTTGTCCCACTCCCAGTTGCGCAGTACATGACCAAGTTTGCTCACAATGCTCATGGTTCTTCGGCAACCCTCCATCTCCCCAATGTCATGCTTGCCACTGGCAGTCGAACAAATGGCCCTACCCCAGAGCGAGACAAAGACCAACAGATCTTCCTATTAACCCACAACGTTCTCTCACACAATCCACAGACACGTTCTCCCTTGCACGCTCCAAGCCTGGAAAACAAATGCCCAGCTGAGTCGGACCAGTGTTAGTTTAGGATCAACTTGCCTTCTCAAGGCATCCAACCGCCACATGGCTTGCTTCGTCTCCCGATGAAGTGATCAGAGGCGCATGGCAGCTTGGTGTCAGGGGATGTCGATGAGTATCTGACATTCACATCGAGATTGGACATTAGTGTCAATGTACAAAGGCAGTATGTACAATTGAAAGGCGCCCCATCCCATCACATCACGGCTGGCCAGAATGTTGCCCATGGTCCAATGACAAATGCCCCATCTTTCCAGTCAAGTTTGCATTGTCATTGTCACGTCTGCAATTGAAGTCAGAACAGAACTCGACTGCGAAGGCCTAGGGAAAGCACTTACGTTCCCAACCAGCGTCTTACTGTATTCTCGCCCTCCGGTGGCATTAGGATAACGAAATCGACGTAAGTATCCGATACCATGTAATATCCCCATTGGAGCAATTGTTGCTTACGCTTGAGATCGTTGATCATTGCCATCACACGCGTGACGCGTGCGTCAACAACCTCGACTCCCACGATAATATTCCCCTCAGACTTTATTTTCAACCCTCCTTTAACCCCCGTAATGGGTTCTGCTGGGTTATGCCAGCCTGCCCGCTCCGGCCCACTCGGAGGCTCTACGGCACGAGAAAATGTGGCATATAGAGAATTGTCATGCCTGTTATACTGGAAACTGCCAGTGAGACAATGGAATGGGTATGAAAAATGCTTAGGCCTACTGGGAGTTCGACACCATTGATCTAGTGGAGCAATCGGGTAAATGTCAATTGTGAGATCTGGATTAGCACACCTCAATCGGGGGACCAGTGTCCATGCGACGCCCGATGTAGATAGGTGAAGCACATATAGCGGACGCGAAGAGAAGGAGTGGAAGTGCAGGAAAGTACATGGTGTGAGAGTTGAACGAGGACCAGCCTAGGTTCAAGAGGGAGAGCGGCAGCATATAAAAGGCTTAATTAGTTGTGGGAAACACCATCACGCGGGTCTGGTGGGCACACCAAAACTAATGATATAGCAGTGCCCCAGGAGCTAATACACAAAGTATTACAACGGGCTGAGCTGATCATGAGATATTGGTTGACATACATAACTAGATAAGCGTCGGCTGACGCCGGCCGCGACCTTGCTTGCATGAGTGTGGTTTTTTTTGTCGTGCTGATTTTTCATGTTTTGAGTTTTTACGTTATCATGGCCATCGTACTTTGTGTTACATGTAATTAAAAGATGAGAAAATATTATGTAGCTCTTTTTTTCCCTTTCTTTCGTTCCGTAATGTTATCTTCGTTTGTTTCGGCTGAAAAAGTCGGAGATCGTTCATGGTCATGTATTTCTTTAACGACCATGGTGTTTTCGTTGGTTTCTTCTTTTTGTGTTTTTGTTGGAGAACTTGTCGATGATTGTTTTCGGATATGAAGGAAGTGGAAGGAGTTGAGGAAATAGTACTAGAATCGTTAGGATATAAATTTGATTGTTTGGTTTAGATCACAAACGGTAATGGGTGGTACGTTCCAAATTTTCTTTTTCTGCCTCCAGATAGGGATGTTTTTTCTAATGTCGGTGTTGTTGCGGAACTGCGTGTATCGGTACCAAGATTGAAGGTGATAGATAGAAGGTCAATACGGAGAATGCCCGAGTCCGTTATCGATTTACAAATTCCCTCGAATTTAATGCAGGAGCGGGTAGCGGGGGTAGGTATTTTACTCCATCGAGGGTGATTTTTGTCGTATAAACAACTAAACACACTTTCGTCAATTTATATGTTGTCAGATGATGTAGAGCAAATCGTACCGGATTGAACTCGACATATATTGATCTTTAACATAGTCACTAACGTTCACTTGAATACAAGCTGAAGATTCTGTAGGGGAATTTTTTTCTGCATTGACGACATGTCCGACACCTATAAAATATGGGTGTGGGAGGTCAGGGATCGTTTCTTCGTATTTTGGGTCGGCGGGATCTCCAATGATAGGAATGATTGTTGAGGCTTCTATATATGCTTGTTGTTTTGTGAATGCAATAGGACCTATGACGAGGACAATTTTTTCGTCAGGAATGGTGTCATGAGCGTTTGAGCTGTAAGCTCGAATTTGGACAGGAAAGGGGTCGTCGCCGTCTTTTCCTTGAATTCCTGACATGTAGTAGTTGTGGAATCTTTCTGTTTTACCTCCGGTTTTGAATGACCCTACTCGTGATGCACCGGAGAGCATGAAGAAGCCGAAGACAGTTAGGGATGACATGGATGGAAGTTAAGAATGTCAGACATGACGTGAACTTAAAATGTACTGGTGTCTCACTTTTTGGAGCGTCGTGTGTGTGTTTTGTTTGAGTTACGCATAGTCAACTCATAGTATTTTGTCTCGTTCCATCTGTTTCGGTTCAGTCATGAACATAAACGTTGATGAGTTAGATTGTCTAAATTGTCATGAATTACGAACCATCATGTCCGGTCAGTTATTGTTTGAATAGTTTTTTTTTTTTTTTGATTGGGTTGTTAGGTTTTTTTCCCCTCGGCATTCACAGACGTCGCAAGAAGGATTTAGTCGACATGATATTTAGTCATGCTTCGACATCTCTTTTTCAACAGCTGCGTCAATCTATTGATGAAAAAACTCAAAGTCGGAAAAGGAAAAGACGTGATGAAATGAATGAAGATGATGAAGAAAAGCAGGTTCGGCGACGTTTGGATTTTGAAGGTCAAGGTTACGGACATTTTTTGGGCGTTTGTTCTGATGATGAACGTAAAACACGTTGGCGAAGTTTTTATGAAGCAACTTCAAACGAGGCGTTGAAGACGAACGTGTGTGGCGTTTGTGCTCGTGAATTACAAACGTTGAAAAATGGCCTGAAGAAACTAGCCTGGGCAGATTTTCCAGGGAAACAAAAGTTACAGCCTCAGTGTTCACATTCTGAGCATCGATTGCTCGATGGCTGTTTGTTGTGTTTGGATGCATTCGAAGAAATTAATGGCGACATTTTTATCTGGACGTGCTCTCATTGTCTTGACGATTTACGTTCTGAAAAGGACAGTCCACCTGCATTATCGTTAGCAAATGGACTTTGGATTGGAGATATTCCGGAGGAACTGACTGGCTTGACTATTGCGGAACAAAAATTGATCGGACTTGTATATCCTCGTCTGCACGTTTATAAGCTGTATCCGAAAAAGTATTGTGGGGAAGAAGGTTTACAAAATGCAATGCGAGGTACCTTATCGACATACAGCTTAAACACAGAGAAAATCGCAGACATGATCAAGGGAAACTTGCTGCCACGGGACGTCCGTTTATTATCATCGGTGATTTCTGTCTTGTATGTCGGCGCACACAGACTTCCGAAGGAACCGTTGAAGAAATTATTACGAGTTCGGCGTCAAAAAGTGTATGACGCTTTATGGTGGTTAAAGAATAATAACAGGAAATATTTTGGCAATATTGAAATTAGTCAAGAACGTTTAATGCTCTTGCCAGAAGATGATGTGCCGAATGAAGTAATGAGTATAGTTAGGAGGACAGACATGAATCAGTCATCCATTGCGAAAATGAAGGATACGTTCCGACTGAAGAAGATTTGGATCTGTTTGGATCGATTTCTACTTCTAATGGTCATTCATTAGACGACAGTGGTGCGTTTCTATTGTAATCAAAAACATGTTTAACAAATAGTTACGCAATTTGTAGATGTTATTCCGCTGGATATCAGTGGTGGCATAGACATGGATTTGCATGATGTAACGGCAAATGAAATGATGCACTGGGCTTTATCAAATGTGGATCATGGGGAACCTCCATATCTCGTTCGTCATGGAAATCAACCTGTCAGTACTTTCGGCGTTACAAGAGATTGCACGACACATCCTAATAATGTTTCGAACTTTTTCGAGCAAGCTTTTCCATGCTTATTTCCATATGGATGTGGAGGTCCTGAATCACCTCGCAAAACATTCGTCAGCTTTCGTGATCATATTCGTTGGGCATTACAATATTATGATCATCGTTTTCGAACCCACGACTTATTCTCTCTAGTTGCATTTGCTATTGCACAGAGACGGGAAGCCATGTTGACGTCTAAAATTCGAATTCGACAAAAAGATGCTGATGTCTTACGATTTATCAATTTGGAGAAACTGAAACAAGCGGCACATGAAGAAAGTATAGGACATCCAATTTCCGATGTTAATGTTCGACGATTGAAACGTTACATTCAATATTCTTTGAGTAATGTTATTGGATGTAATGAAGTTCGTCGTTCATGGCGGTCTCAGATTTGGTCTACAAATCTCGTATTTGGTCCTCCAACTTTATGGCTGACGATAAACCCATCAGACATTCACGATCCTATTGCACAGATTATGACTGGACAGGACATCAATTTAGACCGTTTGTCAGATCTAGGATATCTGAATGGGAAAGAAAGAGCTAATAATATTGCAAACGATCCTTACGCTGCGTCTACGTTTTTTCATTTCATGATTCATACGATTATGGAAGTTTTATTTGGTATTAAAGTTTCGCCTTATCAAGTTATTTCAGAAATGGGTGTTTTAGGAAAGATAGGAGCTTATTTTGGAGTTGTCGAATGTCAAGGAAGAGGGACACTTCATTTTCATTGTTTGTTGTGGTTAACAGACTCGCCCAGTGCAGATCAGATTCAACTGTTATTGAAAAGCCAAGAATTCCGTCGACATGTCAAATCATACATTAACGCAAATATTCGAGCTTATTTGCCTGGGTTAGAGGATGAGGAAACAGTGAAAGCTATTCCTGCAAGAACAGACATTGCGTTTAATCGTCCTCCTAATCCGGATCATCCAGATTATGAAGAAAACATTCGTTCATTTGAATTGCAACTTGCACGTACAGAACAAATTCATGTCTGTAAAGCAAGTCGTTGTTTGAAACGCAATGACCGAGGAGAATGGAAATGCAAACGAAGAGCTCCATTTTGTTGTAGTCCTGAAGACTTTGTTGAAGAAAATGGCGAATGGGTCCTAAACGGTTATATGGCTACGTCAATGCATGGAATCCTGATGTGTTGATCAACGCTCGGTGTAACAACGATATCAAAATTCTTACACATGGCCGTGATGCGCGTAATATTACTTTTTACGTGACATCATATGCAACAAAGGACCAAAAACAAACATTCAACTTCTCAGCACTTGGAAACGGCTATACTTATCATATCACTCATCTCGTTCTGAAACGGAAAGTATTCAAAGTCATCATCAATTACTTTTACTTCGATTAATGAATGCAGCGACGTTTCAACAAGAATATCAGCCCCTTTAGCGGTGTCATATTTAATGGGAGATGGTGACGTCTATCGGTCTCATACTTACAGTCCAATTTATTGGACAGGTTTTGCGCAGTATTTGAATCATCTTTTTGTTTTAATGAGTATGTCTTAAATTTTGTGAATGTTATGATCCTGATCTTACTTTGTTAACAGTTCTTCTGGCGTTGTTGATGGAGGTTATGACTAATAATGTTTCAAACCAAGAGGTTCGTTGATGAATTGTATCTTTGGTCATATTAATATGAAATGAAAATGAGAAGGATGTCATGTATGTCGGATTGGATCAAATGGCGAATTGCACGTTCAAAATCAGGTTGAAGACTACATGTTACGAAGTGACGGATTGGATGACTGGAATGTGTTAGACTTTCTAGTTGGAACATATGAAGAGATTATCGGAAAACAAACACAGTTCCGTCTCATCGAGGTCGACCTAGAAATGAACGCTTTTCTTATCAATCACGACATTGGAAGGCACAAAAGAAAATTCGTGTTAAACGATTGGAGAACCGTTGGAACTTGCCGAATATTATAGGCCAATGGTTCCCTCGTCGTAATGACGAGAAACGATACGATTATTATTGTGCCTGCATGCTTTTGCTGTTGAAACCGTGGCGTAATATCATGATAGATTTGAAAAGTCATATGAACAGTCATGGGAGACAGCATTTCATGAATTTGTCGAGAACCATCCAAAGAAAGAAAAATCGACTTTATTCTTAGCGGCATACAGTTTTTCCATGACTGTAATTCATCCGCTCAAAAGGATTGGGACAAAAAAGATATGCATACAGGTATAACTGAATCAGACGAAGAACACGAGTCAGAGCAGTTGGAAAAAGATGTTGAAAGATTGGAGACCTCACTGGAGATAGTCTCTCAAATTCGTGAAGCACAATTAGGCTGGCAGACCGTTTATATGCTCAAGGAGCCATTGACGTCGCATTTTTATGTGGTGTCTTTAAAAGGAAAGGGAGCGAATGGCGAACTAATGATCAGACATTTTCCAACGCGACTGAAACAGAAATGATGCAGCTGAAACACTGGAAAGACCAAATGCATTTCCAGTTACAACAACATTCAACGAACGACGAACAAGTTTGGTCTTCAATGTCACAACCTTCTGAATTTCTTTTCCACCGTCCGTTCAACCTTTCTCATTAGAAGAAATAACGCAGTCGTTCTTGTCATGGCAATGTATTTCTGGAGAAGAAAGAAGTTTAAGCGCATCAGACCCGTCGCAATTGAATAATGAACAAGTATGAATATTTAATCTTTGTGTTTCGTTCTTCTAAGTCTATGTTTAAAGCGACGCGCATTCGAAATAATTGCATGGCATTTAAATTGCACACTGTTAGGGAAGCAATCACCGCCATTACGAATGATTTTATACGGTGAAGGAGGCACCGGAAAGTCAAAAGTTATCCAAACAGTCAGCCATCCATCAGCAAACTTGGGGTTTCCCCACAGTGCCCACAGCATTGCAGGACTGGCAGACAAGTTGCAGACTTCAAGTAGAATGTTCGCAGAAACCTGCAGTGCCCACAGTGCCCACAGTGAATCTGCAGTGATTTCTGTAGTGACCTGGCAGTGAATTGGCAGAATGTTTGCAGAAAGCTGCAGTGCCCACAGTGCCACAGAGTCTGCAGTGACTCTGCAGTGTCCTGCAGTGACTGCAGTGAGTCTGCAGTGACTCTGCAGTGTCCTGCAGTGACCTGCAGTGAGTCTGCAGTGAGTCTGCAGTGTCCTGCAGTGACCTGCAGTGAGTCTGCAGTGAGTCTGCAGTGTCCTGCAGTGACCTGCAGTGAGTCTGCAGTGAGTCTGCAGTGTCCTGCAGTGACCTGCAGTGAGTCTGCAGTGACTCTGCAGTGTCTGCAGTGACCTGCAGTGAGTCTGCAGTGACTCTGCAGTGTCCTGCAGTGACCTGCAGTGAGTCTGCAGTGACTCTGCAGTGTCCTGCAGTGACCTGCAGTGAGTCTGCAGTGAGTCTGCAGTGTCCTGCAGTGTCCTGCAGTGAGTCTGCAGTGTCTGCAGTGTCTGCAGTGAGTCTGCAGTGAGTCTGCAGTGAGTCTGCAGTGAGTCTGCAGTGAGTCTGCAGTGACTCTGCAGTGTCCTGCAGTGACCTGCAGTGAGTCTGCAGTGACTCTGCAGTGTCCTGCAGTGTCCTGCAGTGAGTCTGCAGTGACTCTGCAGTGAGTCTGCAGTGACCTGCAGTGACCTGCAGTGACTCTGCAGTGTCTGCAGTGACCTGCAGTGACCTGCAGTGACTCTGCAGTGACTCTGCAGTGACCTGCAGTGACCTGCAGTGACCTGCAGTGACCTGCAGTGACCTGCAGTGACCTGCAGTGACTCTGCAGTGACTCTGCAGTGACCTGCAGTGACCTGCAGTGTCTGCAGTGATCTGCAGTGATCTGCAGTGACCTGCAGTGATCTGCAGTGATCTGCAGTGATCTGCAGTGACCTGCAGTGACCTGCAGTGTCTGCAGTGATCTGCAGTGAGCTGCAGTGACCTGCAGTGAGTCTGCAGTGATCTGCAGTGAGTCTGCAGTGACTCTGCAGTGTCCTGCAGTGACCTGCAGTGAGTCTGCAGTGAGTCTGCAGTGTCCTGCAGTGACTCTGCAGTGACTCTGCAGTTCCTGCAGTGACCTGCAGTGAGTCTGCAGTGAGTCTGCAGTGTCCTGCAGTGACCTGCAGTGAGTCTGCAGTGAGTCTGCAGTGTCCTGCAGTGCTCTGCAGTGAGTCTGCAGTGAGTCTGCAGTGAGTCTGCAGTGACCTGCAGTGACCTGCAGTATTCTGCAGTGACCTGCAGTGACCTGCAGCAATTCTGCAGTGAGTCTGCAGTGACCTGCAGTGACCTGCAGTAATTCTGCAGTGAGTCTGCAGTGTCCTGCAGTGACCTGCAGTAATTCTGCAGTGAGTCTGCAGTGAGTCTGCAGTGACCTGCAGTGAGTCTGCAGTGACCTGCAGTGAGTCTGCAGTGACCTGCAGTGAGTCTGCGTCCTGCAGTGTCCTGCAGTAATTCTGCAGTGAGTCTGCAGTGTCCTGCAGTGTCCTGCAGTAATTCTGCAGTGAGTCTGCAGTGACCTGCAGTGTCCTGCAGTAATTCTGCAGTAATTCTGCAGTGATTCTGCAGTGAGTCTGCAGTGACCTGCAGTGACCTGCAGTGATTCTGCAGTGATTCTGCAGTGTCCTGCAGTGAATTGCCAGACTGTCACAGACTGACAGTAGAATTTGCATACTGTGGTAAGGTCAATGCAATACAAAGTTGTATATTGGAACATAAGTTCTATGAGAGGTAGATAATCTATAAACTATGTCTTGATCATCGTAGAACACCAGCAATCCTACACCGGAAACTGCAGGTCCAACCCCACTTCTGCTTCTATTACCAGGCAATCAGGTAGTGGCCTGAGCGAGGCAGTGAGAACGAGGATGCAGGCACAGCACAGGTCGTGGCTGACTTGTGGTCCTTTCCACGCTCTTCTTCCTCATCCTCCTCCTCCTGTTTGAGCACCTGCAGCCGTGCCTTGGTCCAGCTTTGAGCCTGCGAGAGAGGAGAGGGTAGCAAAGCGACGCTTTCTATCTGCACATGCTCGTCGTCGCGATGGAGTACCTGATGGCGCGGTACGCGATCGCGGGGCGCTACCTCCTGTCGGTGCACGACGAGCTGCGGACCTCGTGCGCGACGAGGACAGGTACCGCGCCGCGCTCGCGCTGCAGGTCGCGAACCTCTGGACGCGCGCAATATTTGTGCACCGTCTCGGGATGGATGATCTGCCCCAGAGCGTCGCCTTCGTTTCGGCGGTGGACGTTGACCGGTGTCTGTGCAAGGAGGTGGATATGGAGTGTGTGACGCCCAGCCAGCCCGTGCCGATTCCCCCCGGGGAGCGTCTCGACATTGAGCAGGTGCTCGAGGGCACGGGGGTGCGCGGGTTGGGCGATGTCGTCGTGGATGACCGTGAGGGGTGGGTGGGCTCGTTAGGAGCGCGAGGGGATGGTGCACCGCGCGGCGTCGTCGGCATTTTTGAGGGCGCAGGCGGCCCAGGATTCGGGGAGGTCAGAAGACGACGACAACGACACCGACGAGGAGGTCGCGGTTGGCGCCGGTGGGTGATGGAGAGGGGTACGATTGGTCGGTGCGGTGGAGAGGCTGAGTAAAGTTCATGCGTACGAACCCGTTGAACCCGCCTGACGG